>JAQFVV010000003.1:28669748-29021866 GCA_028023455.1 Epiperipatus broadwayi | reverse complement strand
TAAAACCACTTTTAAATCCAGCTTGTTCTCTTAGTTGGTGAAAATCCAAGGTTCTCTGTAGACGAGTTGTAATTATCTTGGTAAAAATTTTATATAAAACTGATAAAAGGCTGATAGGTCTGTAATTTCTAATATCTTCTTTATCACCTTTTTTAAATATTAATATTATTACTGCATTCGTCCAATCATCCGGTACATCTTTATCATTTAGACATTTGGTATATAACTTTGCTAATATTTTTTCTGTTTCTTCACCTGCTTCTTTTAATATATCAATTATAATTCCATCATTACCTGGAGCCTTTCCTTTTTTCATACATTTAATTGCATTTCTCACTTCTTCATTTAAAATTCTGGGCAATTCGGAAGATGTAATAGATATAGGAGGTACTTGTTCTTTATTACTATATAATTCTTGATAAAAATCTTCTACCAATTTCATAATGTCATCCCTCTTTTACGTGTGCTCTTCCGATCTTTTTCTTATTGCAGATATAAATTTCCTACCAATACCAAAATGTTGTTTTACATTCTTAAGACTTTTATTTTCTTCTACAGCTTTTCTTGCTAGTTCACAGTTATACTTTCTTATATCATTTTCAACTCTTTTCCGCACCATTTTACAAAATTCGAGATATTCAATTCTTTTTAATGCATCATTCTTGCATATCTTCATATTCCTTCTTTTATTCCTTCGATTTCTTCATAAGTTCTCTAGTCTCAGTAGAAATTTTATTAGTCAATTGCTGCTTTTTTCTACCAGCTATCTTTGTTGCAGTTTTTAAAAGTGTATCAGTTATTTTCATATTAATTTCATTCAAATCTGAATCATGTTCAAAATCTACTAATACTTGAAACCGATTTGTAAGTTCTAATTTAAATTCATTAGAATGTTTCTGAAGATTAGGAATATCAACTGTAAATATAGTTTTTCTTAATAATTTTTGTCTCTCTAGTTTTACATTAACATGTATCTTACCCCTTACTAATCGATGATCACTTCCTGTGTTAAATTTATTAAGAATATTACAATCTTGAAATATGTATTTCCTGTTAGTCAAAATATAATCCAATTCTGCTGTACCTTCATTTGGATGCTTCCATGTCCATTTCCTTCTAACATTTTTTCTCAAAAAAAGAATTCATAATATAAAGTTTTTCCTTCTCTGCAAACTCCACAAGTCTATGTCCTCTCTCATTTCTATTACCATAACCAAAATTACCTACAACACTTTCATCTTTCATTTGTTTACCAATTCTAGCATTAAAATCTCCCATAACAATTTTAAAATGTTGTTTACTCTGATCAAAAGCCTTTTGTACATCCATATAAAAATCTTCTACTACTTCATCACTGTGAGAACTTGTTGGGGCATAAACCTGAATTATCTGCATTTGATATCTGCTATTAAGTTGTATAACTAATCTTGCCACTCTGTCTGATACACCATCAATCTCCACAATATTGTTCTTCCACTTTTTATTTATAATGAATCCTACTCCACTTGTATTTCCAATATTTGTGCCTTTATAATAGAGCATATGTCCACTTTTTAAATCAATTGTCTCTTCACCTTTTCTTCTAACTGAAAGGAGACCCTTTGATTCCTCTTGGAGGCCTTAAAGGAACCGAGCAGGGCAAATTCCTAATGTCCACTCCATACGTTCTTGTCGTTGCAGCTGTTATTACTATATGTTTATTCATATAGTATACGAACATGGATGGGCTGCTCACCAACACGCATTAGCCAGCGTGGTGAGTTTATTGGCTTTTTACCTCTGAGTTTAAGATCAAGAAACACCATGGTCTTTCTTCTCAGTGCCTGTTAAGGCAGAATGAATGTTTGTGTAAATGATAAAGATTTTTCCCAATTATACAATTATGATAGACAAAAATAAAGCATGGCCCTTAATCCCAGGAGGCTGTAAAGTCACCAACCAAGGCAGCGGTTGGTGGCCGAAGGCGGAGGGTGCTAAGAATATCCTGGAGGCGGACCCAGGCTGCCATTTGATGATGACTTTTTATTTAGGTACTTACAACTGCAGATCACTTTCAAGTGAAGGAAGATTGCAAGAATTAGAAGAAGAACTCTCTTAAATATTAATAGTAAAGTCCGTTAAATAGATTTGCCTAAAAAATTACTTTTATATTTTCTATTAAATTTTAGTGATTAAAAGTCACATTCTTTTGGATAAATCTGGAAAGTCACGTAGGCCACTCAACAAAGGGTAATGCATTTACTTTTATTTATAAATGGAAAGGAAGGGACTTATCTTAAATTAATTTTATTTTATCTTAGTAATCCATTTGCGAACTAAAAATGGATTGTAACAAAAGACTTAAAAGATTTATCAGAGGAGTGTATCTTAGAATCACAATAGAGCAAATTATTTTAAATGAATGGACAGAACAATGCCTGAAGCTACTGAAAGATAGAATATTCTGGAGCAATGGTTAAAATAGTATAAATACCCCCCCCCCCAAAAGAGAGTGAAGAGGTCAGATTACAATAGTGAACGAGTTGCAGTTTGAATCTATGTTGGTATATTTTACGATTTAATGTACGCAAAAATGTAGGCTAAGGTCAGGGTACATAGTTGTTATTTCCCAAGCCTTCCCCAGTAACATCAGTATGCCACCATGAAACTATCTAATGCCTCCTGAAATCATAAATAGAACTGTTGGTGAATGAACTTTGCTGAATAATAAAAAAAATAGCTAGCTATTTCATTGATGGAAAGGAGCCTTATTTCACTCTCCAAAAGGAACTTGCAAGCAGTTATGAAGCCTAAACATGAAAGGACTTGCTGGAAGGTAATATTACCACCAGAAGAATTTTTCTAAAATATATAATTCACTTTTCTGGTCTTAAATGGCTTTCGTAATCCTAGATAAACACGCTTTGTAAGATACGTAAAACTGATATAGCTGTTGTAATTTTGCTTTTGTCATTGCTCTCTATAATATTAATTCAACTTTACTAGTTTCTCTTTAAACTGCCTTTTTATTTTATATTTCTGTTCTTATGGCAGTTTCCTATTATTTATGATTTAAATATTTAAGTAATTATGCGCCAATAAATCTAATTCGGTGAATTGAAACCTTCCTTAAATAATTCTAATCGGCCCGTGATGAGCGAATATTTGTTTAATTCATTTTTATTCACAGAATTGGAATTACTTTATTAAATGTAATCCCATAATACATATACTTCATAATTGTGATCTGTCAATAAAATGAATATTGTGTGTTGTTATTTTGTTATTAGAACACTAATTCGAGTTTGTGAGAAGGAAATGAATATTTATCACAATAGATTTTAATATGCTTTGACAAGATATTAAAGAGGGTTTTAAATAAAATTTGCATTTGGGAAATCTCTAAATAAAAGGGAGTAATTACTTTTATTGTTATATAGTACGACATTATAGTCATGATTGTTTTATTCCAATTTGATTTTGGAGGAGTTCAAGTCGCTATGCTTTGACAATTACTCTAGTATTTAATTTAAGTAATGGATGTGAATAAAGCGTCTATTCCATTAATATAGGCATTGCTGGCATAAGCAAATTATTCTAAGTTCAATGAACTCGCTATTATTTTAATAAATGTATTTTAGGAAATCTAAGCTATTAATGCGGATTTTCATTCTTCAGGATTCTCATAGTCAGACAGTAAGGCCCAAGGGTGAAAAAAGACCCGACCTCATTTCTCCTTATGTCCGAGGAAGCTCTCTCTCCAGGTTGCGATCTGCGAAAACGCAGAGTGACCATTTTGTTCTTAAAATATAATGGCGAAATTTGCATCAATCTTATCAATGTTTTTATTCCTGCTATGTCAGTATTGCTTTCGTTCTCAAGATCTATATATTTTCTTTAAAGTTGCCTCTTAAATCATGGCAAAGTGAAGTATGTCAAAATCAAAGTGATGTAGTGTTTAGTTATCCCTTTTAATGTTGATAACCCGCTTGATTTAAAGCGATTCCTTTTTTAACAGCGAATTCCTAAACGTATGCAATATTTTATACAAAACACGTAATAGAAAACCCATGTTTTAATCATTGATTTATTTGTTAGTCATTTCACGTTAAAGCATTATATAATTAAAAGACCATATTGTAGTCGTATAAATCAAATATTCATTTGTGAAAGATATTATTTGGTGTTTATAAAATATTAATTTTATTAATAATAAATTAGTGCATCTAATAGCAATGAGTTTACAGATCACTACTTCATTGGCACATAGATCTTCCCCGCCTATATTGAACGAAGCATTTAATTAATGTTGAATAATGTTTTCCAAATATTAAAAACTAGTAAAGAAAGTAGCTTTATTATATTAACCAATTATTTAATTATATTTAACAGTATTGTAAAACAAACCTGTAGTCTATATTGCTTTATTATTATTAACCCCAGATATTGTATTGCTGATTTGATGGCTTAAACACACATACTTATTAAATTCTTATCCTAGCGAGACAATTTATTTATGAGTTTGCTTATTCATCTATATATAAATTCCATTAGTAAAGTAAAGATCTGTGACGACAGTAGTTTTAAGTAATTTATCCGGGTTTCTCATGTAAATCTCCGTGAGCTAGCGGGCCGTACAAAAGGAGTTTGTGCGTAACAATAATACTATGTACTGAATAGAGATGATAAAGGAGTTCAAAGAGATGTAAAATGTGGTGTTATCAAAACCGACCGGTATAATATACTATCATAGAATATATGCTCTTGATTTTCAAAATCTTTTTTATGGGAGGGGGGCAAAACATCTATGTTAATACAATTTCTATATTTATAAAAATAAAGTGTTGGTAATGATCCGAAGTTAAGCTTTATTAGAAAATGAAAATATTTTGGCTCAAGCTTCCAGAATCTACATCTAACAAGTTGCCAATTGTTTGGGCCCAAAATGGGCTTGCTTTGGCTATTTAGTGTTGGTTGGGTTATTAATAGATATGTTGCCAATATTTATACTTATTTGTAAGGGGAACAGAAGGTTAGTTTATCTATGCTCAATAGCGATTTTATTAGATCAGCCCAATAATCAATACTAGGGGAAGATCTATACATTGGTGTAATTTTTCATGATGTAGCAAAGTGATTAAATAGATTTGACAGGGAAGTAATCAGATGTTTTCTGTATTTTAAATATATTTAATGAGTGTACTCCTACCCCATTATGAATTAATGGATTTTGTAATTTTTTAATGGAGATGGAGGCAATGCGTCTGCCCCACAAGTTTTTTAAAGCATGGAGTAAACATGCGAAGTGAAGGCTTTAGTATAAATGATTATAAAGCTAAAATAAGTAATTCTTGTCATAATGAGCATAATAAACAATGTGACTTTAGAATAAACTGAAAGGTATGACTTTGAAAGTGAGCAAATAATTTTTTCTATTTTTTCTTCTTAAGAGAATTGTGTTTTGTTCTCATTCTAGTATTACTAAGATGGAAGGGAATCCCGAAGAATGATTTTAGGGTTTTCTTTAAAATTAAATTGTATTAGTTTGCCTGTATATATCTGCCAACTAAATGTCTTCTCTAAATTGAATTCTAGTTTGTATCCCTGTGAATAATGTTTTAAAATTTTTAATAATTTGGGAACATGTTTTTGTGATGATAAAAAAAATGACAATGTCATCCATATAAGCAATACGTGAAATGTTACTTTTAAATTGTGGTACAAAAATACTAGGTGTCTTTTCTTCAATCATTTTAAGGAGAGGATTTATGTACACTATAAACCAGTAAGGCACTAAGAGGGGCACCCTGAGGGATAGAGTGATGAGGTTTAAACCCTGATATCCAGTCAATGACACTTGAATTTCTCTATCAATAGATTGGAGAGTAGATAGATTAATGATTTAGGGACAGACAACATTATTAAGAGGTTTATAAGTTGATCTATTGAAACTGAATCAAATGCTTTTTTTGTATCTAATTGAATGGCAATAGGGATATATTTTTTTAAATTTTCTAACAGTCTCTGCAACAAACTTAAAAAATAATTGAAGCTAAACCAGTAGAAGCACTCCTCTTTGCAAACTGCACTTTGGCTATTGTTGGTAAGATAAAGGGTTCAAATTTATCCTTGATCATTGATTCAAGAATCTTGATGTTGAGTGGACTCATGGATATAGGATGTATATTTTTAACTGTAGTGATATCTTCAGATGGCACAAGCATTACTGGATACAATCCAGGTATATGATGGATTTGTCTGGATAATAAATTGGCTAGATTCCTTAAGTAAATTGTAGTAAAAAAGCTTAGTATAGTAAAAAAGCTTAGGTATTCATAGATAAATTTTGGAATTCCATGAATACTTATAATAAATTGGCTAGATTTCTTAAGTAAGTTGTAGTAAAAAAAGCTTAGGTATTCATAGACAAATTTTAGAATTCCATGAATACCTGGGTGACAGGGGTCTGGGACATTAGCAATTTTTTTGGTGAAATCGTTTTGTAAAGATATCATTATCCTTTGTGTTGCCCAGAAATAAAGTGGTAGAACAAAACATTTTATTGTTTTGCAGGCTATTTTTAAAAAACTCATATAATGGAATTAGCCTGCTGTCGCCAGCAATTACTTCATTATTGATTCTAATTGCCGTAGGTATTGGGGGGGGGGGGTGACCTAATGCCCAGCAGATAAAATGTCTAGAGAATGAATGTATACGATCCAGAAAAAACCTTTTTTTAAAAATTAATATGTATTCCTTCAGAGTTTCACAGGTATTGTTGTATAAGTTTTTTAGGGCAGATACTTTACGGCAGTTGTTTTCAGTGGCCTGGTAATGAATAATTTGTTTATGAATGTCATCTGCAAGTGCTAATAATTTAGTAGGAGGTATGAATGTTTGGATTAAGTGATCAATCTTGAAAGAAAGAACATTTACAAATGCTAATCAGTTTTGTGCATGGTCTAACTTCATTTTATTCATTTTAAAAAGTTTTATATATATTTGTGAAAATAAAAATTCATTAGTCCTGCTAGGGAGTAATATTCTTATTGTCTTTCCAGCTGACAGTACTTTTCTATATGTGAGATCTAGATCTAGGACTACAAACATGCTAGATAGTCAGATAATGTTAAAATTTTTTAGAGATGGCCTAATTAGATGATGCAGTATAGGTGAATAGAATACTAGATCTATTAGTGAAGAATGTCTACCATTGTAAAATGATACAGAATCATTTGGTAGAAATTCTTCTCCACTCATAAGAAGGAAAGCAAACTTATGTAGCCACTTCAATACAAATTTACTGTAGGGCATGTTAAAATCACCCAGTATCAGACATGGATAGGGAGAGGAAGCTAGGATTGAATTAACTGTTAATATTAATCTATTTATTATTGTTGGCCCTGGAGGTATATATGCAAATATTTAAAACAAAAGCTTTGTGATGGAATGAGATAATTAGTATGTGTGAATCAAGGTATAGAATATTAAATGATATGAATAGACAAGCTTTAGATATTATAATACCCATGCTTGCAGATGACATAAGAGATGTTTTTGAAAATATTGAGAATCCTCGGTTATGTAAATAATTCAAAGGATCTGTAACCAAGTTGCAATATATTTTTGTCTCTGACAGGGCAAGTATTTATGGCTGGATTACGTCACACCATTTAATTAATTGATGGATTTCCTGTTCAGAGTTCAAGCCTCTGATGTTAAGAGCTCCAATATTTATGTGCATGCTCAAATGAGTTTAGATTTAAATTAAAAAAAAAAAAACATATATAAATATATTATGTTTATGATTTATACTTAACAGGAATATATTCAAATTAAGCTCTAGAGTGTAATATATATTAGATTGTCTTGCATCTTTCACTTATTTATGCTAAAAAAAAAAAAAAACTATCCAAAGGAAGTATGTGTATCGTTTTACACCTACAATCTTACTAAATAAACAATTCTATATATTAGTTTACTCTGCATTAAAAAAACGTTAAGAGAATATCTTTAGCAAATTCTAAAGTTTCTTCTCTAGTTCTACATGAAATTAAAATGTTTTCTGATATTTTTTCATGTTGTATACCTAATCCTAAATCGAGATCTGAAACACTACATAGTGTACTAACCTCATTTATTTCAATTGGTTTGTCCACCTTCAGACTCTTGAATTTCTTCATGTACAGTTTTAACTTTCTTAATCAGTTCATCAGAAGTAGTAAGTTCTTTGTTATCATTGTAATTTTTTTCTGAGCAGGCTTTCTCCCATGCTTCACCTTAACAGGGCAACCAGATTTTCGTTTCTCTATGGGATTATCAGCAATCTTATCAGTTTTGGATTTATTAGGTTTTGAAGCTTTATTCATTATTTCAATTGCGGTTTTATTTATGACAATGACATCTAGTTCATTCTGGAGATTTATCGATTGGTTCTTGTCAGAAATCCCATCAACTTCTGATGATTCCCTATGATAACGTTTGACATATCCTTACCTTTCAAAGCCGGAAATTCTTCATGCACTCTCTGGTGGCAAATTATTTTTTCCATGTTAATGTTTTTTCTAGATGGTTCTATTATTTCAGAGTTTATTATTGAGCATTGATGCTTTGGTGTAGCAATTTGATTACAATATTTACACAATAAATTAGGGCATGTGTTGACCACGTGGCCACAATGTTTACAGTGAAAACATTGTGGTTTAAGGCCACGTATTTGCAACAAAAGCATGGCTTCCTAATCTATAATCAAAGAAGGAATTTCATTGGGATTAATGCCTTCGTGAAACTTCACTTTAAATTCATACATGTTACCGTATACTGGAACTGGTGTATTTTATAGTAACATGGGTAGAAGACTGATTGCTATGCTGAAAGGTGCAATTGGTCTGCAAAAGTCATCATTGTTATAACCTAAATAAGCATTCTTTAGAAAGCTGGAAATATATCTATCTTGGTTCAGATTAAGTACAATAATCACGTATCTGTCTAATACTTTGAAATTTCTTCTAAATCGGTCTTTTTGCTCAGCATTATGAAATTCAAGAATAACATATCTAGGATTTGGATAAATTGTGTCCCCCTGTCTCATTAGAGCTTAACGCTTCAAATAGAAGTTCCTTTGGAAAATGGTACAGCAAGCAATTCATATCAGGTACAGCAATAACTAGATCAATCTATAAAAAAACATTTGAATGAGGCAAACAATCCATTAGGCAAAGTAGCATTAAATTTTTCCAAAATAAAATTTTGGGGATCAAAAGTCTGAGTCAACATGTCTAGTTTTAAAAAATCATCTAATGTAGATCTACAAAATCTTGCTTCGGTCCTATCTTTATTGGCATTATTGATTTTTGACATATATGTTTTTCTTTGATTCACCATCTCTGTTAAGATTTCGCATTATAATTGAGGATTTTGCTATATTCGCGTAAGATGGTCCTATGCAACTCGTGGCTTCATTAAATGTAGCCATTTTCTCCAAGATCACTTTGAATTGAAATTACAGTAGGACTTAAAAGTCAGGAAAAAAAAGCACCTTTTAACAACTGCTTTTCTTACTGTGATATATCTAAATACACTTTGTATGATTCAATCAGTGATTTCTTCTAAAAATAATATTTTAAAGCTTCTAAAACATCTTATGAAATATCGGAATAACTAATATAATTGCAGCTGCTCCTCCTCTTATTATATAATACTTGATTATAAAATCAACTACTAAAGTTTTATAACAAAATTTAAGAAACATGTTTTTTGAAAATTTAGGGTTCACTTCATCATGTGGAGCCCAAGTCACTATTTTGACGGATTTTAAGAAGATCTATTAGTATATGATTAAAGATAGAAAATATAAATTAACAATGTTTTTGAAAGAGTGAATATCATATGGAGGACAGAGATTGCTAGATAATTTTCATATAAGAGATAAGAAAAAAAGAAGACATTAAAATTGAGAGATACAATGATTTTTTAAAGTAAACAGCATAAATATATTGAAAAAGAATAATTTAAATTGGTTGAAAATAAAACAAGCTCACTGTCAATATTTATATATATATTGTACCATTTATTTATATATGGTACAAATATATTGGCATTTGGTAAAGCAAGGAAAAGGTAAATTTAGCGATCTTATTAAAAAGACAAAATTAAATTTTTTTTTAGTTTGTATAATTTATTTTTTTAAAACATACAATGAAAGTTAAATTTTTCGTCCATATTTTTTTTTATCTAATTAAAAATAAAAATAAAAATTGGAGAGAACAAAAGACACACAAATTACTAATCCAGATAATCTAAAAGAAAAGTATTTTAGCTAATTAAAGATGGCAGAATTATGCTAAAAAAAAATAAAGACTTTGTAACTGAAAAATACAAAAGAATGCACAAGATTATCAACATGTATTTTTGACAAACAAAAGGTATGCACAGAAGTCTGAAAATTGGATTCCGAATATAAAAATGAAGAAACCAGTTAGATCACTGTCTTGGCTTGTCTGTTTTTCTTTTGGCTGGTCCTGGATCACGGAATCCAGGACCACTCTATGAAAAAATAATTCTTCATGCGGGAGTAGACTGAAGCTTTTGACGTTGTTCATCATGAAGACCGTCAAACCAGAAAAGCTATCGTGACTAGCCTTTAGAACCAGGACCAAGAACAAGTTAAAACTAATGGCCATGAGCTCATTCTAACTCAGGAAAAACTATGCATAGTAATCTACAATCTTCTCGCTAAACTTACTGGTAAGCTATGATTCATTATTCCTGCTTGTGACTAAATTGTTGGCAAACCATTCTTAAAAATAAACTTAAAATAATCCCAATAGAGACTTTAATTTTATTGTTCAAGAGACTCTTGTTTACCTAAGAACTTTTAACTATTTTTTTTTTATTAATTGATTCATTATCTGGATTAGCTTGTGTACTTTCCAATATTATTTAATTATTTAACTTAAAAAAATATTTTAAGTTTGTTAGAATAAAAAAGATTTTACTTTTATCAACTTTTTTCATTGTACGTTATTAATAATAGTTATTAATGTTTATTATTAAATTTTGTAAGATTAGTTTTTTAGAACAGATCATGTATCTTTGCCAGTATGTGTTGACTAAGCTCCAGGAATAACAATATCTAGAAAATAACTATAGTTACGGTAAAATACGATACCGATTGTTTTAAAAACATTTTTCTTTTTAATTTTCGAGACGCGATGCAACAGATTTCAGCGGATTCTTATATGAATCCTGGCTACCCTTATAAAAGAAATAAAAGCTGATTCTGTCGATAGCGTAAATCATAACAATTACTAGGTAGAGTTGATCAGGAAATATAGTTATGTTTTTAGAAATAGGAATGAAACCTTTTTCCATAACTTGATCAACTCACGCATTTTATGGGTAACAGACCTAGTCAGAAGAGCAAAACGTTTCAATATATATGAAAGGCAGCATAATTAATAAAAAAAGCAATACAAGGTGCTGAAGAGAAGCAAGAGATAAATTATTAGTTGAATCAATGAACCTTGGAAATCATTCAATAGTTAAAAAGGGGCTGAACTCTTCCACATCAGATATGAAAACATTAATCATGAAGTCCAATTTAGGTTTTATGTAAAAGAAGAAACGGAAAGGAAAGTATATTTTCTGATTGTAAACAAATAAATTAAGTTTCTGGAAAATCATTTAAAAAATAGAATAGATGCATAATGACAAAAAATGCCATTTAAAAAAGGTAATATTTAGTAAAAATAATTTGTAATTTATATAAGCACTAGGACCGCTGAGTAAGAACAGCTTAAAATAAAAGTTATATTATGCTGAACAGCTTTCAATATCTTAATCCATATAAGCTGCTCAGCATAATATAATAAAAACTTTTATTTTAAGCTTTTCTTATTTAGCATTCCTAGTGCTTATATCAATTAGAATGGTATACAATTAAAAATTTGAAAATTACACAATCAATAATTAAAATAATAGAGATATTTTTTAAAGAGAATACAAGCATGAATTGCTAAATACACATTAAATTTTAATTGAATTAGCATTTCATTGTTAAATATTTTTTTAAAAGAAAAAACAAGAAAAATATTTAGAAAAAAAGTTGAACAAAAGTGCCAATACGAATATCATTTTTTAAAAAAATAGATAAAAAAATAGAACCTTATAGTTATTATCAGTTATAAAACTAGTGAATAAATGCCAACAGTAAATTATTTAAAGAAAGCTTATGATGAAATAATTTGTGAGAGGTGTGATTGAATGCCTTCAAGAGGTCATAAACATAGAAATCATTTTATGAAGCCATATTATCCATTCTTTAAAAGACCCATAACTTTAGAAAGAAGAGATATTAAGTTAATAGGATAATAGAAGAAACTGACTTATTAATAGATTAAATAAGAGCAATTTTCCAATGAGAAGTCAAGTTTTGAAAGATAACTATGAACTAGATTAAGTTTATAAAATAGGTGAAGAAAGTAATTTTGAAGCCCTCAAACTACGTGCCTTTTCTTATTGCGATTTGGGACAGACAATCTTTCAAATTGCATCGCCATTGCTTCACAGAATTGGGTCCCGAATTGTGAACATAATTTTTCCATTTCATGGCCATTTTGGCAGAGTTTCCTTTTGGAGAGACGTCCATGGTCTTGTAAGAAAATGATCGCTTCTTCCTCGTCACTCAGAAAATTCCATAATCTGGTAGGTTCAGCCATCTCAAAGAAAAAATCAGTTTGAAAAATATAGAAGTAGCAAAAAATCACTGAAAAAATAAATGGAAATATTATAGATCTAAAATCACTGTAAAAATAAATGGAAATATTGCAAAAAATCACTGTCAAATGAAATGGAAATATTATAGATCTCAAAAAAAATCACTGTGACACCATAGATAGCAAAATCACAATAGACCGACAAATGAAAAAATTTCCCAAAGCTCTTTCCGATTTTTAAATCTTGCGGGTCAAAAAAATAAAAAACTTGACTCTCCCATCAATTTATCATGCCAGTGTCTTGGTTGCCATGACAACATACGTCATCGGGTTATCTAAAATCCCACTTGAGTCAAAAAAAATTTCAATCAAAAAAGTGAGAACATGTTGAATAGAAAAATAGTGGAAGGTTATTGATGACAAGAACAGAATATCAAGATCTGGAATATAATTAGTAAAAAAAAAATATGGACAAAAAAGAGTATTTCTTTGGAAGAAATCACAAGAATATCCTCGGATAAAGATGCAATGGAATTATATCCACTCTTTATTAATATCCATGATTTCATCAGTCTATGTTTTGAAAAATATATTATAATTAAAAACTTAGAAATTAATAAAAACAAAATTTTAATTTTTAGTTCACAGTAGCTATAGTTTTCAAATCTAATATCTTTGTATTTTGTCAATAATTATCATCATTAAAAAGAGTGAGAAAGAATAAGAAAAAGAACAGGGGTAAAATTTCATTAATTGACTGAAAAGTATATTAACTTCAACAATTATAAATCGCAAACTATAGTTTATTTATGTATTTGTTAATTATTTTTGTTGACGTCTGAATGTGAATAATTTTTAAATAAAATTACGGAATATGTACATACTGTATTGAAATGGTAAATCTGATTCAGATTTGCCGTTTCACTGTCTGACCCACCTAATCACTTATTAAGGGGGGTTTAATTGAAGCCCACCTATGTAAATAGAGAAATGTATTTTTTCAACTTTGTTTTTTTATTATTCTTATAACATTTTAAACACAACTACCCTGAATAAATTATTAAAATTTATCTGGGATATTACTAATAATGTTTAATTATACTAATACACTAAGTTATTATATTTATTAAAAGGAAAAAAATAATAAGTTTTGAATTTTTTTATATATATTTAAAATGTCTGATTTTTTCTTTAAGAATCCAAGATGGCCTTTTTTGAAAGATTTGTACCTCAATAAGAAGTTCAAAATAAATGTTAAATTAAAACACTTAGAAATTACCAAAATCCATTACTTTGGAATTTCTATTAATTAATTGAGATTCTATATTGTTAGATAAAAATTATACTGAAATCTCTATCGATCCTTATCGAGGTATGAACTTTCTAAAATAGAAACAAAGTATTATTTCCTATTGTGTTATAGAAGATCTGAAGACAAATCACCTCAGGCAGCACATAGTTAGAATACCAATGCTAAGGTATAAAATAGTGGCCTTTTTTTTAAAAAAAAGAAAAAGAGAAGAGAAAGAAAGTTGCAGAACGTCTCCATGCAAGTTAAAATGTTGAGTGAGTAGTTAAGGGAAAATCACCACCCGTCCCTTCCTGAGACCTGAAATCTCCTATTATGCTGCTGCCAGAACCTGCCTTCAAATGCCACCAGCCATCAAAGTTCGCCCACAGAATTCATCCCGGGGACGCCAAGTAAAATGCTGAAAAGTTCAAATCCTGTTAGCCAGATCTTAGAACCTAAATTCGTTACCACCAGAATTGTAACTCCTTAAGTTTAAAGTATGTAATTAAGTTTATTGGAAATATTTTTAACTGACTCTTTAACCCTTTTTCTTTTTAAATTATTTATAATGTTTTTTAAATAACTCAAGCTCACAACAATTTTTAATATGTGGATTGAATATGAAAATATTTATTTGTTTTTGTATATTAACTTTAGTATGAGATTTTTTTTTTTTGACAAACTTCACTTGTGGGGGCTCAAAGAGAGTAGTTTGCTAAGAGAGCAAATTATGTTCACAAGGGGGGGGGGGGGTAGCGAAGAATGAATTAAATTTAAAATAAAAATAAATTGATCTATTTTTTTTTCGCAAGTGAAGTTATGTCGAATATATGTATATCAAAATATACTTACCGTAATTTTTTAAATAATTTTATCAAGGCTGGGATTCTATAATTTTAGATTTCTTTAAATTGAAACAAAATAAAAATGCTATATATTTTGACCTAGTAACAGCGCCGCTGGAACGCATCAGTTAATTATCATGCTTTTTTTTTTTAAAATAAGGAAAGTGGGAAGGGGGAAATTATTCGAGAAGTAATTTTCCTTATTCTTTATGTTTGGTTTTTGTTAGTTAAATATTTATATAAAGTAGTTGGTTGCGCAGGTAGATAAGGCTATTTAATTATAATTAGTTCATATTTGGTGATTATAATATCTCTGGTTAATAAAGAATGCTCGGAGTAGTGTGGACAGACCTAAAACGGTCATTTATTTGGTGTTTGGAGCTGGCTCCCGGTTACGCATACGTCTGTGGGCCGGAGAGGTGTGGTTGAGGTAGAGTTGGTTAGTCAGCATGATATCCATATAGGCAGACTGAGGGCTTCCCATAATTCCTATCTCCTTTCGGTATTTGTTCGCAACATAGCAGACATATCGAATTCCCTTTTTCTTTGTTGGAATAGGCATGCGAATGTCTATGAATCGGCTCTATGACCTATCTGTGTTTCTTCTTTCATTTGCATTCATATGTTTATTAACCCGACATTGTTTTGCTTTTCTTTTGCCTATCTAATACGTAAACCATAATGAAATGATTCTACTCAAGGATCTTCGGCCTGAGTAACCAATTTCTTTTGTTAATTCGTGATTAGTTAAAATCTTTTAATTTAGCTAATTCACGTTCTAGTTTTCTAAGGAATGATTTAGTTGAAAGTCCAACTAATGCGACTTGTTTGTTTGATAATTGACTGATCTATTTTTTTTATATAACAGCTTACAGTTTTTAATCACTGTGAGGTTAGTTTATGCTATTCCAGCAAGGTCCACTAAGTAATAAAATATTATTTTATTTGAGATCTAAATTATTATTTATAAAGATAAATAAAATCAATCCTTTTCTTTTCTTATGTCATTGGAGTAAGACGTCGGATCAGTCATTATAATTGTCTCCTGATATCCATTTTAATATAAAATGTTTTTAAATCTTTTTTTAAATAAGAAATAAAATGTTTATTCTTTATATACAATCAGTTTGTCAAATGTTTAGACAAGCTGGTGTATTATTATCCTGTACTAAATGTTAACGGAAAATTTAGAATCCGTGGTCATTTACTTCTAAAATCTTTTTTTTTTTTTTAAATAAATGTAAACAAAATAAAAATTGTACAAACTAAATTAATGAAACATTAACTGCTAATGTGAATCTGTTTATACAGGACGCAGTCTAAGATAAAGTTCTATGTAATTTATAAAATTAATGTAAATAATGTTTTTTTTAAGAGCTTGAGTTAAATGTAAAAATAATTAATGAGTTTAAAAATATATATATCTAAAACAAAACTTTCAGTGTTTTTCGAATTCTTTCATTTACTTTTACTTTAAGTATAAATCAATCACCCATCTAAAATATAATTAAAAAAAAATCTCTTAAAGGCGCCACGGGAAAAAAAAAAATTTAAAAAGGTATAATGGGAAAAAAAGAAAACAAAAACATACATCTTTTACATGGTCGGACTCGAGGTACTTTACCTGTATTCCGGGTTTTGTTGGATCAATAGACGTTTTTCGACTGGTACAGTATAATATATATTGAAAATGTTTGTGTTATATATACATATGAGTATTTAAAAATGTATATTACATATGTTTAGCTTGTCTTTCAAATTTTGGTATTTATGCCATGCATAAACCAAATGCCACAGATTATAAACTAAAAATGGTAAATACAATTAGGAAAAAGAATTTATAATAATAAATATTCTTGACAAATGATTGTTTGGCTTATTAATAATATATTTATATTTGGTGAACATCATAGTTAGCAAAAGTCAAAAGATAGCTATTTTTATTTTTTTATGTAATAAAAAAAAATTATTGACAGACACTTCAGTATTATTGAATCATAGTCTGAGTTGGGAATGACAAATATCCTAAGATAACACTATCACATATAGAAGGATCATTGGACTTGAAATAAAAGCAAAAATAAAAATGCTGGAGACCATCCAATTAACTGAAGTGAAAAACAAAATCTGAAAAATGGCAGATGCAGAAACAGAATAATATTCAGGATTGCTTGTTAAAAGAAGATAAAGTGTTATCACATTGGAAAGCTAAATCAGGGGTGCAAGCAATAGTGAAAACAAATTATATTAAGACATTAAATTTAGGGAAAAACTTTAATCTCCTCCTGCAATACTGATGTGGCTGGAATGTTTAACCAGTTTGTCACATTCTACATATTAAAATCACCAAAAAGAATGATTGAATAATTCTAACAGATGAAAGCAACAAATATTAGGGAAAAGTTTTAAAAACACCAACAACCTAGATAATAATGCTTATTAAGAGAGAAGACAAAATACACACAAAAATGAAAGATTGGGAAGAAGAAACATATCATAAAAAGGTAGATCAAGAACACAAAAATATAATTCATCATAAAAAAGCTAGTTAATGAAATTTAGGTGGTAAAAGATTATATGAAAGAGCATGAGTGGACTTGGGTGTATCAATAAAATTTTCCCTTAAAATCGTAAATTGGATACCTAAAGATTATTAAACATCTATTTTTAAAAAAATGTGATAGAGATTAGATCCAAGAACATTTGATGGAATAATGTGAAAAAGTTATGAATAGAAACTTTTAAGCAATTCTTTCATCATGGACAAGATAGATAACAATTATAAAATGAAGATAATGACCTATGTTCAATAACAAGATAACCAGGCCTAAAACATCAAGTAAATACCATATAAACTTTATTTTTTATATAATTATTCAAAATCATTACTAATTTGAAATCTGTATGAAGTTAATGTATTGACCAAATATAAAGATTTCAAATAAATAGAAAATAATCTCAAGATAAAGCAAAATCACAGGATTTCTCTTAATTATTTTTTATAAATTCACAGCATTAAGTAAACTGCAAGAAGTCAACTTAGCAGATATTCAAAACCTCTAATCAGGTGGGGAAAGATATTACACAAATAAATATAATGTTCAGTGGTAAGCTTTACTCTTCTTACGTTATCCAAATTAACATTCTAACAGTTTCAATAACCTAAGGTTTTAAATTCATGCCTTTTACCTTTTCAGCAATAGAGATCTGAAAATTGCTCAGAAGGCTACATTTTGGAAATCTCAGAGAATTTAATATGCCATATAATACTAACAGTTAGGAGATATAATACTAGCAGTTAGAAGATATAAAAGTTCTGAAGAAGACTGCTGGAGCAATTGAAACTGTAAAAGAGGGTGGTAAATAAAATATTGTGTAACAGTAGTAAAGTGCATGGATGATTTAGTATTATATGGCATACATTTGACAATGCAATAAGAAAGATATGTAGAGTGAAGATTTAATCAAGCCCAGGCTTGAATTAGAATTCTGTCATTACATTAGAATCAATCACTTCTGTGGCTTTGCTAAAAGATGAACATAAAGTGACTTACATTAGCTATATAACATTATTATCTCATTCAAAAATATATAATAGAAAGCAAAGGATATGGGGAATTGTTAACAATATACTTAATTTTAACTTTATTTATATTTTATAAGAAATTAACACTTTCTAAAATTATATGGAATTTTTTATTCATATCAATTAATTAATATGATAAATATCTTTATTAATTTATAATTTTCATATTAGACTTTTATAATCTTTTTATTTGCAATGATTGATGGCAATTATTTTAATATAAATTGTTGTTTTTTATTTCTTGTTTTGTTATTAAAAGAAAATTGTTAAAATATACATTTATTGGGGGGGGGGGTACATTACAGGTGTTACAAAATGAAACTATTTTTTGTCAAGACCTTCAACATATCATGTAATAAATTGTTTTTCTCTTCAATGGTAAAAATTATAATTTCACATATGTTAGTGAAGCTATAATTATACAATAATATGTAATATGTCTGCTTAGCACTTCGAGATTTAATGTTCAAATCTCATACTTATAGCTTTACAAATGAAGACTTGTGATTTATTGTATACATATGCAAATGAGTTTGAATTTTTAATTAGTTAGTCCATTGTTTGGAGAGAGCAAAGCATGCCTCTCTTCTATTAATGGCACTGAGATAATTTGCTATGTAAAAAGTTTCTTTGACTTTTCTTTTGGCATCACACTTCTCTGCGCAAATTATTTGGGCAGAACTGGGTTCGAATATATGGCCTGTAGCTGCTTGGTGGTCCCAGAAGACTGATGTTCCTTCATTTTTATTTTTAACCCTGTTGTATGCATACCTGTGTTGGTAAATTCTTGTATTGAGGTTAGCCCAAGTATCACCGTAGTAAAATGACAGCCTAATTGAGGGCATGCCATTTTATAGACCACAGGAGGGGCTTGATCTTTTTCTATTTTATCTTTGGAATTATTTATTAGTCGGTTAGTTCTGGGAGGTGTTCTGAAGCTAAATTTAAAATTGTTAGTGAATTTTTTTGCAATATTTGAAATTACATTAGGTATAAAAGGAATTGTTAAGTATTTCATATTGTCTTTAAGCTGTTTATTTCTGAGTTTTCTATAAAATGTTTTTATTCTCTGATTGATTATATTGGGTTTAAAGCCTATGTTAGTCATTTTCTTTATATATATTTGTCGATGTTATTTTTCCTATCCGCTATGTATTTACATAAATGGCAATTTCTGAATAGGAAAGCATTCATACTTACCCATTTATATGTGTTGGGGGTGTTAGACATTGGACTTGTGTAACCTCTTATGTGCAGTAGTTTAATTATCATTTTATAATCTAGGTATGTGTTCTCTCTTTTTATTAACAAGTCTAGATATTTTATTTCTTGTTCCTTGTTTTCCTCAGTTCTACTGAGGGTTAATCCTGAGATAGCTTGAAATTCATTTTGTATGTTGATAGTGGTGGAAGGTTTTGCTGCAATAAAAATGTCATCAACATATCAAGTGTATATGAGAGTTGGATCTGTTGTGAAATGTTTCAGAAGAATTTGCCTCTCGTAATGGTTTATGACGATACTAGTAACAATTCCACTCATTGGCAGTCCCATTGGCCAACTGTCATTCATAACATACCATTTGTTTTCAAATTTAGCCAATATGTTGTTATCCAGACACTTCAAGAATTCTATTATAAAATCAAATCATTTTGTTAAATAATTTTTCTTATTTAGTTCATCTTTGATGATGATAATGGAGGTTTTTCTGTTAATTGAGCCATAGAGTTCACTGACATCGCATACAGTCATTTTGTGTTCTAAATCTATTTTAGCATTTTTTTATTCTTTCCACAAATTCAAATGATGATTTAACAATGTGGTTTCCAAATCCCAGGGAATCTATAAGCCATAGGTTGATCATTTTTGCAGTTTGGAAATAGTGGACGCCTCCAAAGTCAAGCATTAATCTGAGAGGAGAGTTTTCTTTATGCAGTTTTATGTTGGCAAACATTCTAGGTGGTATGGAAGATGATGAATAGATTCGGAAATATTCAGCCTAGATAGTGTTTTTATCTTTATGAGTCCTTAATATATTGGATATGAACCTATCTTTGTTGATTTTATTATTGTTTTCAGTTATACATGTGAATTTAAGTTTGTTGATCTGCTCTTCCATTTTGTTTGTGTATTCAGCTCTTGAAATCAAGACGAATCTATTGCCTTTATCATGCAACAAATTGATTCAATTTATTTACATTTAAAACTACCTTTTAATAAAATAAGATGCAACTAGCAATAGCATTTTGTTGTTTTTTGTAATAATTCATTACTGTTTGCCACTCTCATGACTCAATTTTTCTGGCATCTCAATATTTTGAGATACAAAATAAAACTTGAGTGAGCCCTTTGTAACTATAGCAAAATTTAACTAAAATATGAAAGTTGCAGTTTTAAAATAAATACATGGATATAATTCTGCAATTATCAGCATTTTTATATAATGAAATAGGTGTGATTTGCTGGCTATAGCCAACCAGCTATTCAATGTTAGTCAGTAAAATGGTAATCTGCCTATTCTTAGTGGAGTATGAAACAAGGAATAGGTGATTCCTAAAACTCTTATTAACCAGCAATTTTCAGAAATATTGTTTTTTACTCATAGGAGGAAGGGAGCTGATGGAGAGCATATTGATCTATGGTGGGCTATTTGAATACTGTTTTAACTTTTTTATTTACCCATGTTTATCTCTCTGTACTCTTTATCCCATTCTCTCCATTTTTTATTACCTTATTATTTCATTAGTTTAATGTAGGGTCCTGTCAATGTGAACCCCTTTTGAGCATCAACATTTCTATACTTTAATTCTACTCAACATAATAAATCTGAGCCCCTTCCCTGTTCATATACAAATATATATGAGAATGTAAATATATAGATATTACCATGGTCTAAAGGATTGTAATGATGGCATTTTATTTATAATTTTACATTTGATTATTACTATCATCTAACTGAATTCTGAAAGTTTTTCAGAAAAATTCAAACTTTATCTATACTTTTCCAAACATATTTAACTGTTACTAATGATATACAAGTTAGCATGTATATTGTGAAAGGTATTTTTTTCCTTTCTTTTAAGATTTCATCAGTGACAAGATTCGTGAGTCCTCATGATTTTTCCATATTTTATTTTTAAGAGCAAGATTAATGAGTAATTTCCAAACATTACAGAACATCATAGTAGATTGACTTGTGGGCTTTTTGCCAATGTCAGTGAACAATTACTTTAAATTTTCTTCTATTCTTGTATTTTTCCAAGTGAACCTATGCCTGTTGGTAAATGCATTGTTTACCATATTAAATAAATTTGACTTTTCCTCTTTAATCATTGTTTTATGTTATTTTATTATTATTAATATTATTATTATTTTCATAGGGTAGTCAGTTTCTTCAATATTCATTTTAAACTTAAAGTTTTATAGAAGTTAGGACTTCTCACACTTTGCTTTGGGTTTGAAAAGCTGTTCAAGTATACATTGACTACAGTTTTTTAATTTTTTATTAATTCATAATAGAATTAAAACAAGAACCAAAATTAGCATTATTGGCCATTCTTAGGAAAATTCATGTACACTAGAAAATCCTTAGTTAGACATCCAATCATGTCAGAAATCCAAAAAATGGAATTACCCTAGCACTATGAAACAAAACAAAAAAAGTTTATTTAAAAACCAGTCACTGGGGGGAAAATGTTTCAGCAAAGAAAAAAATCTCATGAAGAATCATTAACCATCAACTAAAACCTTAAATAGACAACAATAAAATCATCACAAAAAAAACAGATAGATATTGTAATATATCCATATATATCTAGAATGGTAAATAGACTAAAAAAACTATAACCAATATAATATCAGAATAGTTTTCCACTGTGAAAAATCCTAATCTCTACAAAACCTAAACTTAAATTGCTGAAACCAAAAATTACTTCGATGAAAGACCATGGGAATGTAGAAAACCATATAAAAATAAAAAATCATAAAATAATATTTAATTTCCTGTAATTCATTTATGAAATTCTTCACCACTTAGTGAGTTTTCACAAGCTTATTTTTAAAAGGTTATTTTATATCACATATATATTATTCTAAAGTTTTAATGCAAAAAAAATTCCAGATTTCAAGATAAGTATCTTGTGTTTTCTAATACCACTAATTATTATGACATTACTTGGAAAAAATAGTTTGAATAACAAGAAAATTTGATTATTTGCAAGTTTATTAAAATTCATGATTATTTTTTATACAATAATTATATAATTATTATTAAAAATCAAGAATATAAATTATTACTTAATTATTTTGAATGTAAATATTTTATTTTTAAAATAATAATGTTATATTTTTGGACAATGTAAATTATTCAGAACATTTACAAGCTATTTGCTAACATGTAATCAGTGAACTCAGTGCAGTAATATAAAAAATATTTAAAAATTTTAAACTTTTAAAGCGTAATTTAATAAATGTATGGGATAGTAATAGTTATTCATTCACATTTTAAAAACAGATGTCAAATAAAAAAGATTTTATTTATTTTCAAAAAATGAAATTGTTCTTCCTAACAATGATGATGAAACATTTATTGTTTTGATTAAGTTATATTTTTTTTAATATTTTCCAAAATCAAATGTGATTATTTAGAATTTATTTCATTTGTAAACAAAAATACTATTATATGAAGTCAAATTTATTATATTCTGATAAATAATAAAGGTTTATTTTTAAATTTATTGAATGCTTACAGTCAGTGAAAACAATTGAAACTGCCATCTATGAGAAGGTTAGAGAAAAGTGGAGATATGTCTAAATAGCATATCATGGAAGTATTTTTAAATATGTTTAATTAAGAAAATAAACATATTGGAGAGGGAAAAAAAGCTGATCACATAAAAATGGCATATAATCCCCAAAATAAATCCAATATAATAACCTTGTTTGAAATTACTCATTATTCTTGTCCTTAAAAAAAAAATGGGGGAATCAGGAGGATCTTCATAAATAAGTATATAAAATTTTTAGTGATTGTTGCCTGTGACAGAATAGCTTAACTGGTTTATCACTTTAAATTCAGTATTCACGAATTTAAAGATCATAGAAACATTCTCATGTTGCTGAAATAGGTCATGCCACTAACATTTAAAAAAAGAGGAAAATAATACCATTTAAAATATATTCCAGACAACCCTGTATGTCATTATTAATGGATGAATATATTTAAAAAAGTATAAATAAAATTGATATTTAAAAAAAAAATTTAACAATTCAATCCCTTGATGAAAACATTTCCAAAAATTAACTACAAATAATTTTTTATTATTATTTTTCCTTTTTGAAGTTTAAATAATCACAGTAATTTATAATTGTTTGTTGAGAATGATAATTGTTAAAAATTTACATATGAATGCTTAGTGAATACTTCTGTGCAAATTGACAATTCTTGTCAATTTGGACAATTTATCAACAAAGGATCCAGTAGTCAAGAGATTTATCCCCAAACACCTCTGAGCAGAAGTGCAATGAAAAATTTGTAAACATATTTTATTTATAGGAAACAGGGATGAAGGCTTAATGTATAGAATGAAATGAGTGCTTCCGTAGAAGAATTCACTAAAAAAATCAAAAGCTTTAATTAAAATTCAATTTTAAAAATTCAATAAAATATGTACATATTCAACCTCACAAAAAATTGATCCAACAAGTTGCACATATAATAGTGTAGCAAGAATAATAAGTACATTGGTGTATATAAACTATTTTGCTAAACATAAAAAAAGAAAAATTATTTTTTGTATGGAATTTCTGTTAACTTTCAATTTTTTTACTAACAGTTGAACTGTTTTTACATAAGGCAAATAATGAGTTTGACGATCATATTATTCATTGATTATAAGAAGTTCAAACAATGCTAAGATGTGATTTAAAGTTAAAATGTATGAATGTTAAAAGCATTTGGAAGATAAAAATATCTTGATAATGTATTATCTATACTTAAACTATTCACGGACTAATTAACAGATAAGAAAGTTCCATATTTTTCTCTAAACTATTTTTCCAAACATAAAGAAGAATGAATAATTCAAACTCATTTTTGTATGAAATTTCTGCTAACTTTTAATTTTTTTTTTTTACCAGCAGTTGAACTGTTTTTATTTAAGGAAAATAATGAGTTTGACATCGCATTATTCATTGATTATAAGAATTCAAACAATGCTAAAATGTAAATAATAGTTAAAACTTAAGAATATTAAAAGTATTTAGAAAATAAAAATATCTTGATAATGTCTGATTTACAGATGAAGAGAGCTAATCTGGATGTATGTAATATGTATATATTAGCTATTACATAAAAGTTGCTGCAGCAAGTAAAATAAAAACATTATATAAAAAAAAGTTTATGTAGTGTACTTCCGTTCCTAAAAAAGTCACGTTTCGTCACTGAGGAAAACATTTTATTCAAATTATAGTGTTTCCTGTAATTCTCTAGGATGTGATAATTGGTTACAGAAAAAAAGAATGAAAAAAAAATATTGATGTATTTAAACTGTAGTGCTATAATCTTTTGAGAACATTACGACCAGATAAGAAACTGATCAAATAGAATCCCAGATGAATATTGGAATCCTCATTTGAAAGATAAATGATCAAGTTGAACTTTTATTTTGGTCATACTATGAGATTATTTATTAAAAAAGAGTGTATCTGAAAAGAATGATGATGAAGGAAAAAGATAACCAACAGTAAGATAGATAGATTTCATCATCACAATAATATATATGCCTTCGAGTAGTCAAAAAAAGCAACCAGATAGTAGAATTTTCTAAAGAAAAGCTATTCATATAATCACCATGAATCAATGTCAACTTGAGAATTCATAGTAATAATAATAGGAGGCAGAAGAATATTTGTAGAAATTAAGTTTCTTACAAAAGATATAAGTTCTGTTTTCTAACTTTTATTTAAATGAGTAATTTACTAAGTACTTACTGTCTTGATAAAAATTAAGGATGGGAAGAAAGAATCAATTATATCAAAAGATGCGGTGCACTTGCAGAACAGGAAAGGTGTTCAATGTAGAAAAAAATAAATTTGGATAAAAAAAAATGTAGTTAAAAAATGAAAACAGGTAACGAAAAGATTGTAACTAAAAATCATTGAATGGAAAGTTGTAATGCAGGATTTTTTTTTTTTTGTCATAAGCCTTGCTTTATTAGAAATCTGCAGTAATCAGCATTACTTTAAATTTATAACAAACTTTCTGAAAAACAAAATTATGATCTATCCATACAACTAATTTACATTTTCCAACCATGATTACTTTAGATGACTTGGACCTCAATCATCTTTATATTTACTTATATAGTTTTAAATATCTGAGGATTGATTAGTCAATGAAGGCAAAAAAGAAGATGTTACAGTACATTTTTAGAGACAATGAACATTTTAATTAAAGTGTAGCACTAAACAGTACAGAGGCTTGTATTATTTTGAAGAGAGAAAAGATTGTTGAATTAAGAAATATGCATTTTGAGAATGAAAAATTTAATAAAATTAAAAATACAAAAGAAATAAGGGTAAAAGATAATATTTCTGTAGTCCAATTATTATTAGACTACTCTCACACAAGATAGAAACTAATTGATCTCTTAAGAAATATGCATTTTGAGAATGAAAAATTTAATAAAATACAAAAGAAATAAGGGTAAAAGATAATATTTCTGTAGTCCAATTATTATTAGACTACTCTCACACAAGATAGAAACTAATTGATCTCTACCCACTTTTAACAAACCATTTCCTACCTTGTGTGCTAGTGGTATAATGAAAATTACACTAAATATTATTCGTTATTGAATAATATCAATGAAATAAAAATAATTAAGAAAAGAGAGATTTGCTTAGCAAGTAGGAACAAATACATGTTAAAAAGGAGATTAACTATGAGTATTTAAAAAGTCGTGCAAAAGATCAGTGGGCTTGGATATGTGTGGGATTTGCATTTTTGCACTTTCACTGTACTTTCAGCATTCCTATACATTTAAAAGAAATAATAGTCGCAATCAAAAAAGTAAGCATTGAAAAATTATTTACAATTCATTTCAGGTCAGAAGCTTTTTTAAAAAAGTCAACTGATAAGAACATAACTTTACTCTGCTATCTTAGATTTAACTATTTTTAATTTGGGAATAATGCCAATATTTTTTTCTCTCTCACTCCAGATCAACAATAAATAAAAAAATAGCAATAATGTTTAAAAGCCATTATTCAAATACTTTTAAACTTCAGACTTAATATTACAGTTTTAACTTAAATTATATATATATTAAAGTAATCTTGTTACTACATTATTGCCACCCTCTTTATTATAAGCAAGAAACAACCAATCAGCTGGCAGCTTAGAATATGAAGAGGAGTAAAAGCATTGAAATATAATACTATTTTATTTACTAATTAGTCATTTAGTTTAAATTTTATTACTTCAAATCAACTGGATTTAGTCAAAAATTAATCTCCATCATTCTCAGTTTACTATTTACTAGAATAAATAATATACATGTATGTGTGCACATACATCTATAAATAGAATTCTAAATTAAATCAATTTATTAAGGTTGAAGTATCCAGATAATAAATTATTATTTATTTCAAGGCTTGTGATAAACCATTATAAGTGTTAGGCAAAATGATTACCAGAAAAATATAACATCAGTTTTGAAATGATTTGCTTTCTTATCAGATACCAGGACTGTGAAGGTTATCTTGACTGCACTGTCTCAAAAACTATTAAGAGAATGGATATTCTCTGAAGATTTAGTATCCTCTCTGACCTCATTGACTACTATTTCAATAATTATCAAGTACACATCAGATATTCTTGTTCATCTAGTTAACTTGAAGTCTGTCTCATTAGATGTTAAAATGCCATATAACCCCTTAAAGAACAAATTATTCAATTACTTTTTATATTTTTTCTTGAATGAATGAAACAAAACCTATAGATATAAGTTTTTATATGCACACATAAAGATCAACATAGAATGTCAACCTACAAATCTGATTTACAATCTTTTAACAATTTGTTGTATATTTTATGTTAGTGTATGTGATTAAATACATATAATGGACTCATAATCTTAAGAATGAATGTATAAACTCATTAACTTGAAAAATTATAAAAATGTTAACATATATGTTAAATTCTCTATTTGAATAAAGATCAAGATAAACAACCAATAAGTATTAAGATCAAGATAATAATTCTTTAATCACTATGGATAACACTTTAGGATTGCTGACCCATTCTGTTAATATTTCGTATTAACATTTTAATATTTAGGATATCACAAATTTTAATAAGTCTTTTATACAATTACAAGACCATAACTGAATATCTTTATAAATATATATGTTCAATGGGTGTTACACTGATTCAAGTTATCATTCACTATCATAACAGCCTATTTGACAATAAGAGAATTCTCATAGAACAGTATGCTAAGATGTAATAACATGTTAGATGCTTTTACTATTTAACTAGGAACTAGCATACACACAGGTGTAAAATAGATTTGTGAATGTTCAAAAATTGACAAAATATATATATATTTTGCATGAATTATAAGATGTGAATAGTAGATTTCAGTTGGCTGAACTGGCAATTTATAATTAATTGACAAAAAAAAAGTTAAATACCACCCCCCCCACCCCCATCGTGGCAACAGCATTATTAGATTAGCACAGCACAAGTATATATATGCACCAAAACAGATCCCAACATAAAGTCAGTATTTTTAAAGCATAAGATCGACTAGAGTCACAATTTCGAACCACTCAACATCAAAATGTTTTGCACTAAGTGCAATGATTGAAAGAGAAAACACAAAGAGGCGTGATTTATAGAAAATAATACTTTCACAATGTAAATTCACAAACTTGCATACTAATTAACCTATAAATTCTCTCTTATACATACCTATTTTAGTGCTATGATTATGACCACCTGGTCAAAAGCAATGTTATACTGTGAATCTGTACAGGAGTTATAATTTTATAATCTTTCCTGCATAGTGGACTTTCCCAATCTATTGAATTATAAACAAATTATGGAAAAAAAAGATTCAATCGACTATTTTGTAGTAATATCATATAGATAAAATTATAATTCACCCAGTATATTTGTTGCAATTTTAAAAACAAAATTAGATAAATATAATTTGATTCAATTTACAAGCATCACTTCATAAGTATGTGATGAATGTAAACTGAATAGATATAATTATTAAAAAAATGGAATGCAAAATAATATATATTGGAATAGTGTAAGGACTTGAGTTAAATGATAACATAGAGATCATATCAAAATACATCATGAAAGTCATAACATTTTTACTATTAAAAAGTTAACAATAGGTTTATGATTTGAAAAATACAGTGAACTCTCAATCTATCTCCTATATAATTGTTTTAACACATTTATCATCTGCTTTCTTTGATTTCAAAATTACTGCTATAAAAATATAAGTTTTTTCGTTTTTTCAGATACAATATTTTGAAACTATCATTTATTCATATCTATCCATAAAAATTGTGATTTCTCATCCAATATTTTTCCACATGGATAGTTTTTTAACAAAAATTTAAAACACCAAACCATTTAATTTGCTTTCTAAATGCAATCCAGTTGCTTTTTTAATTCATAACACTTATCAATCCATATTTTTCTTTTCAAATTTTAATTTATTTCAATGCAAATTATGCAATATTTTTATTAATTCAATGGGTATTTACATATTAGTCCTGATGTAAGATTTCACACACGTATTAGACCGGCAATAATTTTCCCATTTTACGATCTTGTAAAATGTTATCTGTGTGGAATCTGCTGATAAACTTAATTCATCAATTTTGATAATGATATATATTTATTCCAATAAAAAAAAAAGCAGCAAAATATTGTTTCTTACAATCACTGGGGCAGATTAATTTTTTTTTTTATGTCCTGCAAAATTCAAATGAAAGTATAGCTATGTTTTATATGAAAATGTTTGTATTCAACAGCTCACAAGTCATCACTTTGGTAGGATTTTGCATTTTTCTTGGAATAACATGCTACAAGCACAAATTTCTCATGGATAGTTAGTTATTCCAGTACTGTATTTTGAAAGTAGTGGACAACTGCATCATCGTTTGCAGTGGGTAGTTCCCAAATTTTAATCACTTCATTAAATTAACAAGTCGTTCAAAAAATTCACTTAACAGAAATTAAAGCTTGATAGCAATGATCAATTAGTTATCCCAGAATTTTTTCATGACATCATACTTTAAATCATAAAATTAGCAGCGAAACCAATATTTTCACTAACAACTGTCTCCTGATCAGAATATAATCTAATATTCACTTTAAAAAAATAATTCATTCCCTTTTGTGGTGACTGTAAATGTGTTTAATTTGTTCTTTATGTACATGTTTGTGCAGATTTTCACCACCACAGATGAATATATAGATACTATTCATTGCAATAAAACAAGCTCTGAAAAGAAAACTACAGATTAAGTTATATCTGAATTAATTTTTGTAATTTGAAATGACATCAATTACTATTAATAAATATATACACACATGCACAAATTTTAGTTAGATTGCTCATTATTGAATATTAGGGTAATAAAATTTTCATAATTTCTAATTACAAATATAATATAGGGTATATGAGCACAGACTTTCAGATGACCCACCACTCTCCACTCTATCTAATAACACTGATACACTCAAGCACATATATGCTGAAAAGATAAATAATCACCAATATACGTATTTCATGCTAAACCAGAAATCATCAGTTGGTCCAGATTATCATCCCCCACACATATACACTATAAGTGCAAATATATACAAAATATAATTTTGCAAAAATATTTTTAGGATTCTTACTAAGGTCTAAGATTCTACTTAGAAACTTAAAAGAAGTATTACTATCAAAAACTAATTAATTAAAGTTTTCTTAGAATCAAAACAACTTTTCTACCCATAACTACCTCCCCTCTCCCCAGGTAATGTTTCAACTATTTTAAATCCTCTAACTGAATTAACACAAGTACATTAAATTCCATACTTTAAAATTCAAACATATAAATAAAATAAAAATAAGAATGTTAACAATTTAAACTTGTATTTAATAACTTAAAATTATATATATACAAAAACACAGTCTTATAATTTAAAATACAAAAAAGACAAATTTATGTTATCAATGCTTAGAAAATACCAAGGCAAAGCATTCTCAAACTCTGAATACTTCAAAATCTATAATAATACCTGGAATTTTTGCAAACATAAAACTACATAAAAACTTCTCATTCAGACTTTATAATAGACTTTGGAGGGTCATACTTCTACAATGCAGTGAAAATGATTGCACCTTGGTTAATTAAATATTTGGTTTTTGGTTCATACAGGATAAAGTCATCAAATAAGTTCATTGATAAAATTAGAAACTTAAAAATAAATAACAAAAATAGCCTCCTTAGACATTAAAGAACTCTACAGGTCGATTCCTCATGTAAAATCAATAGATGTTATTTATGAAATGTTACAACAGATTAATTACAACACTTATAAAAAAAAGACTTCATAATGAAGATATTAAAATAGATCAGTGAAGAAAGGATTGCCACAGTAAATAAAAAACACCATTGAATGAATTATAGATAGCCAATGGGCCTACATTTTAGTGGGATTATATTCAGCCTATACCTCTCAAAGATTGAAGACACAATCATTAGGGGATTATATGCAGCCTATACCTCTCAAAAATTGAAAACACAATCATACCAAAGTTTGAATCTCTGCCAACAAACATACTATACATTAGATATGTAGATGACACATTGATCTGTGCTGCTGAAAAAAAAAAAACTCAAATTCACCAAAAACTAGAAAAGACATCTTATTTGCCGAATTTCCTCACTTATACCAATACAATATTGTGATTGATTAGTAATAAATGCTAGTTCCTAAAATGTAATATAAATATAATAGTTTGGATACTAAATTATTTGTATTTCTTGGATGCTATTTATAATAGTTATATTGATTAATTAATTGAGAAATTAATACCATGGATCGATAGTGCATAATGTTCATAATAATAGTTTATTTACAACGGAGGAACAATCTATATATATTACGAATATGATGAATAAATAGTTTCTTATGAAATATTTGCATCAAGTGTTTAGACCTGTAATGGTGTGGAACAACAAACTTATATTTAACTTATATTTATAACCAAGAGAAAATATATGTGTTTATAATTAAATTTTAATACAGAGATATAAAGTGAGAGCTTTAACTTATTATGATTTTATTAATTTAATCAATACATGAAAAATCTAATTAAGTTATTCATATATTCTTGAATTGATATAATTATAATTTGAAATGATTATAATTATCTGCCCTTAGATATGTTTACATTTTATCAACCATTTTTAAAAGACAAAACTGACATAAATAATTTTAAAACAACATCATAAATTCCAGAGTAGAACTTAATAATCCATAAATGTGAATTACTCTGATATGTACACATTTAATAAATATTTCATATTTAATAAAATATCCAATGATAGCAAAACACATAATATGAAGACATTAAACTATTAGGAACTGTTGATGATAGTACTCCATTTCACGCTAGGTGTTGTATATAGTGGAGTTTTCATTTTAAAATATCAGTGCAATTTTATTATGTTAATTCCTTTAAGGAAATAATTGTTTTATTTCTTATGTTATATGATAATCCTTAAATATAGGGATATGCATACAAACTTAAGATCTAGTCATAATAAATCCAGCTGATAAGCACAAAATAATTTGAATTGTAATGCCATGATATCATAATGAAGGTAAATAAAATTAAGATGATGATGTTCCTTTATAAGTAATCCCCCATTTTTATATATTAGCATTATTACTTGATTTCTATGTTAATATTAGATGATAATATTCCATACTAAGTACACACATATATTCACTTGAAGTCAGATAAACATCCTTGAATATTTTGGTGATATAAAATAATTTTCAGACGAGTTCTAAAAGCGATTCGGACATTGCTAAGCCATCGATTTACATTTTGTCTGGAAAATAGATATTAACTTTCTTTTAAGCAGCCATGAGGTAGATTTTCTTTGCATAAAATTTCATAATGTATATATTATTACTGTTGTAATGAAATAAAGTATGTTAGAAGTTCAGTTTTCTCATACAATAAATAAGTATATATATAAGAAAATATATTTTAACAAAAAAGAATTCCAATATCTTTTATTTTGCTGACAAGTCACAAACTTCTTAAATCATTTTATTGAACAATGTAATAGTTGCTATGGTTATATATGACTTGCTCATGGCTACTTTATAAAATTTCATCAAGTAATTATTATTGTTGTTAAACATAATTTTAAAACATTAGTCATATGCACATACACAAAGAATTATTAAAATAAAATAAAAATGTTAAACCATGTAAGATTCTCTTTTGGTTTAGAGGGACTTACAAGATGGTATAGTATATATAGAGAGATTTTTCATCATTAATAAGAATGACTCACAAATAAGTATGACTATCCTATTTCCTGAATGAAAAAAAAGAAAGATAAACAAAAAAAAAAAACATGAATCAGAATTGTTGAGTATGTGGAGAATGGAAAAGTGATGGCACTAATATAGAATCCCATTGACATCTATATCAAATTAAACGACTTAAGCCACTAAATTAAAAAAAAGAGTATAAAAAAGAGAAAGACTAGTCTGTATTGGAAATAAAACCTAGCTTCTGATGAGTCATTAATCTACAAAGCAACACCATTATGTTTATATTAAAAACATACCTTTGAAGGGCCAGTGCATATCCTACAAGATTAAAAATATTAGTAATAGTTGATTAGACTTACACAACTTACATATATATATATTAAATATTTTCATCAATTTAAAATAATTAAAATGTTCAATTTTAAGGTAGTATGTAACTTGCTCATACTGAATGTTTCATATATGTACATAGAGGGATTTGAACTCAGGATTTTTCAGTCTATTTACCCTCCACTCCATCTCAAGCAACCGATAAACATAAGCACACACATGCAAAAAAGACCGATGATCCTCAATATATGTCTTTGTGCAGAACCAGCACTCATCAGTTGGATCAGATTATAATCTCCCATACATATACATAATCAGTACTTGGTTTATATATAGCAATTCCTCAAACTTTAATGGAAAGGCTTCAATCTTCACACCCTTCCAACTATTCAACCATCTACTTCATTGAAAAACCAATGATGGAAAGCTCAAAATCCTTACTGGACTTGAAATTATAGTGAATTTATTATATCATATAAGATTTTAGACAGCCACATTTTATTCTTGATACTTTTGGAAAGGAGTTTAAGTGTATATAAGTAATTATTAAATTAATCCTTGTTATTTCTTTTAAATACAGTATACTTTTTTAATATCAGATATGAGGGAGCACTGTACAAATTACATGGTTCTAAGACTATGAATAATTGCTACTGCATTGAAGGGTTAGAATTACTTGATATATTTTATTAATAATTATTTCAGATTGAATGTGTAACAAGGTAATATAAAGAGCTGTAATGAATCAAAATATAGATATGCTTGAAAGATATATAGCATATTTTCTGGGCATTTACTACCATATATATATATTCAAAATTAAAATGGTTAACAGCATATTCCTTGGCTGTCATTGTTTCTTACAGAAAATAAAAAATAAAAAAAATGTAATTATGCTTGAAGCAGTGATTGTTAAATTAAATTATTCTTGTTATAATTTTAATTTCTTTCTCTGCTAAGTACAAGTGATCTATTTATATTTTCAATTATAAATTTATATTAACTTACAAAGTTTGTTAATACTGAAGTTTCCAATGGTTTATAATATGACTTTATCTGCAGATGTGATTTTACAAATAATAATAAAAGTAAAATATAAAGCTTGTATTAATAATTTTTATTAGTTATTCATTAGACTAGAGATTATCCATTTAATGAATAATATTTCTGTAGTATAATTTTCACTATGCCACTCTCAGGCAAGATAGGAACTGGTTTTTATCCGTTTCAATATTTTGTGGAATGGTATAATCGTACACATATAACCAAAGACATATAAAAAAGAGGTATGATACCCAAGATGCATGTGCATCTACATCTTTTTCATATATTTTTGGTCATATGTTTATGATTACACCCCTCCAAAAGATGTTAAAAGCAGATAGAAATCAGTTCTTACCTTGCCTGAGAATGATGTATTGAAATATTGCATTCAAAGTTCTATATTTAGTTATATAGGATAAACTAATAATTAACAAAAATATTCTTCAGATCCAACAGTAGTCTAATCATAAAAAATATTATAAATAATTATTTATTATTATAAAATAATCAAATAATTTCATCAGGAGACGTGATATTCCTTATATCAGAAGTGACAGAATTGAGTTTAGATCTAAAGGACCTGTAGCTCTTAAATCCATAAGCCAACTATCACAAAATGTTAATGCATTATTTATTTTTAACTTCATGCACTGCCATTTTAGATTTACTGATGTCATATTTAAGAGTAGTATAACATTATTTTGTCATCATTTGGTACTGCTTTGTATTAATAGTAAATATAAGCCCTGATAGTTATCAGTTAAATTATAAAAATCACTTTCGCTGATATATTCATTTTCATAGACTACATTGAAAATCATTATCGTAAAACCAATTTGATGTCTCAGATATTTTAAATTATGCAATACTTTAAAATGTTATGAACTGTTAAAAGTCAAATCAAATCTGATCTCATTTAATATATTATATATGCGAAGACTGCAATTCATCATTATAATTTTCTATTGCATCCAATTAAATTAACTTTTTAATCTCATTACATTGAAAGGTTTATCTTACAATATGCATTTACTATGCCAATTACTAATAATTTCAAATAAGTATTAAGCTTTTTGTTTTTCTTAATAAAAACTTCTCATAAGGGCAGTGCTTATCAAACTCATTAATATAGATTCCTGGAAAATATCTAGAAATATTCATGGCTCCCAAAAGAAAAAATTCTTATTGTATTCATATTTAGTTTATTTAAATAATTAAGCATCACATGATCACATTTCCTATACTAACACATTAATTGTTGATAAACAGAGAAAAACTCTCCATACAGTATTGCCACCTGTGCTAAACAAATCTAGATGCAGTGCTCTCAGATCCAAAGCTCCTCACTGACGAAGGCCACAAGCCAGAAACTAATCTCGGGATATTGGATGAGTAGGCATTAGATAGGGATTTTATGCACAAGCCTTCTGGCATCCATTGATTACTCTGTTTAGCACAGGTGGCAATACTGTATGGAGAGTTTTGCTGTTTATTTAAATAATGTTCTTATTTATATTTCATTATAATACAAAATACTTAAAAGAATTATAAATATTAACAAAGATCATGAAATATACAACATAAAACTCATTAATAATAATAATTAAAAAACAAAAATTGAATAATACAACAAGAGATTTTAATATCAATTTAAGGTGATGGATGTGTTTAAATTGTTACCTAAAACATCAATATCATATGAAATATTCGACATGGCAATTCTTAGATTTTTTCCCAATGTTTACTTTTATAAACAAGATCTATGTTTATTTTTAATTAGTAATAACAATAAAAATTTCTAAATTGTAAGGATATAGCAAATGATATTCTTATAAAGTCATATTCTTTATTTTGACTTAGGACAATATTTTTTTTAAAAAAATCATCGAATTTGTGATGTAGTTCATTAGTGTTCTTTTACTTACTGCTAATAATAAAATATTAGTTTCTTCAAAAATTCATTGACAGAAGTTAACATTTGTATATTACTATCCACAAAACTTTTTAACCATGCAGAAAGTTTATTTTGAAATGCTTTCAATTTTGCGTTTTGCAATGAAAGATTAATTTATTTTTTCAAAAAAAAATTTTGGATAAAAAAGCAAACATATCCAATTTTTATCAGAAAAATGATATTAATGTGGGATTTTATCACAAGGAAAAATTCATAACTTTATAAAATTTTATCATGGGATAGCCATCTTACTTTTTGTGACATAAAAGAGATTTATAATTGGAGTCCATCTCTTGGTATAAAATTTGAAAAAGTCTTGTATCAGTGACATTACATTTTATTTAAATAAGTATTGTGGAAACTTCCAATAACACTTTACTGTCACATGTCAAAATACTAGATTTTTTTCTGTAGATAATGCACTGATCATGTCTTGCAATTAGATAAATCTTTTTTAAATTCTCCTATAAATCTTGAAATCCTGTCAGTTATGGCTGCAGCTCAAACCCCAATGTATTTTTGCCATTCAAAGTCATTTTCTATTAAAAGAAGTTATTCATCTTTTCACATATATATCTTCCATTAGCTGCTCTGGAAAGATTTCTACAAAACAGCAGGTCATCATGAATTTGCAAATTATACAGACATCTGACAAAAAAACATTAAATTGGCAACATCCAAATTGTCAACTAACTCATCAAATTGTATGGCAAATATAGTATTTTGCTTAATTCAAGATAAGAGACATAATATTGTCAGCAATACTATCTATTCTTTCAATTGTATCATAGGACAAAAGACTTTTTCTAAAGAGTTTGATATTTCAGAACCATGAATAGTTTCACAAATTTTTGTTGTTGCAGGTGAGATCTTCACCAATTATATAAAGCTTTTTTTTTTCATTATGGCAATTAATAAAGAAATTTTGAAATGAGCTTTGACTAATTTGCTATCTAATTTAGTATATTTTGAAAAAAACTTGAATTGCTGTATTAATTCTTCGGACATTCTTTTAAAAAATTCAATTGTCTTACTCTTAAATTCACTATCACAGTATTTAAATGGTCACTAAGTTTTCTAGCTTTTATACAATCATTTGAAAACTGTTTCTAGTAGATTACACATTGTAGGCTTGCATGAATTGTTATGCAAAAGCACAAATTATATTGCAAATAAGAAGGGAACATATTCACAAATTTTTTCACATGATGTTTTCTGCTTCTTGCCCCTAGTATTGAAAATGATAGGGTTGGTTCTGCCATTCTGGTAAAATGCAAGCTTATTGCTTGTGACTTGAATTTTCTGGCATTTTCATTACATTTGACTGACGGATCTTACAAATACATTTTGGTTTTATTAGCCACTTATCCATCTCAGAGTTAAATTTTTAATAAAGAATTATGAAAAGCACTAGCAATTGATATTTGTTACAAAAACTAAATAAATTGTGCAAATAAAAATATTCCCTAGTGTTTATAGTGCAGAAATTGTAAATAAACAGTGATTATCTGGTCAGCTACATAGTGTAATGTATAAGTTTTCACATTAAAATTTAAAACATATATCTATCTGTAAAAGTAAATCTAATTATCTACTTCTAATTTAAAAATTTGAAATTTAGTTTCATAGTCCCCAGTTATAAAGAAACAATGGAGAAAGCAGTACTCACTAGGTTGGTCAATTGCAAGATGAGAGAGTAGATAGGTTTTCATTATTGTTTTATTCTCTAGCCAAAACCATTTAAGATATCTATTTGCTAATCAATTTTGATAGTTATCTAGGATGACCATGCATCGGCTACCTAAAAGCAAAATTTTCAAATTTACTGAGACTGGATTGGGGGGTGGTAAGCACATGCAAGGATTTCTATATTTTTTATAGCATGTATACATATGCCAAGTTTGAAACTAGATAATTGTTATCAGATCCAACTATATTTAATTACAACATAAAGATCTTCGGATCTCATGTTAAATATTGCAAGTAAGATAACTTTTAGCTATAAAGTAAAATAATAATTAAAAAAAAGATCAGAAGTCTCATGAATGACAAATAGCATACATAAATAAGCTTGATGAGTAATTACTATCTCCTTCATTGTTTTTTTAAAAGGACTATCCAGAACTTTGGAAAAGCATTTGACCTGCAGGAGTCTATTTAAAGACCATTTATTGTTTGTATGTCTTAGTTTGCTGAATCCTAACAAAAAAAAAAAAAATCTTAATTCTAATTACAGCAACTGGCAAAGTCAATAAAATTTTATGATCATAATAATAACAGCAAATCACTAAACTGCTGACTTAAACACTATTTTAAGGCAAGCGCTTAATCCCCCATTGTCATATTGGTTTCTGTCCTCTGGCTAAAAGTTAATGAAGAATTGAAAATAATAAAATATATAATTACTGAACTGGTTCCAAATCTGTTCAAGTAGAGTGACTTGGGTTCAAAATCATAAGACTGATTTGAATTTCAAATTTTTAATCTGGAAAGTAAAATTGAGTTAAAAGTGACTGCTGGATGCATCTCTACATTCTTTCCAACTTTAAATCCAAGCCTCATTAATAAAGATAAAAACCAGAAATCAATCTAAGAAGGGGAATTTGAATAGTGAAAATGAATATTTAATATGCTTTTGATAATTACTGCTTACTCAAACTTACATTAAGTGACATCAAACTGAAGACCAACTACTGCATTTTGTGATCATCATCATTATTAAAATGCCACCAATCATTCGTATGATTAAAACATTTGAAAATGTGCCAAACTGTGAAAAAATGTACATTGGATAAAATAAGATTATACTTAAACAAATTTAATGTTTTCTTATTATCAAATAAAAATGCAGCACTCTTTGTAAAATGTTCATCACAACACAAATCCTGGACAATTAACTTTCCCAAAATATTGACATGATCATTTATACATTTATCCGAATTATTGATCATGAGTCAAATGAATTTTCAGAACAAAGAAGGGGAATTTAAATAGTGAAAATGAATATTTAATATGCTTTTGATAATTACTGATTACTCAAACCTACATTAAGTGGCATCAAACTGAAGACCAATTACTGAATTTTGTGATCATCATCATTATTAAAATGCCACCAATCATTCGTATGATTAAAACATTTGAAAATGTGCCAAACTGTGAAAAAATGTACATTGGATAAAATAAGATTATACTTAAACAAATTTAATGTTTTCTTATTATCAAATAAAAATGCAGCACTCTTTGTAAAATGTTCATCACAACACAAATCCTGGACAAATTAACTTTCACAAAATATTGACATGATCATTTATACATTTATCTGAACTATTGATCATGAGTCAAATGAATTTTCAGAACAATTTTTACTTTAGCAATTAAGTGATTTTTTACCAATTTAGTTTTTAGCCAAGAGATATTGACCAATCCTTCTCTGATTTTTGCAAAACATTATTAAAAATTCATAATGTTTAGAACAATTCCAACACTAATGATAAAAACATCATAGATTACACTAAATGTTTTATATATATATATATTTGAATGTTTTTGTATGATCCATGAAGAAATGAAAAAAAAAAAAAATCCAAATCTCCAAACTTTTACCATCAGCAGAATGTTCTAACAAACCAATAACATACCAATAATAAAATGGCTAGAAGCATCTATCAAAAAATTTGTTAAAATTTCATTGTGTAATAACATTGCAGAAATAAAGGTGGATTCAAAATCTGCATATACATGATAATCCCAAAAAATATAAGAAATGTGATTGCTGTAGACCAGTAAAAAACATTAATAGACATACTATTCCATCAGTCATATAAATCTGCATTTATAAATGATAACTGAGTTAATATTCTAAATCACTAGTTGAATTTCTATGCATATAAACAGATCTGGTTAAAAAAAAAAACATTTCAATCGGCACTAGAATATTGGTTATGTCGGATTTGAGCTTTGGAATTAGTTTGTGTTGTGAGTAAAACTCATTGGAAATTAAGATGCTTTTTTAAGACTTTTCTATGAATCCCCAAGTTCACTTTCACAAATATAATTCACTACATACAATGATTTTTTACAACTTACCACTATTTTCATGAATAATTTTTAAAAACTTCTGCAACATTTCCAATATTTATTATATCTTAATATTATTATTCAATCCAATATCAAGTAATAGTCAAGAAAATCATCCAAACTTTAAAGTATACTATTTTTTTTAATTATTAAAACAAATATCATATTGTATTTATATTTGTACAATATATTCTTTGATTTATTTATTTTCATAAATTATATAGAAAATCTCTGTAAACAAATCTAATTATTGCATTATTACAGGTTACTCTGAAACAGAATAATGTCTTACCTATCTTAAAAAAATATTTATCTTTTAAACATCAGATTATACAAACAAGTGCTTAAATTGAAATAGCTCCTCATTCTACACATTGAAACACTCGCAACTACTACAAATTGTATAATGGAAAATACCTGAATTAAACAGAAATATGCATATGCTAATCAAATATGAACATATGGATAGAAATTAAAAATTTGGGCTCGAAATAGAGTTCTGAAATGTCTAATCATCTGAAAAAGTATTTGTCTACAAACTTATCTATAGCAAATCTGCAAATATCCAAATGTTAATCATCATTTTAACTATTGTAATTCCAAGCTAAAGCTATTAATATATGGAGCATCTGAACTTGGTTCAGTGCCATATGGCTATTTAAGTTAGATAGCTGGATTGGAAAATATGAATGTCTGAAAATTTCAGATTTTCTTCTTAGTTATCCATTAGATAAAGTGCTGGGCTTGTTCTGTATTTTTAATTTAATGCTTGAATATCCTAGCACCTCACTAAGGAAGCCAGTAGCAGAAACCGGTCTGGAGTTGGGGATATTCTGCAAAGATTGTTAAGAACTTATTTGCGAGCTCTATATATAACATGTGTAATACAAGCTTATTAAATTAGGTCATGTGACATATGACTTGATTTCTTTGTAATTTTATTTTTTGCTATTAAGACTCTGGCAATTTTATATAGTTAAAGCTATTAATATATGGTGTATCTGAACTTGGTTCAGTCCTATATGGCTATTTAAGTTAGATAGCTGGAATGGAAGATATATGAATGTCTGAAAATTTCAGATTTTCTACTTAATAGTTATCCATTAGATAAAGTGTTGGGCTTGTCCTGGTATTTTTAATCTAATGCCTGAATATCCTAGCACCTCACTGAAAAAGCCAGTAGCAGAAACTGATCTGGAGTTGGGGATATTCTGCAAGGATTGCTAATATAATATCAAGTTTGGTTGTGAGAGAAAATTAATTTTTACATGTTTACTTCAGTTATAAACTTATAAATATGTTAGTAATCATATTCGCAATGAAATTCCCAAAGGCAATAAAAAGACAAAGTACGTAATATGTTTATTTCCAAATTTAAATCAACAATTTTGATTATTTCAGTTTTCCTCATAGTTGCATGTAAATAGAAGTATATAAGGCTTTAAAAATATTAATGGGTTAAATTTACAATTAAAAAAATAATATAAATAAAATATGTTTAAATTGTAGTTTATCTAATAATGTATATTTAAAATATATACATATTTATAAATATAAGGGATTAGAATTCAGACAGTTCAAATCCCCTATATTTACAATTAGGCTCCAGGTATGTAAAGAGTGCCTTATTTCAAATATTTACATATTTATAGACAATTTCAATGTGTGTGTGTGTGTCATCATCACCATCATCATTATCAATCCACTGCAAGATGAAGGTCTTTCCAAGTTCAATCCATTTTCTTTGATGACTAGTCTCTCTTCTCCATATCACCCATGCACACTTATTTATTTCATCCATCTCACATGTGGTCTCTTTCTGGGTCTTTTACAATCTCTTGGAATCCCGTTTAAGATTTCAATTGTCCATCTATTATCATCTCTTCTAGCAATATGACCAACCCAACTCCACTTCAGTCTTAATTCTTTCAACAATGTTAGTAACACCCATTTGTTCTCTTACCCGTATATAGTGTTTTTGATCTCTTTTTGTTACTCCTAACATTCATCTCTCCATACTTCACTGAGTGCTCTGAAGTCTCTATTGCTCTTCTATTAAGTGTCCAAGTCTCAGATCCATAAATAAGAATTGGTAAAACATATTTATTAAAAACCTTTCTTTTCAAACACATAGGTATAATTCCTTTTAGTATTGAATTATTTCTATCAAAAGCACTCCAACCAAGTTTAATTCTATGACTAATTTCAACCATTATGTTTCTATCTGTAACAATAATCTATCCAAGGTATTTGCAGTTGTTAACTTCTTCTAACTCATCATAATCAATCTTTATTTTTATATGTTTAGAAATTCCGTTAAACATTACTTTAGTCTTTTTAACATTTATCTTTAGTCCTTTCGTACTTTCATCTTATAACTCTTGCAACATTTCCTGAAGCTCTAAAGCATTATTTGCAATAACAACTACACCATCTGCAAAATCTAAATGACTTAAATAATCTCCATTTACTTTTATTCCTTTAGTTTCCCATTTTAATCCACAAAATATATCTTGTAGCACTGCTGTAAAAAGTTTTGGAGATATGGAGTCACCCTGTCTTACACCCTTTTCAAAGTTAACCTTCCTAATATCATTATGTAATATAATTGTTGCTGTTACACTTTATAAATATTCTTCAGAATATAACAATATCCTGGATCTATACCTTGATGATTACACACACATATAATGTATTTTTATGTTTATATACTTTCAGTTCCAAGTCAGATTGACAAACAGTCAAAACTGTCATCTTGAAGTTGGAAATAAATAAATGAAATTGCATAGTACTGAGTTGTCATAAATAAATAATCTAATGGCTTGTTGCTTCAGAATTCACTGAGAGTGATAATATTGAACTACTTACTATTGATGGATCTTGGATTCTAAAGTCAGATAATCTATCATTGCTTTAAACCAAGCAAAGTATTAAGTGCATATACAGAATGGGTATTTTAAATATATTACTAACTTCTGAAATCAGTTAACAGATATCATGCTTTTTTTTTTTTTCAGATATATTTATATTATTCAGTTATCAGTACAGTATTCTAGGCATCAAACTGATAGATATTAGCTAGTTGATTTATATTTCTTAATTATTTATACTTGAATACTTTTTGATGCATTTGCTTGATTTATTAATCTTCAAAGATTACACAGAAATTTATATAGTTGAATTCAATTATTCTGTTATAAAAGTTATCCTGAAACAGATTTATGTCTTCTGCATCCTTAAATAGAATATAGTATTACAGATGATATTAACCACTAAAGGCTAATGAACCTAAACATCTTGAGTAATATGATACAAATATTATAAAAATACTTATCATTATCAATCAAGAAAATACTATTCAAACAATATATGAAGTGAAACAGAAGATTAAACTTTATACTAAAATCATTCCCTCTTAAATTAAGAGTACTGGTGAATGTAGGCTATAAGTTAAAAAAGCCTCTGCAGAGCAAAGAACTCTTAAATATCCGATGCACAAACACAAACAGAAGTTGAACAGAAAAGTCAAAAATACATAAACTAGTCACCCTCTCGGCAATGAAGGCTTTTATATTTTTCCTTTTATGTTTTACTATTTAGTTACTAACAGCTAAATATCAAAATATATTTCTTTAGATAAAAGAAGAAATGATCTTCATATAATTCTATTGTATACCAAAGACCTCTCCTACAATACCACATAAAGGAACAGTAAAGAAAACAGTACTTACCACACTTGTCAATTACTATCAGTGAGAGTTTGAGTATTTTCCCATATTTGTTTTACCCTCTAGTTCAGAGGTTGCCAAACTTATTTGATCTATTGCCTATTTTTCAGGAAAAAAATTACTCAACACTCATCTGGAAATCTACCTCTTCTAAATGAATAAACATAAAGCTGCAGTGACAAATTTGTACTTTAAGTATCTATATTTTTCTACAATATATTAAAAAAGATGCTCTAACACCTTAGAGCTAGAAATTATAAGATTATTTTTTAAAATGAATCACAGTAATGTATTCATTACAAAAAATAATCCTATGAAACCGATGCACTGCTATCAATTTATTAATGTTCAGCTTTTATTTTTGCCAGCAACATTTTTAAATCATGACAAATTAAGTGTTTGCAATCAATTTTTTTTTTTTTTAAATTAATAAACTTAACACACTGAACCCATGTTCCACTTAACATGATGAAGAAAACGCTTTTATGTTTTATCTTTTCTTTTTTTATACTTCCACAATCCTATTACATCATAATTAACTATAGCCCCTAAGAGCCGTATCACTCATTTTGGAAAACACCACTGTAGCTAATATCTAGATACCCATTTTATGACCATTAGTTCGTTACTGGGATGACTATGGATTGGCTACCTGGAAGAAAAATTCTAAGATTGCTGAAAAAATGTTCAAGTTGATTCAGATATATATTTAAACCAAGATCATAGCATGATATATTTATAAATATGCACATATATTGTATGCCTAAACCAAAACTAGATAATATTGGTCTTAACAAAAACAACGGAAATTATTCTGTATTAGATTTATTTGTTTCTCTTAGGTAAAATAAATCCCCAAACTTAATTATTGAAACTATACAAGAAAGACCAGTTGTAATCTTGGTGGCAATAATGTAGAAACAGCTAATAGAGATGCTGCAATCTTGATTGAGACAGTGTGTCGATAATGCGAAAGGAGAAATGTGACCAGCCCTAATTTGATTTGCAAATTACTATGCATATAAGGTTTTTTTATATATTTCCACATAAGCTAAAATTATTCTACACTTTGATAATAGATTCACATTCAGTAAAATAATAAATAAATTTCTTAGGGTTATTTAGTCTTATTCTATTTTATTAATAAAAATCTTTGCACATAAATAGTTTTTTATGAAAAAAACTAATTAAGAATAACTTAATCTGTGTTTTACAACTAAGGCTAGCAATTTTAAACACAAAGTTGATTAATGATTTATCTCAGGATTTTATAAAGTAAGAAAATAAATGCATGGATAGAAAGTGTGTTTATGCATTTTAGGATACAACAATGTAAAGAGGATTTTATTTACATCATCTTACCCAATACTTTTATATTTCAGATAGCATTAATACAACAATGATGTATTTAATCCAAATAGATTTTATGTGTAATCTAATATCTCAAATAAGACCTTTTTTATATCGTGAATATGCAGGGATGATGTTTCTTTAATAACAACAAAAAAGAAATATTAAAAATGAACAATTACTTTTTTATACAATATAAAATAAACGATAAAAATGCATAATAATAAGAAGACAATTATATAAAATATACAATAAATATTACCATTTGTTTCCTAAATCTAATTTGAACATGGGAAATGAAGTGTTATCAGTGTTGTGAAGACAAGAATAGGAATGAGTTATTATTTAAGAGAAAAAAAAAACTCAATTCAAATACTGGAGAATAATAATCATCATCATAATGATCAATGATAAATGCTCTATGTGGGGCTTAATTAGTTTTTTTCACTAACTAATCAATTATTATTCAATCTCAACAATGCTAGAGAAGTGTTCGTTCACTCTTTTAAAAGCAGCAAGTACAATCATTGCTTAGCATAGCTTGATGATATTTATCACACTAGGCTTATTTATTTTGCCTCAAGATCCTTTACTGGATTCATTTGTAGGCTTAAAAATTAGGAGGGTCACTCCATTAACATAATATAACTAGATCATTAGAATGCCTTGTTACATACTAGTAATATAATAGTGAAAAATTAATACTAAAATATAAGTGATGCATTAAATATTCCTTGCAGACCTACTCATCTAAATAAAAATGATTAACTCCATTTAACTGTGAGGTTGAAACTTAAGAACCTATAAAACATATAATAATTGCAATACAGTGTAGTTTTATATAAGTTTAATAGTTACTTACATTTATCCAATCTAAACCTAAGGTAAATCACATTTAATCCCATTCAATATAACTAATAATATTAAATAAAATATTGCCTATACTGAAGCGGAAAATATGTTACACACATTTTTGCTTCACTATCTGTTGATTCAAAACCTTGAATCAGAGTGAAAGGACACACATACAAGTTTTAAAACCCTCCTTTGTTTTTGTACTTTAATAAATTAAACGTTTTATTATAAAAGAATATTAATACTTTTTAGTCGGAAATATTTAAATTTCCATTCCCTTTAAATAATCATGTATGTGTGTTCGATATTACTAAAAATATATTTTTCGTAATTAAATATTATGTGTATTCATTTTATAGTTCACATATTTTATTTTATGATGCAATACCAAAGAAAGTTCTAGAGAGTAATTAAAATAACTCTGAAACTTATAAATAAAAGAATATTCTAGATTTAATTTAAAAAGGGTAATTAATAAATTAAAATCCCTTAGCAAACATAATGTTAATGAAAATTATATCTTTTGAATCTATTTCCATTCTCAAAATAGATTAAAACAATACTCTCTAGAACTTGTTGCATTATTATTGAAAATAAAGAATAGGTGCATTCAGGCCACTTAATGGACATCCGGGTCTTATCAAGCGGAAAGAGAGAATATTCGAGAAGGTCTTGCTAACATATAAATAAAGCCGAAATTTTAGGCTAAGTTTCGGAATGCACCATTTTAATCAGTGTTGCAGAACAGACCCACGTCAATCAAAATTTTGAAATTTGAATCCGGAGTAGAGGGACTAAATTTGTTTCCCCTTTCTTCTACAAAAAAAAAAAAAAATTGTTTCCATATTGCTATGCTAACCTAGCATCTCCACTTATGGACTGCCTAAATTAAATGCTGAACGAACTATCTCAAGATGCCAGCCATTACATTTCAAAACTTTGCCTTGCTAACTGTGTTTTCCTCATTTTATAATTTTACACTTACCAATCCGTAAGGACGTAAAGACATCAAATAATGGAAGGTAAAATCCTAATCATGCCGCTAATATGAACTCTTTCAAAACTTTCATTTTAAAACCTATATCATTTATAATGTAATTCTCTTTCTATTTAAACATGGCGGTATAAAGCTAATTGTAACAATTCTATACAATAATGGCTTTCTCTTTCTGTTATAAAAATCTAATGCATGAATCTATAACTTTATTTTTTTTTAATGCATTTCTTTAATGGGTCTCACAATTTCTATTTTTAATATTTTAAATGCGGCAAATTTTAATTTCAATATTATAAATTTTGTATGATTTAATTTAATATGCTAATAGCTCAATCTAGCAAACCGATCCTAAATTTTCTTATTAAATATCCTTGTTATTGTGCCAGTCGAATGTATATTGGTTTAACCCAGTTAGAAGACCAGGCGAAAGTTCCTCGAGGTCACTCATACATGAGATATAAAAATCAAAAATACTATGACCTCTGCCCTATTCATCTATTTTCAAGTCTAACCATGAACCAACAACATATCCGAGACATGCATAAATTATTTTATAACCCTGGCTCAAGCTTAGCATCAGAGAGAGACAATGGACTAGAATACTTAAAGAACTAAAACAAGTTAAAAGTGCATATAATATAACATGAGTTAAGTGTTTGTGTGTGCTTGGATCATTGGACAATTAACATAAAAGGTTTAAAGAAAATTATAAGACTAAAGCTTTTGTTTAAATTAGATACTTAAATAAATGTAGTTTAAAATATTATAAATGTTTTAAATATCTCCGCCATTCCCCAATTGATCACTGATGATTAATTTTCACAATGAGGCGGTCGCAATTACATAATATTCTGCGGTCTAGGTATTACTTTTCCAATTTAAATAAATTGATCAACTCGTGTCCCCTCAATAAAGCAAAATTGAAATAACTATTGTGCAAAGAATTCTAGTTGCTTTGTGCTTTATAAATAATTTAAAATATTTAAAGGTTTCTTTAAATAACTAATATTTAACTGTGGAATGAATACGAACAAAATCAGCATTATTGAGGAGATGGAATTGACATACAAAAGGAAACTTAATTAGTCTTAAATTACAAATATTCATTTTAAACTGGAAATATTTTCAAATAAAGAAATAATTTAAACCGCATAAGGAAACCAGAAGAATATATTATAACGTTTCCGTCTTACCTCATTACGCATATAAACTGCACGAGTTGATCAAGTTATGTAAAAAAAAAAAAAATGTTTCATTTTTTTATTTCAAAAAAAAAAAGAACGTTTTATTATTATTTCTAAAAACATAACTATCTTTCCTGATCAACTCTGCCTAGAATTGTTATGAGTACAAATGCAAGCTGAATCAGTTTTTTATTTATAAATGAGGGCGCCAGAGTCGCTTACTCACTGATTCTGCGTCAAACATATCGTAACTCGTAAAATAGTAATTATACGATCGGGATTAAAATTCCTGTTAAATAGTAGAAGATATTCCCCTTTGACTTAATTAAGAAAGTAAATCTAGTTAGCAAAGGTAATTTATACACTAAGTTGAATCTAAATAATCAAAACTAAAACATAATAACAATTATTAATTTTATACACGTACAATGAAAGTTATGTTAATAATAAAGATTTATTCTAGCCCATCAAACATTTAATATTTATGATAAAAAAAAATTATAATATTGGAAAGTATTGTGCATAACGAATTTAATAATTTGATTCAAATATTGAAGCAATAGTTAGTGTCTTATTTTTCCATGGTAACAGTTTCATTCACTATCCACTTCGCAAATCTTTAGATCAAAAAATTATGGGATAAACGTTTCATTCAAATCTCAGTTCATAAAGCTTTATATAAAAGTTATGGCCATTAACTTACCGGTAAGTTGATATTTAAGCAGGTCATTGATCATTCGACGTCCAATTCCTTCAATGGGTAGTCCGCAGCAGTTTTCTTTTTATTGTTTCATTCCTTCCAAATCTCCGATCAGTATTTAGGTAGAGCCAGGTGATGATCTAGGTGACTTTTCTTGAGAGAAAGTGTCGGCAAATGATAGTTCTACTCACTCATGGAGAGTGGTCTCAGTTCGTATCTAAGTGGACACATTTTAATTAATTTTTTTTCTAAAAAAAAATACGAGGCACTTCAAAACAACAAGACAAAGACCCTTTTCTAACCTGTCAGCTCCTTTTATATCCCCAGATTCCTTTTAGAAGTTCTGCACATATTCCTTTCACCTTTTGTTCTATTTTATAAACTTCTACATTATTTCTCATTTTTATACTACAAAGTCTCTTTTCTCGTAATGAATTTCCGCCATTTTTAATTACTATCAGAAAGTCATTTCTGATAGCGATCTTTTACCTTTGAAATTTCCTTTCACTATTTGAATCAATTATTCAGTATGCACTTTCCAACATTGAATTTATTTTAGTTAAATATATATAAAAAAAAAGAAAAATTAAACTTTCACTGTACGTTTTTCTTAAAACAACATTATATTACAAAAAAAAAATTAAAGATTGGGTTCTCACTTTTTTTTATTTAAATGATATACAATATTAAATAGCAGTTTGTACTATATATATATAAATGGTACAATACCACCGGGGCAGGGGAACAAGAATAAAAATAGGGGTTTAAACTAATTTTATTCTTCATAAGTCTTTATGTCCATATTCGTGTTTTTTTTTGTATTAGTAATGCTGATATATCCCGTAGACTCATTCAACAAGTGATGTACGGTTTTAACGCCCACTTTTGGGTGTAACACGGCGGGAATGAGAACCATTTCACCCATTCATCTGTGTCCTTTCCGCTTAAGCGTAATAGTAATGATAAGAAGCCCAAGTTATAAGCACATAAGAGCAGGGCTCATCATTTTGAGTCATAGGCTCGCGGCAACTTGGTCTGCCCTCCCCTTTATCGGAATCCCTACTCGAAATAATCTGATGGGCATATAAAGACGGTCTTATGTTTATATACTGCATACAAGGACTTGGAGCTATGCTTTTTCCCCTCTTCAGTAACCGCCTACCCGGTCAAATACTTGTGACTTACGTCTACATCAGCCGCGATCGTGTTTTTCTTTCTGTAAATCATGTAAATTTATATATACGTATTTCAATATTCTAATTGAAAGTTTTCATATTATTATTATTATTATTTTCGCTTCTCCAGAGGCATATCCGAGATCTGCAGGGTGTCATCCGGCCCAATTTATCTCTCTGTTATCTATCACTATAACTGGTTGATGGCGGAGGTGATAGGGATCGAACCCCCTCTCTGTGTTGCTCGCACCAGTCTCTCCATTTTACGTCAAGGTCTTCTCCCTTGTATTTACTTTCACTCCTAAACTTTTTGTCTGGTGATGGAGGTCTTGTACGGATTCCCCTCCCTTTATTTTTAGTTAGGGACCCTTTATATTTCCTTTGATTTCCAGAACTATCTGTAAACATCATAGTGTTCAGTTGTGGTTGACCCTTCTGGTTCGGTATTTTGTCAAGGTATTTAGGACTTGTATCTTCTCCAGCCTTGTCATTCTTGAAAGTGCTAAGTAATTCTGCCATTCTCTCTACTGTGTCACATCCGGTACTTATCAACAGATGCCCTATGGGATCGGGAAAATTTTTCCGCGTAATCTTGATAATCTGCTTCTCTGTCAGCGCTCGTAGTTGCGCTACTTGTTTCCAAAAGAATGGTACATAATGCCCTTCTGCTCTGCATTTCTCTTGCCACTTTATTCTTAATTCTCCCTTGGTGGTCCTCGTTCCAATAACATTTGATTAATATTTAACCATACTGTGTAAAGTTATTCGGTTTCTTAAACAAGGATTCCCACCAAGCTTACACCATCCCCTGTAAATGATTAACTGCCACCATTAGCTTAACTACTTCCGACATAGGGTTTATCGCGAAGTACCCCTGCAGGCTATTTAGATGTTCCATCGGTGATTCTCCATCTTGTCCATAGAAAATTTTTAATTTCAAAAAGGGTTTACTGCACTCAGCACGTTTTCTCTACTTTCTATGAATTTTATCTCTTGGCTTTCTTGTTTATCGGATCTCAATTCCATCACTTCTGTGCTCTGCAACCCTTTAGCTATTTTCTCATCTACTACCTTTATTAACTCTTCTTTCATTTATTTAATCTCTACCCTTATTTCTTCTTTCAATTCTCTGACCATCTCTGCCATATCTTTTTTTATATCTTCTTTGAATTCCATCATGCATTCGTATAATAGTTTTCTTATTAAGGATTCCATGCCCTCTTTTAATTCTTTCTTGCCTTCTGCCATATTTTGTATATTTTTACTACTTCTCAATTTCATATATGGCCATGTTGCTTATTTTTGCTATAGTAAACAAAATCTTAACTTCATCAATTGTTACGATATAAATTCAATATTTTATTTTGCTTTGCTAATAAATTCGTTCACCGACACCCCTCTCTCTTATCACCCTATATTCTCCCGTCCCTCTCTACCTTTACCGTCATTACTAACCTTTGATCAGTTTTATTTATTATTTAATTTATAAGCTATTATTTTATTTCAATATAGTCTTATTTAAAATCTTACACTCTTATCCTACTCTTAAAAAAAAACTTTTGTAATCATACGCAATAAGTTTTTAGACTTGCGCATTATTTGTGGTCATAATTATTTTCCGGCTACAGACATTAAATTCTCAATTTTATGCTATTTTTTTTAATTTTCTCAGGTCATGGTTTTTTGTATTAAAGCCCAAGTTGGGTCACAATTATAACGTTTTCCGTCTTGCTAGGCCTCTATACGCATATAAACTGCGCGAGTTGATCAAGTTATGTAAAAGAAAAAAAATGGTTCATTTTTTTAGTTAAAAAAAAGAACGTTTCATTAATATTCTAAAAACACAACTATCTTTCCTGATCAACACGGCCTACAATTGTTACGAGTACAATTGCAAGCTGAATCAGTTTTTTATTTATAAATGAGGGCCCCAGAGTCGCTTAGACTCACTGATTCTGCGTCAAACATATCGTAACTCGTAAAGTAGTAATTATACGATCGGGATTAAAATTCCCATTAAATAGCAGAAGATATTCCCTTTGACTTAATTAAGAAAGTAAATCTACTTAGCAAAGGTAATTTATACACTAATTTAAATCTAAATAATCAAAACTAAAGCTTAAATATAATAACAATTATTAACTTTATACACGTACAATGAAAATTATGTTAATAATAAAGATTTATTCTAGCCCGTCAAACATTTAATATTTATGATTAAAAAAAATTATATATTGAAAAGTATTGTGCATAACGAATTTAATAATTTGATTAAAATATTGAAGCAATAGTTAGTTTGTCTTATTTTTCCATGGTAGCAGTTTCATTCACTACTCAATTCGTAAATCTTTAGATTAAAAAATTATGGGATAAAAGTTTCATTCAAATCTCAGTTCATAAAGCTTTATATAAAAGTTATGGCCATTAACTTATTGGTAAGTTGATATTGAAGCAGGTCAATGATCATCCGATGTCCAATTCCTTCAATGGGTAGTCCACAGCAGTTTTCTTTTTATTGTTTCATTCCTTCCAAATCTCCGATCGGTATTTAGGTAGAGTCAGATGACGATCTAGGTCACTTTCTCGATAGAGTTCTACTCACTCATGGAGAGTGGTTTCAGTTCGTAACTAAGTGGACACATTTCAATTAATTTTTTTTATAAAAAAAAAAATGAGGCACTTCAAATTGTTCAATACTCTCTGGAACAACAAGACAAAGATCCTTTTCCAACCTGTTGGCTCCTTTTATATCCCCATATTCTTTTTAGAAGTTCTGTGCATATTCCTTTCACCTTTTGTTCTAATTTATAAACTTCTACATTATTTCTCATTTTTTTATTACAAAGTCTCTTTTCTCGTAATGAATTTCCGCCATTTTTAATTACTATCAGAAAGTCGTTTCTGATAGCGATCTTTTACCTTTGAAATTTCCTTTCACTATTTGAATCAATTATTCAGTATGCACTTTCCAACATTGAATTTATTTTAGTTAAAATATATATATAAAAAAGAAAAATTAAACTTTCACCGTACGTTTTTCTTAAAGCAACATTATATTACAAAAAAAAAATTAAAGATCAGGTTCTCTCTTTTTTTTATTTAAATGATATACAATATTAAATAGCAGTTTGCACTATATATATATAAATAAACGGTACAATATATATCACATTAAAATGAGGAATAGCGAAGGGGGGAAATTTAAGCATAAATAAATGATCAAGTTAAAATAAATATAAATCTAATATTAAGGTAAAAGAGATACATCATGAAATATAATAAAATAATGAAACATTTAAAGAAAGGTACTTATATTGAAAGAAAAAGTAATAATTCAGGAGATCATTAAAAGTTACCAACCCTGGTTTAGTTGGTCCAGTTCTCTCGAAGTCTGTGGCTTGATTGCATATGTGGAGTTATTTGTCCAGACAAAGATATTTGGAATATGAAGCATTTTGACACGAAGGGTGCACACACAGCTCACAGTTTGGTCTTACTATTTATTTGACATGTTATGGCATTTTGATGGATTAGGACCCTGATGGCAGGCAAAGCTGATGAGCTTAGCCGCCATACATGGTCACATCCACCAAATTAATAGAAATTTTAAAGGGTTGCACGTTTAAATTAGAACAGAAATTCTCCGCAAAACAAGGACACAGTGGTTTTCAGCATTTATTTTCAGTGGATCCTCGGAGGATCATTAAACTTGGTCACCGTAACAGGAGCAGCAGAGATAAGTAGTAGAACTCTTCAAAAGAGCCAACAAGCAGCAGCTAAGTACATTTTCAAAACTACTTCAGGAACAAGTTCAGAAATATGTTCAGAGTCAATCTCTGAATAAATAATTTTTGAATAAATGTAGGTGCATTTTAGAAGAATTTCTGCATAATAAAAATGAAAGAATCTGAATGACTCAATCAACAGAATCTCAATCACTTGAAGCACAAAATCTGAAGAACAGGTCTTTTGTTCTCACCACCTTTTATACTTTTCTCGAGATACTTTTCTATTGTTTTGTGTATGATTTTAGATCTTGATAAGCCACCTACGCTCCTTTGTTTCAAAGTAACTTTTTTGCTAAAAATAAACTTTAATTTCTTATTATCAAATTTTGCTTTTAACTTTGAATTTGATTTATCAAAAAACCATCTTTAATTTGCCTTGAATGGGAATACTAATTGAAAATGCCATTACTTTAGGAAAGCTGGCAGGGTTATCTAAAACTAAAATCATACTCCATATATTTTTAACAAAATTAATAGAAAAATATATTATTATTTCTTTTAAATAAAATGACACTTTAGTTCAACAGAATTTTGCATTTAATCATATATATACACTTCCGTATATATATGTTTGATTAATAATTTTAAAAAAGAAATTTTAATAAACGATTTAATTGTAGCCAGAATTTATTTCAAAAGAATATTTTAAAGTAAATAGCTAATTTAATGACTGTTAAATATATAAAATGAAACACATTAATTTTATATTTAATATAAAACTCTGTTGATACTTGAATATAAACTTAACCCAGGTTTACAATATCGGTAAGTTTATAAAAGGCTGTGAAGCATGGATCAGACTTCCGGATCCATTGCTTCAATATTATGGGATGTTAAATCGTAAATGTAAGCTTTCTTACCTAATTAAAACTTCGCTCGATTGAATATTTTTAAGTTATTCTATTTGCTTAGTGGCAGATTATTCGCTGCTACATTTAATCTATCACTTTATTACCATGTTCACGCTATTGATTTTATTTTCATATATTTTAAAGTAAACTTAATGACCTTACCTCTGCTTTTTTATTATTATTATATGGTCAATCATTTGCCCATCACGCCACCTAGCATGGTAATTTTTTATGGAATTAATTACTAGTTAGCGTATTATTTGTTTAACGAAGGGAACAATATTCCCTCTTTTATGTTGTGACATCCTAACTAATATTAAAGGTCATTTGCGTACCTTTCGAGAGGAATCAAATTATTTCATATTATTACGCTGGATTCTATTAAGTTATGAGGGCCTTAATCCACATATCAGCATCATTAAAAACTTGATTTATTTTTTTACTATTAGCATTGCTTGGCTTAGATGTTACGAAATTTCCTCGTTTTGCTTTATCAAACTTAAAACCCGGAGGAACAGGATTCTTTTACTTGTGGCATATCCTTGAATGGGGTTTGGAAGCACCGACTCCAGGATATTGTTAGGAGGTCGTTTAGCTCTGCATGTATTAACACTGGAAAAACAGACCATGGTATTCCTATGCCATCCCCTTTTCAAATGCTGACCTGTCACATGTACAGGCACATTTCATATTCTTATATAATTGATGAAGCATTCATCCTAAAATGGACTTAACCTTTTCTACTGTTATTACTTTAGTCAGCACGGTGATATTTGCCCACTTTAAATCTGTAAGACGTAATGCCATGATTTCTAAATCCATCTCATCTTTTGATTATTTGTACATTTTTTTAATCATCGTATTTAATTGCAGATTTGCGTATTATTTAATCATTAACTTATGTGCTATTATTATGTAATTCCTTCAATGCACAAATCAGCATTCATAATCAAGTAAAACCCATAATTCTATTAGTGTTACAGGTAAATAGATTCGCGACTGTTTATTAAATTCTATATTATTTGTTTATTCATTTTTCTAATTAATATTAATAAATTATTAACTATATAATTAGTATTTAATTCTGCTTTGCCTCTTCATTTATGCATACACATCATTAATTGGATTGCGTTATATATAGCTCATTTCCATTGACCTTAGGCAATTTTTAGATTTATTAATGAAAAGTCTAATTATAATCTTAAGCTATTTCATTCTGTTGGGGGTGGGGGTTCGAAGCCTAGTAGTACTATCATTCTCTATAGATCTCTTGCTTCTCTGCTGTTGCTCCGAGACAAAAATGAATAAAATTTCATTTGTTATCATCAGAAATGTTGTTCATATCAGAAATATTCGTAATGATATAGATCTGGAAAATAGACAATAGGGCAGAGTTCATGATTGTTCCTGACTTATGTATCTTGCACATGATTGGACTCGAGGTATTTTGCCTAGATGCTAGCTCTTGTTAGACAAACAAACAATTCTGACTGGTACATTTTTTTTCCAGGCTTGGCACCCAACATGGGGTCCATAATAAATTAAATATACCCTGAGTAATAGATTTTGGTTATATATAGTAAAAAAAAAGATATGTATATGTATATTTTTTTCTCTGGGCTTGGCAAGCCATCGTGAGGTTTCGAATCATAAACTCACATACCTGAGTGGTGAGAATGTGTGAAATGTTAACTTATTTTTTTTTGGATTATTTTATTATGATACTCTTTCAAAAAAAAGACTAGGATTAAGACTAGTATTAGATTATGTGATATGAACAATAACAAGGAAATTTAGCAATCTATCGATGTATGTGCATGAACAGGCCAAATAATACCTTGAGTGTTATTTCTACCGTGTTGGCATAGCACCCTTGTATTTTATACATTTATAAATTTTGCCAAACGGTAAACACTTAACAAAAGCAAAACAATTATGTATATGAAAATCTGAGAATGAAAAAACAATAAAAGTCATTATATTTTGTATATGTTTTATATATATAGCAAACTAACTAATGAAAGATATTAGCATTTGGTTTCAGGTGCAGGGAAACAAATGGAACAGAAGGGAGGCACAGTAAAAAAATTTAAATATATTGTTTGATAATTGCATTGTTTATATGATTGATAGATAGATAGATAGATATAGATACATAGGCAATAAAATGACATTGGAGAAGTACAGCATGGCAGACGATGGGAGCATTAGTAGGGGAGCAGATCAGGGGAAGATTGTGAAGTAAATAACCCGTAATTAATATAAAGGTTTAGTAATAGCTATAAAACAGGTAGGATGGAAAACATGAATTTAGGACTGAGGATAGAAGAGGTCAATCATGACTTGATAATGATAATGCATAGTATGTTTAAGGAGTAAGCTAAACAATTTCAGACAGTTCCAGAGAAGTGATAAGAGAAATCCAAGAGAAATCAATGGATAGAAAATTGGGCAAGGCAGAATCAAAAAGAAACAACACCAGCTATCGAAGATGTAAAGGATGAGTGCCATCAGATACAAAAACAGGTCCAATGTTCAGAAATGTTAGCAGAAACTCAACATGACATCAAAGCACATGATGAGCAATTGAAAGATCTTCAAGAGGTGCAGATAGAGATCAAGAGTCAAATGCATGAAATGGCACAAAATGTAACACATGATCAGGAAACATCAAAAAAAGAAATACAGGACATAAAAAGAGAGATTCCAGGAAAACCAAGAAAAGATAAGATCAGATTTTAAAGAGACTGTTGAAGATCAGCATCGGGAACTGGAGCAGATAAAATTGAGACCTGAAACCCCATTACATGATAAAAATGGATCATTTCAAGTCAGCGATATTAAGAGAATGGATTCAGAAGACCATCATCCACAAGCATATAAAGAAAATGAAGATACACCAGATCAAGAAAATAAAACTATGACCATGTGTAAAGAACCAGCCACAGAACGTTCCAAGAAGACTAGGAAACTCGAGGAAGCATGTGTACATATGATTAGTAGAAATAATACAGATAGAAATCACGGAAGGCAGGCAGACTGCAACCAAACTGCTATTAAACAAGATTATAGAAGAGAGCCTCAGAATGTATTACCAAGATCCTCCTCGCGGCATGCCAAGGAAGATGGAGATAAATCTATTTGTAATGTAAATCCTGTTACTGCCCTCATCCATAAAAAGGAAAGACAGACTGAAAATGAAACTCAAAGCATGCATCCATCCATTAAAGTTAGAATTGTCACTTATGATGTATTTGCCTTGCTAGACTCAGGTAGTTACATATCAGCTGTTTCCAAAACCTGATTCCAAACTTACAAGGATCAAGTAAAGGAGGTGAGGACACTACCAGCGCAACCTATTACATTAATGTTGGCTAATGGAAAGAAGATGAGAAGTTATCAAATATGGTTAGAAGTAAATGTGACCCCAGAACCTATAGTGCATCCATATATAATTATGTCCGGACTTGTACAGGACATGCTTTTGGGATCTGATTTTTTCATTCAGTATAATGGCATCATCAGTTATGCAGATAAAACGTGCACATTGCTGGGAAAACCTATCCCATTTTATAACAAAAAGGAAAAGCGAGATGGATGTTTGATACAGCCTGGTGATGATGGAAGTATTAGTGCTGAGGTCAAGCAATCTGCATTTATCCAATGTGAGAAATGCATTCATCTAAGAAGGATTATAGAGAAAAATAATGAAGCTGGGAGAAGTATTGGTGAAATAGATGTTACTAAATTTCAAGAAGACTCAGTGGGGTGTTTAAAAGAGGTTAGAGAACTTGAAGACGATACATCAGAATGGGAAGATATTGATGAAGAAATATTAGTGTGAAGCTCAAAGTGAAGCAGAGGTAGTAAACAAATCAGGGAAAGGATAACATAAGAGATCATAGAAAGGGATAGACTGAATAGGGAAAATGACCAATAGTTATGTAAAAAAAAAAAAAGAGCAACCGGACAGGGACAAACATTCCACAGGACAAATAGCTTTATAAGAAAGGATTTTTATATAGTTTCATGATTGAAAACATGAATTAAACGGGTTAATAAATAAGTTATGTTAAAGATTATTTGACAGGTGATAGATCATGTGTTTTTCTGCTACCTGAAATTATTTGAAGTAAAATCATTTTTTATTTGTTTTGTTCCCGTAATTAGGGGAATATGAAGCGGAAAATATGTTACACACATTTTTGCTTCACTGTCTGGTGATTCAAAACCTTGAATCAGAGGTTTAAACCCAGCTATATGTATTAAATCACTAGAGAGTGAAAGGACACACATACAAATTTTAAAACTCTCCTTTGTTTTTGTACTTTCATATATTAAACGTTTTATTATAAAAGAATATTTAATAATTTTAAGTCGAAAATATTTAAATTTCCATTCCCTTTAAATAATCATGTATGTGTGTTCGATATTACTAAAAATATATTTTTCATAATTAAATATTATGTATATTCATTTTATAGTTCCGAAATATTTAAATTTCCATTCCCTTTAAATAATCATGTATGTGTGTTCGATATTACCAAAAATATCTTTTTCGTAATTAAATAATACGTATATTCATTTTATAGTTCGCATATTTTATTTTATGATGCAATAGCAAAGAAAGTTCTAGACAGTAATTAGAATAACTCTGAAACTTATACATAAAAGAATATTCTAGATTTAATTTAAAAAGGGTAATTAATAAATTAAAATCCCTTAGCAAACATAATGTAAATGAAAATTATATCTTTTGAATCTATTTCCATTCTCGAAATAGATTAAAACAATACTCTCTAGAACAGGGGTCCCCAACCTTTTTGCACTTAAGAGCACATTCTATAATACCGGCCAGGTGGCGGGCACCATTTATTTTTTCAATGTAAATTTATAGTTGAATATTGTTAATAATACATATAATGTACAAAAAAATATTTATTTCAAGAATAAAATTTTAACATAATTAATGTTTATATTTTTACGCTGTAAAAGTATAGTATGCCCTACAATTTGATTACAATATAATAAAATAATTTATAAGAAAATTTAAAAATTAAATTTACTTGTGTCAGAGAATTTTTTATCGTGTACGGATAGCGGTGGGGTGCCCGCGGGCATAGGATTGGGGACCCATGCTCTAGAAGTTGTTGCATTATCATTGAAAATAAAGAATAGGTGCATTCAGGCCACTTAATGGACATCTGGGCCTTATCAAGCGGAAAGAGAATATTCGAGGTCTTGCTAACATATAAATAGAGCCCAAATTTTAGGCTGTCTCGGAGTGCACCATTTTAATCAGTGTTGCAGAACAGACCCATGTCAATCAAAATTTTGAAATATGAATCCAGAGTAGGGCAACTAAATTTGCTTCCCCTTTCTTCTCCAAAAAAAAAAATGTTCCATACTGCTATGCTAACCTACCATCTCCACTTATGGACTGCCTAAATTAAATGCTGAACTAACTATCTCAAGATGCCAGCCATTATTTTTCAAAACTTTGCCTTGCTAACCGTGTTTTCCTCATTTTATAATTTTACACTTACCAATCCGTACAGATGTCAAGACATCAAATAATGGTAGGTAAAATCCTAATTATGCTGCTAATATGAACTCTTTCAAAACTTTCATTTTAAAACCTAAATCATTTATAATGTGATTCTCTTTCTATTTAAACATGGTGGTGTAAAGCTAATTGTAACAATTCTATAAAGTAATGACTTTCTCTTTCTGTTATAAAAATTTAATGCACTAATCTATAACTTTATTTTTTTTAATGCATTTCTTTAATGGGTTTCATAATTTCTATTTTTAATATGTTAAATGCAGGAAACTTTTAATTTCAAAATTATAAATTTTGTATGATTTAATTTAATATGCTAATAGCTCAATCTAGCGAACGATCCTAAATTTTCTTATTAAATATCCTCGATATTATGGGATGTTAAATCATAAATGTAAGCTTTCTTACCTAACTAAAAGTTTGCTCGATTGAATATAATTTTTAAGTTATTCTATTTGCTTAGTGGCAATTATTCCCTGCTACATTTAATCTATCACTTTATTACCATGTTCACGCTATAGATTTTATTTTCATATATTTTAAAGTAAATTTAATGACCTTACCTCTGCTTTTTTTTATTATTATATGGTCAATCATTTGCCCATCATGCCATCTAGCATGGTAATTATTTTATGGAATTAATTACTAGTTAGCGTATTAATATTTGTTTAATGAAGGGAACAATATTCCCTCCTTTATGTTGTGACATCCTAACTAATATTAAAGGTCAGTTGCGTACCTTTCGAGAGGGATCAAATTATTTCATATCATTACACTAGATTCTATTAAGTTACGAGGGCCTTAATACACATATCAGCGTTATTAAGAACCTGATTTATTTTTTATTATTAGCGTTGCTTGGCTTACATTACAAAATTGCCTCATTTTGCTTTATCAAACTTAAAACCCAGAGGAACGAGATTATTTTACTTATGGCATATCCTTGAATGGGGTTTGGAAGCACCTACTCCAGGATCTTGTCAGGTGGTCGTTTAGGCTCTGCATGGGTTAACACTGGCAAAACATACCATGGTATTTCTATGCTATCCCCTTTTCAAATGCTGACCTGTCATGTGTACAGGCACATTTCATATTCTTATATAATTGATGAAGCGTTTGTCATAAAATGGACTCAACCTTTTCTAGCATTATTACTTTAGTCAGCACCTCAATTCTTGTTTAATATTCTTATATTTGCCCATTTTAAATCTGTAAGACGTAATACCATGATTTCTAAATCCATGTCATATTTTCGTTTATAAGTTAGGGAATGTCATTTTAAAGCTTATTTAAGCTACCCGCCCTCTCATTAAAACAATGTTCGAGTGCACTAACAAACAATAGTAAATAAATCCTCTCCAGTCAGAAAAGAATAGAATAAAATAAAAATTATTTTTTTGTTTGAACATTTTAAGGTCTAATGACTATTTAGGTGAATAATGTAAATTATAAAATATATTTGTGTGGTTCAAATGAACCATAGTAAATTGATGTAATTTAGATCCCATTTATGTTTTAAGGTCTCTCATTTTTCTTAAAATAATCATAGTGTCAAGTTATGGCCGCATCTTTTGACTATTTGTACATTTTTTTATCATCGTATTCAATTGCAGATTTGCATATTATTTAATCATTAACTTATGTGCTATTATTATGTAATTCCTTCAATATGCAAATCAGCATTCATAATCAAGTGAAACCCATAATTCTATTAGTGTTATAGGTAAATAGATTCACGACTGTTTATTAAATTGTATATTATTTGTTTATTCATTTTTCTAATTACACCTGGGTCTCTTTTTACGCGGACTTATTTAACACGATTTTGAAGTTATGCGATTCGTGTTTCACCGGAAGTCGACCTCCGATAATATAAATAATAAATTTCACGCACTTACGTTATATTGAAAGTAATAGCACATTATTGGAATTCTACTTTCATCTTAATAATTTCAATATTTTCAGTGCTTTATAATAGTAAGATTTTATGCAATAATGAAATTAAAATCATGATTTCCACATTTTATGTATACACACATTAAATTTTACAAGATTATAATGTAAATTTGTTCAAACATTGTGCGTGTTAATTTTGCATTTTAAATCACATTCTGTTTTTGCTTTTTAAAAAAGAACGTAATCAATTATTAATCATTTAGTGTCCACAAGTTTATTTTTAAAAGGTCAGTAATAGCAGTGGGAACAATTAAAAATTAAAATCTGATTTTTAATTGTAATTAACAATTTAAAAATTACTTACGGGCGACTTGAAGTTAATGTGATGTAAAACGAAATTTGATTTTTAAACGGAATTGAAAATTAAAGACAAAAATAATTTAATTTTTAGTTGTTAGTTTTAATTAAATTTTTCCCAGCAGTGGTGAATAAATGACTTTTTATTATCATAAGTCTAAGTTCATAAACAATTAATAAAATCATCGTCGTCGTCAACAGAAAACCATTAACACAACATGAGAATGAACTTGGCGCTAGTTGTATTTCCTCTTGTGAGAATAATTGCTGAGATATTCTTGACTTTGTTTAAGGAGAAGCCAAATACATCACATCACATCACATGAGAATCTGATTTTTTACTAGTTTGCAAACGAACGTGTTTTGGGGCAAATAGCGATAATAATTAAAACGTGTATAAAAAAATGTAAATTACTGTACTGGAAATTATGCATAAAAATATATTATTTTGAATAAAATTAAATATTATAGTTAAAAAAAAGTTTGTCTTGTATCAATTTTTTTCAAATTTGAAATTTTTTATTAGTCATATTTTATTTCCTTATTTTTTTTTTTTTGCACGAATTTTAAAGTAATTTTCGTTGGTGCTTTGCTTTTACACAAATTTTGAAAAATCACAGACTGCATCCCCCCTTTTTCAATGTAAGTTACGTCTAATTTTGCGCGATTTCGTTTGCGCGTGTTTTCTGAGGAACCTATCTATCGCGTAAAATGAGACCCAGGTGTAATATTAATAAATTATTAACCATATAATTAGTATTTAATTCTGCGCCTCTTCATTTATGCATACACATCGTTAATTGGATTGCATTATATATAGCTCATATCCATTGACCTTAGGCCAATTTTTAGATTTATTAATGAATTTTGATGAAAAGTCTAATTATAATCTTAAGCTATTTCATTCTGTTGGGGGCGGGGGTTCGAAGCCTAGTAGTATTATTATTCTCTATAGATCTCTTGTTTCTTCGCTGTTGCTCCGGGACAGGAATGAATAAAATTTCATTTGTTATCATCAGAAATGTTGTTCGTAATGTTATAGATCTGGAAAATAGAGAATAGGGCAGAGTTCATGATTGTTTCTGACTTATGTATCATGCACATGATTGGACTCAATGTACTTTTGCCTAGATGCTACCTCTTGTTAGACGAACAAACAATTCTGACCAGTACAATACATGGCATAGTAATATCTGAGAAATTTTACAATAATAGTAACAACTAACTAAGAAAAAAACAACTTTGAAAAAAGGCATTAAATAATCCTCCAAAAGTTGTGATGATTTAAAATTTATCCCAATGAAATATTGATACTTGAAAAATATTTCAGTTCTTGGGAATTTAGTAACACTTTTAAAACAACATCATCACAGATGACGTTCTGGAACAAAACAAAGATTAATAAATTTCACTTAGCATATGTGTTAATCCAAGATAATCTATATTTAACACATTAATCTGTTTTTAAGATTGCTTATAACTTTGATGTTTATCATATTTAAGAGTTGCCTTGATAATCCATAATTTATGAATGGCATTTTAATATTTAACTTTCCTAATCCAATATCCATTGAATAGTATTTAAATATTTAGCATTGAAAAATCCATACCACATTTCTTTAAGCATTGGATACAAATTCATAGTTTTTTCCACGCAGCAATTTAATTCATTTGAACCGATGTCATAACTTTATCCAAAGGATTAGCATTCATTACGTCTTTAATTTGAGATATATAATTTATCGATTCATTTATAGACTTTTAATCCATGATGCTAGGAATTCTGATTGTATCTCTGATAAAGCAAATAGTTTATCATCCATAGCAAAGCAATTTTCATTACTTTTTGAATCAAAGTTCGTTTCTCTAAGTGACAGGTTTATGGAGGGATATTTAAGTTAAAAAAATTATTGTTTAAAGTTTTTCTTTACATAATTAAAAAAGAGACAATTTATAACATTGAGATGAATATTGTAGTGAAGAAAATAATCATTTTTACAATAATTCGAAAATAAACATCATCTACTTAATATAATTTTCCAAATATATCAGCTATTTACCATTACTTTCAATTGAAGAAATCCAGCGATTTCTTGTTGAAATGGTGAAACAGCATTCTATAAATCAATTTGTCCATTTTTCACTAACAGTTGTTGATTGTAATAAATGAGATTTCTTGAAATAAAGAATTAATGAATTAATTAATGATGGGTTTTGTTTTATTTGTCATTGTTCATCTTTTCCTAGTACAATGAGAAGCTAGTTAATTAAGCCAATCAACATGTAGATGGCAAACAAAATGGCTATTTAAAAATTTGAACCTGTTTGGGTCTTGAATGCAATAAAAATTTGTGAAGACTGGATTTTCCAAACTTCAGCTTTTATACCAGTTATCACGTGATGTCTGGATTTTAGAATATTCACCATCATATATTGAGGTTTCTTGGTTTGTCTACAAAATATTGGAAGAGGTCATCATGGTTACTGCTGGAAAAAAATGGTAGATGCTAAGATTTTTGAGTCAATGCAGTAAAAACTTTATGAACAATGTTTAAAAATAAAGAAAAAGAAAATAATAATTTCAGTCTTCCAATTGTTTCACCTTTATTTCTAAACTTTGAAATAATATTACAAACATTTATTTCAAATAAATAAATCATGAAACTATCAAGTTCTCAGATATTTATTCCAATTAAATTTAAATTGACTTTTAAATAAATAATTTATTATTTAATAAATATTCTAGTAAATTAAACCAATTAATTTTACTAAAACAAAATATGTAATCTTTCATACACATGCGCGCATACAAAATATAAAAATGTAAGAACTGTTTATTCTACACATAAATAAAAATGTAATCTGAATATAATTACTTTATAATTCTATCCTATATTTGTGCATGAAATTAGTTGTTTTATGAGAGTATTTCTATCTGTTTATACCATTTGATATTTTTGTTTCTTAATAAAGACAAAATATATGCTATATATTTTATACAAGCGTCGATAATAAAATCTGCTTGGAAAGTCATTCAAAAATGCTTTATAAAATTATATATTTCTCGTAAACAATAGTATTGAGAGACTATTAAACATGATATTGATTATATTCTATGCTATACAACCAATGACAGCTATGAATATATTTGCTTAACTTTAAAAATTAAAGCTAATAAAATTTTTACTGTTTTAAATTTATAATAGCCAATTTTACAGTGATACTGTAAGGTTACCTTATATATATTGTATATTGATATATTTGCTGTTTATCAGGTCAGCTTTTTGTTGTCTCAGATCTTACTTGAGATAAAGTACTTTAAACACAACTATTGCACTTTTACTCATTTTAAATGAATATATATATATCATTTATTAACAAAAAATAATTTAAAAAAATTGTACAATCTTAATTATTGTATGAAGTTAATGAGTATACACAGTATATTTATTATATATATTAAATTAAAATTGATATATTTAACAGAACAAAATTGATTTAAAAGTAGTTTTAGCACAGTGGCTAATATCCAACTATTGAGAGACGTTACAGAAATGTTCAACAAATATTAAATGCTGTTATAATGAAATTTTGTTTTTAAGCATTTCCAGTTTTGTGGTCATAATCTAAAGAATATTTATTAAAATGTGACAGCAGTAATTAGATTATATGTCAAAAAAATTTTACAGGAGTTTTACAAGTATTTTATGGATTAAAAGAGGAAGCTAAGAGAATAAAAATATATGGAGATTATCTAAGTTATCTCAATTTTGAAGCTAATATACTGTACAGTACTTGCAAAAAATACTACAGTTTTGACTAAAATGAATGAAGTAATAATGTTGAGTGGATTTTGTCAAAACATGAAATTAAAGACTGCTAATCATGAATTTAAAAAATAATTACAAATAACTTTGTCAGATTATTAATACATAATAAATGAAATTAATCCTCAATAGAAGTGCAATATCAGGATTTCAGATCATGGCAATCTGAAGAAATGTATGTTGAGAATAAATAAAAAGGAATCAAAATTGGTGAATGAACAAATAGTAATCACATTACTGAAAACATTAAAAAACTGAAATAGAATGGAATTGGACATTTTATTAAAACAAATGACAATAGATGGACAGTTTACGTTTTGACTTGGATACCAAGAGATTGTAAAAGACCTAGAAAAAAACATGAGAAGAATGGATAAAATAGAAAAGTTTGTTGGTGTGTTTGTTGACTATGAATAGAAGAATTAAACTCGGAGAGTAAATGAAAAACTTTAAAAAAATATAAGAAAATTTGAAAATACATTTTTTAAATATGATCATAATTTTATATACACAAATTTAATGAATTTTAATTTATTTCATTTTGTTAAGCGATTAAAACAATGAATTTGTTTTTTTTTTTACTTAAAAGAAAAAAACCACACATATAAACAAACATTAAATTACAACAAATTCTTAAAGTAATGTGGGAGATAGTTATAAATATCGAACACACGCGAAGCTTTTCCGAATTTAACATAAAATAAAACGGAAAAGTGTAAGCAAAGAGTTTTTTCAAACAAAAGAAATACAATTATGCATGCAAGAATGTGTACTTTTATTCAAGAATATTATTTTAAATACTGTTTTAATGAAATAATGAAAATTAAAACAATATAAGAAAGAAGACTCATAAAAATATTACAATATTTATTATAGCAATGATTAACCATTTTAGCTTAGTAAATATATATCGTTCACTGTATGCCATTGATTAAAACAATTTATCCACGTTACTAAAATAAGGAGTTCGTAGCAATTAATCTTGAAAATTGAAGTTATATGGCACTACTATATCAATCCTAATGTAAAAGATTTATTAAAATTATTGATATAGATCTAAAATTGAGATGCTATATTAATCAATATTAAGGGGAGGCAACCAATCGCAAAATAAAACCGACATCAGTTAAGTATTATAACTTGATCGTAATATTCTAATTTTAGTTAGCACAATCTATCAAATAAATATTAATGGCATGCGTACACCATTTATTAAAACTACATTTATTTATAGAGGAAACTTATTTATCTGCGACGGACGTTGATCAATAATATAAAATGATTTTGCTCGAGTAAATCAGAATAAATAATAGTATTCTGGAGACAAGTGTATCTTACATTACATAAATGTAAGCCGCTTGATTAATAATTAATTCAAAAATTCGGATGGCATTATTAAAAACGAGCAATAATAAATAAAATATTTCAGGAAAAGCATATTTTAATCTAATAAAATTATTTGAAGTAATAAATTTCTTAATTTACTTACCTTGTATGCCAGTTTGATGTGACATTATTTTTCCTAAAAATTACAATTATAATTTTATTTTCTTTCCCAATCCAAAGCAAAAAACGAGAAGTACTTGCCACTTTAATGACCACCGGAACTATTTCAGAATAACGCGTTTGCTCAATCCATTGGACGTTTAAAAATTGTTCCACCAATCAATGCATGGAAAACAATAATATTAAAGTTATAATTTTTCTGAGTCAGAAAAAGAAGAAATTCGTTCCATTCATGAATGTCGCAAAATCCTGTGGACTATTTTAAAATCCTGAAAACAATATTTATGAACTCAAAAAATCGCTTTTGAAGTATATATTTCCTGTGGGTTATATTTCCTATGAATTTATGTTTGAATTGTTAAATTTTAATTTTACGTAAATGTTGTATTTAATTGAACTGCCGGCTTTTTTCTGTCTACTTTCTTGTTAATTATTTGCCGAAATTGTATCGTTATTAAGTTTACATGTAAATTATCTGTCTAAAATTATTTACGTAAACGTAGTGTCAGGATATTTATTCCGTTAAAACCGCACCATTTAATTTACTATTTAAAATAATATACTTAAAATTTGTAATTATTTCCATAAACATTTTTTAAAAATAGTAAATGTTATTATTTTTATAATACTCTATAAAAATTCTACTATATATATAGAAACGAAAGTGTATAGGAATAATTTTAAAAGGGTAAGCAACTTTTTGTATTTAATCGAATATAATTAATTTTTCAACTAATATTTTTTTTTTGGGGGGGGGGGGGAAGGGGGATTTATCCATGGTCATTTCGCTAATATTTAATGTTTGTGTGTGTGTGCGATAATTTAATAAATAATTTAAATTGCTTTACTAATTCATTTGTTACGTTTTTTAATCAATTTTTATCCCATTCTTCGTATTTGCATCTTTTACTTTATAATGAATATTATTTTGCACCAAAATACTTTATACCGATATTTATTCAAGTAGATAACATTGCAATAGATTTTCAATTGGGCGGATGATTGGAATGTGGAGTAGATTGAAGCCTGTTCATTGAAATATGAGGTTTGGCTATCTTAATATATATCTGAGCACTTATAGCATATATGTGTTTTGATGGTAATCTGGACCAACTGATGATTGCTGGTTTAGCATGAAATACCTTCATTAGTGATTATTTATCTTTTCAACATATATGTGTTCAAGTGTATCAGTGTTATAAGATAGTGTGGAGAGTGGTTGGTCATGTGAAAGTCTGTGCTCATACACCCTGTATATTACATATATAGACACAGGTATATAATAAGCCTGTGTGTTTCAGTTAATAGTTATTACCCATTTATTGTTTTCCGATTGACCTTTTAGCCCCTCGTTTACAAAACTTTTCATATGTTCAATTTGCTTTGCATTAGATTATTGAGACTTATTCTGTTAATTAACTGATTTTTCTAATTGCTATTGGATTTCGTATATTTTTGGTTGTATGTATGAAAAAATACATAAAAGGGGATATATAAAAATATATGTACTGTACATTTATTTTACATTGTATTTCTTGAAACATGAAAAAAAAAAATTCCATCTTGTTTATTTTGAACCAATAATTTATTTGATTAATATGATAAGTGTCTTAGTCTTATCTTTTTCCCTCCCCATTTCCTAGTATTTTATATACAATTGAATGATTAATTTGTCAGGCATGTGGCATTCAAGAACCAACCTAACAGATTGAATTTTTATCAAATACTTAACCACTGCCCTAATGCATCATTTATGATTGGGTATATATATAGATAAATTATATCAGAGCTTGAGAACAAAAAAGGTTGAACACTACTACCCAAATCATCGATGGTATGCATGGGAATAAGTACTAGTTGTTAAAATATAGAAGCACTTTCATTCTGATTGTTAAAAATTATATAAGTAGTAAAATTTATTTTTATATTTAAATATTTTTAATAAAATAAAAGTAAAATTGCTCTTTATAAAGCCCAAGCATATATTTCTAATTTATCAGAAGAAATGAAAGCAATTACAGAATCAACTCTTAGCAATATTCAAATTAACTTTAAATATTATATGGTCTTATTTGGTACTAAACAGTACTTCAATGAAATTTTGTTTTTAAAAAAAGAATATTTGTCTTATTATTTCTAGTACTAAAAAAATAATTCAATTGTTTCATTGCTTAGAAGTTCATTTAGCATTTGAGCACTAGGTAAAATAGACTTGAGCTCATAAGTTTATTGCACTCAACTTTATAGAGCATTATTCTAAGTGATATGCAAAGATTTTAGGATTTCCTTTATCTTATTTTAGAGCCATCTAAAACGAATAATCAGTGAATACTAGATAGTCATACTCTATATATGTTATGCTGGCATAAGAGATCAATTAAAATAATTAAAACATCTATCATATTAGCATTTTAGATTTGATACTATATAGCAATTTAAAACAAATAGCAATATAACTTTTTTTTTTTGTTTCATGATTAAAACCCTAAGTTTTATAAGTCTTTGAAAAGAAATATTGGATTTATCTAAATTTAAAAGAAATTAAACTGTAGATATCGAATTATCTAGAGCATCGTGTGAAAATTAACATTTTTAATGATGATGACTGTGTTAATTAAAATTATATTGGAAAAATGCTTTCGACATAACTGTTTGAAAATCAGTACTTTCTGGAGGAGGGGGGGGGGGGTGATAGAATATTAAGAAAGCTTGTAATTAAAAACCTTAATAAATTAAATTATTACGAAGATCAACACAAATCTAAATACTTAAATATTTGCCAAAATACTCTGGTACCGATTTCATACAAAAAAAATAAAAAAAGCACTTAAAGATCTTTCATTTTAAACATAGTGATTTCAGAAAAGGAAAAAAAAGAATTTATCAGTCTGGAGATTGTAAAATTCAAGAAGCATAAAGAATCGTGAAATTTTGATTCCATTATTCTACCACTGAACTAAATTATGCAGAATATAGTTTTCAGATATGAATGCTACTATGTGGAAAGTGTTTCATAATCATAAGAATTAGGCAATGGATTATTGGAAATGCTTAGTATGTAATTATTGTTTCAATAATTATTTTGATAATAATTAAAAGAAGTACATCAATGAGATTGTCTTCCAACTTTGTAACATGGTTGTAGAACTGGTAAGATTATATTTTTTTAATTTATAATTTATTTGCAAGCAACCCATTTGCAAACTACTTGAACTATGTTTTCAGACAATTTTAATTTCTTTCTAGGTGATAATGCTTTAATTTAAAATGCCCATATCATCAAATATTGGTTTGAAGAATGTAAGTTGATATTATATTTTATAATCACCTGATTTAAATATTGAGTCTCTCTGCAGTTTGGTTTCATTCAGTAATTAAGAGATCAATATCTTCAATCAATCCAGAGAATTTGAAGCCCTTTTCTTTGAGACTTTATATTACTTTATACATTGCTCAAAAATTATGTAATTTAATACCACACAGAATTCCAAATAATTTTTAATGCAGATAGTATTCTCTTTAATTTGTTTATTTGTAGGTCACCAGCCGTAGTACTCTACATAGTTCTTTGTACACATAATTTTATTTTTAACTACATGTGTTATGCACAAATTTGTTTGTAATTATTAAATATTTTTAATATTACCATTGCCTGGACATAGTCTGTATTCTAACTCAAATCATTTTCTTTAACTATTACAGCTTACGTCCTTCTATAAAATATTTCCTCCATCAAGTGTTGTTTTTTTAATATTTGTAATTTAATTCTATGGACAATTATTTTTAATCCAAAAATAAGTGCTATTTAATAGTATTCATACTTTGGAAGGCTGAACATTATTAGCAATTATGTAAAATAAGATTTACACTTAGTTTTTTTATATTTAATGTAAAGTAGACACAGAGTTTAGGTTCATCATCCAAGATTTAACATTAACATTTCCTTTCTATTTGCTTGTCTAAAAATTTCTTTAATTTATGTTCTAAGAAATGGACTTTTTGTAAGACCCAAACTTTTTTTTTTTATCAGATCCACCAATAAAATTAGATGGATTTGGTCTTTCTAGAAATTATTGGAAATCAAAAGATTCTGGATTACTCTTGCACTTACTTGTTTTAGAAATGGTATTTAACATTCTCTGATTTATGTAGTTGTCACTAAATCCAAATCATGAACTGCACAGTTAATGATTGTCAAATCTACACATGCAATGACAGAATTGAAAGATTTAACAAAGCCACTCAAAAAAACATATACACCCTCTATATAAATAGCATTAAAATACGGTTTGCAAAATAATAATATGACAATATACTAGAATTAATTATAGCAAAATAATGTATATTATTTAATTCTCTATACTATATCCATGCAATGTTATTTATTAAAAGATAATGAATTATCTGTCTCGCTAAGCATTAAAAGGATGGAAGGAAAGGCAAGATCATATTGTTTATTTATTTCCTTAAGTTAATTCACTTAATATTAAAAAAATAATAGCACAGTTTGAAAAAAGGTTAAATACAAGTCTGAAAATTTTCAGAAGAATTTCTGTAATAAAATAACAAAAATTAAGATAACAAAATTGTAAAATTTAATTATAAGTTTAATCAAATTACATCAAACTGCTAAACATATTGGTAAAATATGTGAATAATTTCACGAATCTGTAATTAAGTTTAGCATAAACAATTTTATATATGAGAAAAAGGAATAAACCTTATTTATTGAAAAATAATTAAGATGATATAAAGATAAAAATAGTAATAGAAAATTATGAAGTGATTAAAACAGGCAAAACTCTTCATACAGTGGTTGCCACTCAGTGCAAGCCAGAGTAATCAATGAATGCCAGAAAGCTTGTGCATAAAATCCCTATCTAGTGCCTACTCATCCAATATCCCCAGACTAGTTTCTAGCGCGTGACTGTCGTCAGTGAAGAGCCTTAGATCTGAGAGCACTGCACCTAGATTTTAGGATCTGATGCAACCCTCTAGCAGCCATCTTTTATCTCTACTTTATTACAAAACTATGAGAATAAAATTGAAAACACAATAATATTTTCAATCCAAGTTCATTAGCTTATATAGTCATATAGGTCTGAATTCAGTTCAGTACCCATACATTTTGGTGTCTTTGGTTTTTTATTAATCATAGCCACCACGGTCCTGTTAGGCAGGATTGGTATTAAACCACCAAACATCACAATCACCATTTTTTATGCTTGCTTATAACTGTTATTAAAACAGACAAAACTCTCCATATAGTAGTGCCACTCAGTGCAAGCCAGAGTAATCAATGGATGCCTAAATGAGCAAGCATAAGAAATGGTGATCATGAGATGTTTAATACCAATCCTGCCTAATAGGATAGTGGTGGCTATGGTTATTAAAGAACCAAAGACACTAAAATGTATGGGTACTGAACTGAGTTCAGACCTATATGACTATATAAACTAATGAGCTTGGATTGAAAATATTATAGTGTTTTCAATTTTATTCTCATAGTTTTGTAGTTAAGTAGAGATAAAAGGTGGCTGCTGGAGGGTTGCATTTGATCTTAAGATCTAGATGCAGTGCTCTCAGATCCAAGGCTCCTCACTGACGAAAGCCACAAGTTAGAAACTAGTCTGGGGATATTGGATGATTAGGCACTAGATAGAGATTTATGCACAAGCCTTCTGGCATCCATTGATTACTGTGGCTTGCACTGAGTGGCACTACTGTATGGAGAGTTTTGCTTGTTTTAATAACAGTTATGAGCAATAAGAAATGGTGATCATGTAAAATTATGAAGTGATTTGCTTTGAAAATGTATGAAGGCAATGATAGATAGATATGTAAGAGAGATTTGGTTAGTCAAATTCATTATTAGACTTTTCAATACTAGGTTTGTTTTCAAACTAGAGCAGATATGAATCACTAATGTAGCTCCTAACATTAAAAAGATGGATTGACTTAACTATCAATTATCAGTTTTAGTAGAACTTTGGTTGAAGGGTCATGGAGAGCATTTTAATGTATAAAAATGAATTTCTTACATGATTTCAGCAAACTGCGAAGTTAAGCATTCTCATCTCTGTTTATATAGTTTGAGGAATAATATCAAGAAAATCTTCAACCAATAATTATCTAAAATGAACAAGCTGAAATTAAAAGTGGACTTGGATAAGAGTGAAAGGATTGGAAGCTGTAATAAATCATTAACCAATCTGAAATAAATTGTCAGCTGGTGATAGCCTGGGATAACTCATCTATAGCTAAGATTCCACTAAAGATTTGAAACCAATGTAGATTTTAACAAAAATCTGTTGTTGAAAATACATATATAAATTTAATAATAGTATAAAAATTCATATATTTTGCAATAATAAAATCCTAGTGAGATTTTATTATAAAAAAATCAAACATTTAGTTGTATCACATCAATAATTTTGAAATGCATATTCTAAATTTGATAATATTTTGATTCCATAATGAATGAATTAATAAACTATTCTATGTAACAAAACTGATTTATATTAAACATGTATATCAACAGTAACTTGATGTATGTTAGATTTAAAATATTAACCTTTTTTTAAAATAAAGTTTAAAGGAAATATACATGAGAATACAGGCTAATTACATTTCTTATATATTGAAGTATTTTGAATTTATAATGCTTATATTTGAATTATAGTTAATTACATATTTGTTTTCAATTATAGGTACAGTATTATATGCTCATATCAATTCTTTACTCTTAAGAATTTTTTTGCTCTATCCAGGCATTTTCCATGTATGATTGTATAACGCATGTTTATTTTTTATGTTCTGGTAATTGGGTTCCAGGGAATGTAAACAAAGATTGTAGTATAGCTTAGAGTTTTACTTCATAATAGGATTGAAATAGTCTAAGAAATTAGATTGTGGCACTGTCATAGGATAGTAATTTTTATCTTAAATATATAAATAAAACTGGTTCTATTTTGCAATTCTTGTTTTTTCAAGTATTATTCTTAATGGATTTGTAGAATCATCCTATTACTTATTTGGCAACCCAATTGTGATTCATGAATGATTACGTCAAAACTCTGTATTGTCATAATATTGTGATTTCAGATATAAATAATGGAAGAGAAAGATGAATCAGAGAAGAGTCTGGTGGAAATGAAACAACTGGAAAAATCATAATGATTGTTAGAAGATAAGGTGGTAGTTATTTAAAAAAAAGCAACTAAAATTAAAAATAATGAAACTAATTTAAAAGAATTGAATAACAGCTAGAAAAAAGTAACATTTGCAGAAATATTGAAAATGGAAACAAGTTTTGAAAAATAATGGTACTGTTTCAAAGATTTAGAAGATTAAAAGAGAAATTCAACTTCAAATGGGTTTGCTGAAAAATAGTAGATTATAACAAAAAGATTATTTTGAGATCATCACTTTATCCATGAGAATTGATGACATTAAATCGGAAATTTTACAGAAAACTGGAAGGAAAATCAATAAAAATAGAGGTGGTTTATGTCCTTTAATCTGAAAAACCATTCAACAGTTTTTCTTTGACATTAACATATACTATATGAATGTAACATTCTGCATGTGTTTTATATATACATATATTATTAATATCATTTATATTCTTTATTACTTTTACAATGCTTTTTACAATCCTATATTGACGGTTTCGATTGCCTAAACAATCTTTTTCAGGACTACAACAAACACAATATAAATACATTGTAAAAGTAATAAAGAACATAAATTATATTAATATTATATGGATTTGGCAATGCAATAAGAAAGATAAAATTATATTGTTAAATAATTATAATTTGTTGATAATATGTCTTTTTTTTTTATTCTTTATCATAGATCAAAATGGTCCAGTACATTAGAAACTTTTTGATAATTTACTAATATTTGCAATCATTATCAGTCTATTGTATAATGAAGAATTCATGAATTTAATTCAATTTTTAAATTCATATCTTCACAACAATCCAGTACATTTTTTTTATTTCAATTATGATCTTTTTCAGCATTTTGGAATCTAGTTAAGAGTTTAATTGTGTGTTTATTGTCATTTTTTCTTAAACTTTTTTTATTTGAAATTATATTAAATAGAGGAACAAAAAAAAGCACTTGAGAGAATTTTTTTAATATAAATTTTAAATTAAAATATCAACAGATGAAATTATTATATAAAAAAAATTAAATAGTTTATATTATATAAATATTTCTAATTGCTTTAGTTACAATTTTGTATCAAATTTCGGTGCTTTTTTAGTACGCGATCTCCGCCATTTTGAATTTCAAAAACATCATCTGACACATCTAAGTGATAAAAAAGTACGCGAAAATGAAAAAAATTTAGAACTTGGGTCACATGATTTGGAAAAATCCCCCAAAACATTGCACAGTAAAAAAAAAAAAAGGCAAAACACGAAAAATTTAGAACTCTGGTCACGTGACTATAATATCAATTAAAATCAACACATAGATCTGAGATCGCAAAAAATATTTTAAAAATATAAAAAGCTAACATGCATTAATGAACACAGGTTATAAAAGAAAACCATATATTTTTAACATATAAAAAGCATCATGTATTTATTATTGACATATAAAAAGCATAGATATATAAAAAGCTAATATGCATTATTAAATCATGCAGGTTATAATATTAAGTCTTACATTTATAACTTGTAAGCCTCATTTTTGTAAACATATAAAAAGATCAATCGAAGGTATATATATAAAAGTGAAACTAAAACTTATATTCATTTTATAATTAATTGTATTTTATCTTACTAGAACCCTGATATTGTATGTTCCCTTTGTTTGCGAAATTTCAGATTCTCTGCCTAGAAAAACATTCAAAATGTACAACCCGGGTAATGTGACACCCCTCCGCGCAAGTAAATCAACAAGGTATTTTTTTTAGATTATCATTGGCTAAAAAGTACATTTTCTCATTTTAAATTATAAATCAAATAATTTATTATACAGCCTAGTTTACAAAAATAATATTAATTTTAACTAATTTATTAAATATTATTTAGTTTTCGCAATTCATAAGTTATTACAAGGTATAGATAAATTGCGTATTAGCTTTTACAAATATTAATACAGTTACTTCTTAATTCTATATACAGTATATCTAAAGTTACAGTATTACCTCATTTTATAAGTTTATTTACATAAAATATTTTATTTGACTTACGGCATTAATTATTGGGTCGTAGTGAAGTAACTGTACAAATTATCTGGTTTATTAATCTATTTTCTAACTCTTGGGTTAGATCTTATATATATAGAGAGAGAGCAATATTACAAATAGAATAATTTTAAACCTTAATCAATAAATGCTCGCCATCCTTTATTAAATTTAATACATATTTGAATCTAAACAATATGCTTTGATATATTGGGGGGGGGGGGTAAGAAGAGAAACTTTTAAATCTTGTTATTGTTGAGTTTTCATGTTTTGGCTTTTTTTTTTTTACTGTGCGATGTTTTGGGGGATTTTTCCAAATCACGTGACCCAAGTTCTAAATTTTTTTTCATTTTCGCGTACTTTTTTATCACTTAGATGTGTCAGATGACGTTTTTGAAATTCAAAATTGCGGAGATCGCGTACTAAAAGAGCACCCAAATTTCATTAGTTTTGTTATAAATTATATATTTGGGTTTTTTTTCTTTTCTAAATGTGTATTGTTTTTTAGACATGGAATCCAAACTAGCTCATGTGATTGATGCCCGAGAAAGAACAAATGACATTATTATTAATGAACAAATAAATTTTGAGGGACTTCTTTTATGTGAAAATGTCCAAAAAGGTCTTGAAAAAGCTGGTTTTGAAAGACCTTCTCCCATACAGCTTAAAGCTATTCCAATTGGACGGTGTGGTTTAGGTATGTTATATTTATATGTGTGTATGTGTAATTTTTGTCTGTTTATTTTTATCTGTAAAAGTTGATTTGAAATTCAGAAAATTACAATCAATAATGATCAGTTGCTAGATGATGGAAAGATAATCTTGGGGAGATCAGAAAGTTAATATGATAGCACTTCACAATAATGGCAGAATGGGAATCTGAAGGCCGTTTTATTCATAAATGCATATAAAGATAAACCCATGTTATTATCATTATATGGGATTGCCTATAAATTATTTTATCAGCATAGTTATATATCATAAGCATTTTTAAATGAAAAGAAATTTCAAAACAATATTACAATAAAATAACTACAGATAGGAACCTTTTGCATAATCCTGAAAAGAAATATAAATTTGTATTGCTGTGATATACTAATGCATATCTTGGAATGATCTTCTTTAGAAAGCAAATTTAAAAAGTTTTTACAAAGCCTTTATTATTTTTTTCAATATATGTAATATTTAGAACATAATATTTCAAATAGAATTTAAAATAATAGATGACAGTAATTATAACTTTTTATAATTAATAAAGTTAGTATCTTTTGTTTAAAAAAAAGTTAGTATCATCTTATAATTTCTACTATTAAATTGAAGAATAAGCAGTCTTGCATTGGTGGTCGAGAGGTCAGCACGACTGCCTTGCACTTGCAGGCAGTTGCCCGGGTTGCGGGTTCGCGTCCCGGCCGATGCTATGACATTTAAAAAAATTGAAGAATAAGCAATGTTACTTTTAAACAATAGGACTAAGGAAAAGCGAATTTAGTTAACTGCTAAATCTAAGTAAAATTACTTTCAGCTAATTTTTTTTTTCATATTGCTGAACTGAATTTATATTCAATTTTAAATAATAACATTTTTAGATTATTTTATGCAATTTCTGTGTGTATGTATATATAATTTTTAATTATATTAGTAGCTAAAAATAAACACAATTTATAATTTGTATAAAATTATATATACTTAAAATTATGATTATATTTGTGTAATTATTATCAACTGAAATCATGTAACAATTGATTCTTGACTGCATAAATTCAATTGATAATAATTGATCTAAATAATCAAAAAAACTTCTGTAAAAATTATGTATTATTACTGATTATTTTTTACTATTATTGTAATTTAAAACTATTATATATAATATATTATGAATAACATTAATTTATATATATATATATATATAGTATATAATACTATAAATGCTATTGTTCAATATTATGCTATAAAAGTACTACATAAAGGAAAGTATTTAAAGAATTTTTTTAAATATATGCCATAATTTACTATATGTATTGTAATGGGATGATGATGATCGAAACCCATCACAAATTTGTCTCATAATACAAAAATAAGCTAAAAAAACATATTTTTAAATAAAATAAATTCAGATTTAAAATATATATTTGTAGATATAATATATAGACATATATGGTATGTATAATTCATGTATAATAAAATATATATTTGAAGAATTTTGTTTTAGATGTACAAATAATATTAATATTTTTTGTATCACAAAGAAATTCAATATATTTTATTTTGTTTCTTCTACCTAAAATGTTAAAAAGTGGAAATTAAGTTAGTAACCAGACCAACGCTTGCTTCCTGCTATACGAAATGCAATATGAAGATGCTAGCATAAAACCACGCAGTCAGGAATGTGCATCTGCTGCGTGATATTATTTGACAGACATAGTCTTCGTCCAGTACAGGAATGTGTGTCTGTTTGGTGAAGGAATCATGTAGATAAAATAATTAAAGAGAAATGCTACGTATGGGGGAGAGCGGTCTATCTGCCGACTTATAATCCCTATCCATAGAGCATTTTTAAAAAGGGTTAATGTCACAGGAAATACATCTGCGTACATTACAATGCAATGACTACGCCTTTGGGTCATGCATTCAGTTGGGTACGTTGCCCTGTATCCTAACATGCTTCACACTACATTGATATAAACACCCATATATCCCTCCACCAGCGTCGACCTAACTACGAAACAGATAGCCTGAAATTAAAGCCCTTTAAAATAAACACGACTAAAATATAAAGTTATTGAAGGAATTGCAGAGGGAAATTTACAATAAACCCAATGACATTCATCATAAGATGCCGCATTGGCACCAATAACTTCAAAGATATACAAATAAATACGTTTGGACATTCAGCATAAGGTGTCATATTTACCGATATCTATATATTTTAATCAATATGAAAATAAAAATAAAAAATAATTAAACGTTAACGAATCTATGCAGCCATCTACACCCAACTTAAATTTAATACATTTAAATAATTTAATCAATAAATATTAATATAAAAAAAATGGAAATGATTAAATTAGCAAACTCACATATATATAAAATTAAACATTATTAATTGATTTTGAAATCTTAAAAATCAGACAAAAGTTCATTTTAAAATTAGGTTTAGTTGATTATTAAAAGCTTGTCAAATCTTGATGAAAATTCTTAATTACTTTTTTAAAATTTTACGGTTCATATCTTACAGTAGAAGAGCTCCCGGTTCCTGATGCCAATACCCGCGAAGTCTTTATTGGTCATATTTTCATGGAAGACCGGTCTGTTCTGGAGATGGCCTTAGCTGGTTCAATCCTGGTACTATTTTATTGTAGTACCCATATGATTCGGGGTCTGCAACACCACCATTCATAATTCAACAGTCATTTCAGTTGAAATAAGTGACAGGGGGAAAGTGTGTCTTATCACCCTTCTCAAAAAAAAAAATCAAGCTGGAACTGTCTTTTAATTTGAATTGTTTTTTTTTTATAGTAATCCTCCGGATTCACTGAACATAAGTTTCCTATTCCAATTATTTTCATTAAAGTCCGAGCATTGGTTACTGCTTCTATTGGACATTCTAATTTTTTTATTCTCTTATCTGACTTTTTAATTATATAAAAGCCCTAAAGGCTAGTTTGCTTTTCGTTTAATTAATAATACAATCATTTCCATTTACTGAGATTACATAGGAATCTTAAAATAGAAATTGACATTTATTTCTATGTTCATTTATGTTACTTTTTAACAAAAATATTTTATCTTTAGATCTTTATTTTTTTTTTTTATAAAAAAGTACGTTTAAAAAAAAATACTTTTAAAGTTTTCCTTCCATACATTAAACAACTATTTTTAATTTTAGCTTTTAGTTTTTAATAAATTAATTTTTATTTATGATCTTTTTATTTTAATTTTAAATTAATGTAACAGCATATTATATACCATTACACTATATATATAAGACAAACAATGCTTTAATAAAAAAAAATAATCTTGTGTATGTTTTATAGCTAAAGATAGAATGAATATTATTAGACAATAGAGAAGTATGGCCAAGTGATAATACTTGATCATTGTCTGTGATAGGTTTTTCATTCATTCTAACATCTTATTATTTACAACTGTTATAAATATTAACATATATGTTACATTCTTTACTTCAAATAAATTCATTAGACTATGTGATACTATAATCAAACAATAACACTTGATTTTGTTGGTGAGAGCATTACTTAACACTCTCTTAATACTCTCTTAATTCTGTGCTTTTTATATGAATAGTGTATTAAGTTTTATAGATTCAAAGTATGTGTATACTCTTTTCTTAGTTTATTTTATATCTTCTGGTTTTACTCTTCATGTTCAATATACACAATTTAATAAATTATATGTTTATAAAAATGGAAAAAGTACATTCATTACAATAAAGGGAATTATTTTTTATCTAAAAATAAAAATTTGTTCTATTTTAAAGACTCTTTAAAAATAAATGTTTCATAATCATTCTTTTTTAAAAAAATAATAAATTATAAAGTTTGTTTGAAATCTGTTTGCACAAAGTATCCATTCAGAATATGGTAGCGTTTATTTCGTTTATTTCGATTCTAAAAATGATTTCAAAAGCAAAAATAAGTGATTCTTTAATTATACAAAATTTAAATTCACAGGGGGGGGGGGCTTATTAAAAAGAATTGTTATGTGAAATTAAATTAAGAATTAATTATTTTAAAAATTATATACTATGATCATCAAAATTTGTATTAATTTTAGAAGAATCATTGCATGTAGATTTTTATTTTCATAGCTTATACCCCATCAAATAAAAAATCAAGAATATATTGTCTCTGAATATTTTTTTATTTAATTAAAAAATAAAAATTAATGTTATATTTGTAATATTTAAATACAAGTATAGTATATATACGTAAGCTAGATGAAATTAGAGGGCATTTGAACTCAGACCTTTAAGCTCCCCTCAGTTATCCATTCTATCTTATACAACCAATATACATGACCACATGCATGTGAAAAGTATCAATGATCTTCCGTATCCTTCAAGCTCCCCTCAAATCATCCATTCTGTATATATGGTCATGTGTATTGGTTGTATAAGATAGAATGGATGACTGAGGGGAGCTTGAAAGTCTTGGTTCAAATGCCCTCTAATTAATGCTATATTTGTAAATTCAGTTAAATTTAAAGTTGCATTTTTTTTTCTAGATATACGTATATGGGTGTGTAGTAATATATAAAAAAAAAAATGTTTTATATCTCCTTATATTATAAAATCTATAGTCACTCTAAATAAAAATATATTCCATTGGTTTACAAAATGAAAATTATTTTTTACTTACATGCATACATATAAATAATATAAATATAAAGTGAATATTTATATAGATATTTGATAATGTAACTTATACTATATAATACTAAATCATCCATGCACTTTACTACTGTTACACAATGCTTTATTTATCACACTCTTTTCCAGTTTACAGTTTTGATTGCCCCAGCAAACTTCTTCAGAACTTTATATCTCCTAACCTCAACTGCTAAAAGTTAACATCATGTATTTAAAAATCATATTGTGTTTAATATTATATACTTCAAATTAATATTTATTTACAAATTATGTTAAGATCTTAAATGGAAACTGTATTTCTACCTTCCTTTGAACTGATCGATATTAAATCATAAGATAAAGATAATGTAATGGATGTTATTTTTCATGCTTTAAATCATTTATAATGCAATTGATTTGCAGTGTCATTACAATGTTGTCATAAATGATTCTTGACATTAGTGCTGTTGATGTTGATAGACCTATAGCAAGGACCTATTGATTGTTTTATTTTTTGTAATGATATTGTGGCTAACCTGTGACAAAATAAAATCTTAATCCATTATTGTTACATATTTTGTTTGCTTTTTTTTTTTTTTTTTGTATTAAAATTAACAATATATCAATAACATTATTTTTTCTGGATCCATCATACCTTGAACTGTCATTTTATGACAGTGATTGCTAACAAATCAAGGTAACAATTACTGTGTTAAGTATGTATAGAATCATGATATAATAGTTTGCTCATTATTAAATGATGTTCTTTTAATTAAATCCTCAAATTCTAATTTTAAATAATAAAAATATATAAAGATAAATCTTAGTTTTCCAAAAACATTCTTATGAGCTCATTGTTAATAATTTCTTACCCGGGGGGGGGGGGGTATATTGAGAATTTTTGTTACAACCATTAAAAAATAGTTTTATTATGTCAAAAAATACTTAATTGATGATTATTTTAGTTTTCCCATATCCTTGACATTGGTCTTGTCACAGATATCTAAATTTGTGGATGATAATGAATTATATAAAATATACATTTTAATACACATATATAACACAGTATATATGTTTAAAAATAAACTGAAAAAAAAAACAAGATTAGTAAATATCTATAAATTAGTAGCTTTATTACAGTGAACTGCCTGATATTTTTTCTTTTTTGGTCCAATTTCTGTATTGTATTGTTTAATGGGAAGAAGAATAGAATTCAATGAATAATTTGATCTACATTTTAAACAAGGAAGCCAGTAGAAAAGTTGATATACTAATATTTAAAAACTAACTTTTAGATTACATTGAAGATACCTCAATTGAAATAATTGTCTAATTGATTCAGATAACTGAAATATGTTTTTGCTCCATTTGTAGAAAATAGTTGTCTTAAATGATTTAAATTTCTAATGTTTATATTTATTTGTTTAATCTTGGATAACTGAACTTTAGATATAGAAATTGCAGATATGGGAGTATAAATTAATTTTTTTAAAAATCAATTGCTTTATCATTCGTAAAATCAAAACAAAAACTGCTCCATTTATAATATTCCCCTCCACCTCTATATTAATGCTTTAATTGTCTAAAATATATTAACATTCTAGTCATACTAAACTCCATATTTGAATTTGAGATTTGCATAAAGGAAATGTCAGTAAGAGATATCCAATAACTGATTTTTTTTTTTTCTATAATGTTTGTAAAATTTAATAATAATAATAGAAAAAAGATTAATTTTTTTAAAAATAAATATTATATAAAAAAAAAAAATCTTGCAATCTATTCAGTCATCATATTTAATATTAGCTTTCAATTTTGAATTGTAATATTAAAATTGTATGTATACTGTATACACACACACACACACACGTTTTGCATATAATGGGTCTAGATCGATTTGAATTACAATACTTGAGTTTTTCTTAAGTTATAGTTTGCATTATTTAAATAATAAGTCATCATCAACCATTATCAATCCACTTCAGGATGAAGGTCTCTCCAAGTTCAAACCACCTCCGATCTTTAGTTTCTCTTCTCCACATCACCCCTGCACACTTGCTTATTTCATCCATCCATCTCATATGTGGTCTCTTTCTGGATCTTTTACAATCTCTTGGAATCCAATTTAAGATTTCAATTGTCCATCTATTATCACCTCTGCTATCAATATGTCTAGCCCAACTCCACTTCAGGCTTTTAATTTTTTTCAATGAGATCAGTAATACCTGTTTGTTCTCTTACCCATATATTGCGTTTTCGATATTTTCGTGTTACTCCCAACATGCATCTCTCCATACTTCTTTGAGTGGTCTGAAGTCTCTGTATTGCTCTTCTATTAAGTGTCCAAGTCTCAGATCCATAAGTAAGAACTGGTAAAACACATTTATTAAAAACCTTCCTTTTCAAACACATAGGCATATTTCCTTTTAGTATCAAGTTATTTCTACCAAAAGCACTCGAACCAAGTTTAATTCTATGATTAATTTCATCCATTGTTTTCATCTGTATTAATAATCTGACCAAAGTATTTGTAACTGTTAACTTCTTCTAACTCATCATAATCAATCTTTATTTTCATATTTTGAGAAAATCCATTAAACATTACTTAGTCTTTTTAATATTTATCTTTAGTCCTACTTTCATCTGATAATTCCTGCAACATTTCCTGCAGCTCTAAAGCATTATTTGCAAAAACAACTATATCATTTGCAAAATCTAAATGGCTTAAATAATCTCCATTTACTTTCACTCTTTTAGCTTCCCATTTTAATCCACAAAATACTTCTTGCAGCACTGCTGTAAAAAGTTTTGGAGATATGGAGTCATCCTGTCTTACACCCTTCTCAATGTTGACTTTCCCAGTATCATTATGTAATCTAATTGTTGTTGTTGCATTTTTATAAATATTCTTTAAAATATGACAATATCCTGGATCTATACCTTGATGATCCAATGCTTTAATCACTGAAGAAATGTTTATAGAATCAAATGCTTTTCATAATCTACAAATCCAAAGCATAATGGCAACTGATATTCATTTGTCCTTTCTATAAAATTCTCTCAATACCTGGATATGATGGGTCTAATTTCTAATATCTTCTTTATCACCTTTTTTAAATATTAATACTGCATTCTTCGAATCATCTGATACATCTTTATTATTTAGTATATAACTTTGCAAAAAAAAAATTCTATTTCTTCACCTGCTTTTAATATATTAATTATAATTCCATCATTACCTGGAGTATGAAGAAATAATAAGTAATATTCCTTAAATTGTTTTTGTTTATAATTTTTTTTTTGATTCCTCATACTATTCTTTTCTCATATTTATCATTTATTTTCTTTATTCCCTTGAAAAATAAAGAATTAAGATTCCATTGAATAATAAATATTTTAAAAAAATGTCTATAACAATTATAGTCATTAAAAATTAAAGTTAATTATAAATAGTAGAAAATTTGTTTGAAATTGAATGGAAAAACTTATCAATATATTTATTTTATATCAATAAAACATAAAATTAATGGCAATAACAAGAAAAATAATAGTTCAGATTTAATACTTATCAATGTGATTATTGAAAAAAATCATTTATTAATCCACAAAAATTTTGTTTTGTTACTTGTGTAATATTGCACAGAGAAAAAAAATGCAGTAACATTTTCACAAATAAGTACACAAACTGTAAACCATTTAAGTATTATTATCTAAATAAATTTATAGATTTATAAATAAATAAATTTAATACTTTCCAAATTCAGTAATGAAAAAATAAAAACTGGACAATATATATTATTTTTTTAAAAGAAACATGTTCATAGTCATATTGGCAAATAACTTATATTAATGTGAAGAATTTATAGCTACATGGTGATTGATTTAAAACCAACTAGTTTATTTCATATTTTGCCTGACAATGCATCTAGTTATCACATTAAAAATATTTTTTCTTTTCATAAGATCTTATAATAACAAAAAAATATATCTAAAAAATTTTCAGAAAAAAAAAAAATTATAGATATTTATCAGGCATTGAACCAATCAGTTATACGTTAATATATTAAATTGTCCAGCTTTACTTATTCTGAAATTAACTTGAAACTACTTATTTTTAAAAAATTGTTATAGCAATATAAATAAACATATAAGTTTCTTTTAGCTAATTCTGTTGATTACTAATCATCTGATTAAGATAATATTTAATTAATCATGTCATCTAGAGTAACCTTTGATGGTGGGGTGTACAAATTAAAGCACTTTTAAAATATATATTGTTAATCCAAAAATAAATTGTTAATTTTTTTTTTATTTATAACTTTTTATAATTGTTTTTATCTCATTTTATTAAAAGCATATGACATATAAGGCAAAAGTTTTCCATCTGTTTAGTAATATTTACTAAGGCTTAACCTCAAGAATATGCGTGTAAAAATGCGATATTAGGGACCTCTACAGGTCTTAACCACAAGCTTACGACTTGGAAGAAAAGAGGGGAACCCTTGTTTACTTCAACCTACTTTCTATTTAAATAGGTGAAGCTGTTTAGTATAATCCTGACAGTATTTGAATTTTAATTTCTATTTATTTAACTATTAATCAGCTGACCAACTAATAAATAACTTACACAAGGAATAAAGTCTTCTATCTCTGTTCCTCTTTGGATGTATGTTGGAGAGGTTTTTGTTTTACTACAAAATATTTAAACATAATTTATATTTTACATAAACAATTCATTTGCATATGGGATCATAAATTAGATTCTGCATTTCCTGGATATCAAATAAAAGCTTTGGTTAAGGAAGAATATTTAATTAAATTTATATATATATAAAAATACTGTAATACTTAAAACATGATTATGATAATTTAATTGGACAATGTAATTTTTAATTGAAAGTACTGTTGTTATTAAATCTATGGTAATTGGTGAGCTTTATCTTTAGTTGCAACCACTTATAGCAAGTCTATTAACTTAGTTCTCAGCATTATAAAGGAATTTTTGTATTTACTTATAGTCATTATTTTTTGATTAAATCAATGTTTATTTAATTGATTGTAAGTGAAGATAGAGGTCTCATTAAAGATTTAATTTATAAGCCTGATTGGAAATATTTTCTTTATATATCACTGATTTTCCAGAATAAAATGTGGCTAAATACTTTTTTTCACTAATTGTATGAAATCATATAGTTCAATTTTTACTTGAAAGTATTGTGATTAAATCTATAGTAAGTGTTGATCTCTGTTTTTAGTAGGAGTCAATTTTAACAAATCAAGTATTATTTATATCCATTACTTCAGTTCTCTATATTATGCAATTCAGTCTTTGTATTTATTTAATCATCATTTTTGATTAAATAACTGCTTATTTAATTGGTTGTAATTTAAGATATAGATCATTACTTACTATAGATTTAATAATATGCCCAATTGACGGTGTTTTCTATATAAGCCACTGATTTTAAAATAAAATGAGCTGAATGTGTTTTTACATTATGGAGATGAAGTAATACTTTTGTTGAACTTAGTCATGCTTAATGACAATATCAAAACGTTTTTCATAGAATCCTATTTTCTTTTGGAATTCCCATACTGCTGTTAATTATTCAAAAGGCAAGTATATTTCAAGGATCAGAATTTACTTGAATAATTTTATTGTTCAATATTAAAAAGTTTGGGTGTTGTTATCATGAGTGAAACTTTCAGAAATTGTGGCTAACATTAGATACCATTAAATCTTATGTTCATTAATATTTACTATCTAATCTATATGCATTAGGAACATAATTCATTATATTATAAATTTATGTAATAGACTATTTTTTGTCTGTTGGTTTTTATTAATAAGAAATATTAGATTTGTACCCACCACATTCAAAAGCCATTACCTGTTTTATTTCTGTTATATTATTAATACTGATAACTTGATATTTATGAATATCTAAAGTTTTGGATTAAGCTAATTTGCTTGTATAGTTATATAGATCTAACCCTAGAGCAGAAGCAATATATTTCAGAGAACTGTTTTATGCTTGATATAAGCAACTCATTTGTCAAGAATGATTTATATCAAATATGGCATCACTTTATTTTTGCATTAACATAGATGGTTTTTAAATAGAATAAGTAATTAATTATTACTTCTAATACAGAGTGTGTGATGATTTGCTTGGTACCTTGTGATATATCTGGTTAAGTACTCACTGTTTTATAACCAGCCAAACAATGTGGTTCTATTTTTGTCATGATTTTGACCAGTGACATCTTTGTCAAGTGACTTGGAAATCTTTTATTGATTGCTATTATATATCTAATAAATATTTACATCTTTTTTTTTTTTTCAAATTAATGCTTTTTATACATATTGATTATATTAATAAATAAATTTTAAAATAGTATTCTTAAAGCAGATTAATGTTTAAAAAAGCATTACAATGGCATGATTAATATTAAAATACTCTGTAGAGATTAATGCAGTGGTAGAATTAAAGGTCCTGAATTGAAACTGAACCTAACAATTTTAATGCTTGAGCACCACATGATCTTTTGAGTAACTAACCATTTAATTATTTATAATATCAAAATACATTGATATCATCTTGTTCAAAGTAAAATAGAATTCATGTTAACCATAACAATTTTTCTAGAACTTATTATAGTTTTTAATTGTTTTATGAAGTTATTCTTCCATCATACTGATTGACAAAATGAATATAAATATTTTTCTTTTTGAAATGCATACAAAATTTTTTAATGATCAACTGCTACCTGAAAGACTTCTGTATAAAGCAACAATTTAATGATTAAATTTCTAGTTAACAATTATTTACTAAGGAAATTGCAAAATGGAAGAGAAATAGAATTGGGCATATATATTTAGATGAAGAAGAATTATGAAGCTTATATCAAACGCGACTATGGAAGATGAAAGTCATAAAAAGAAAGAAATTATTTGATTTTAAAGAAGATCATAGGTTTTATATATCAGATTAAAGGATAGAGCAAAGATAAGGACTAGCTCAATGGATGGCATTTGACATTTTGGCAAATAATATAATGATGATTCAGATAATTGCTCTTTATGCATGTATTATTACACTTTTTTTAATCAAATGACAAGTTAAGAGAATTAAGCAATAAGATACTATGATAAAATAATAATAGTTATAGCAGTTTACTATTGTTTAGCATTCTCTAAATGCAATTTATTTTAGCATTTCAATGTTTCAAATTAATTATAAATTTTAATTAGCTCTATTCAATATTAAGATATATTTGTTGTTTACCTTTTTAAAAAAAAAAATTAAAAATGCTAATATAAAGTTTTTTTAATAATAATACAAATACTGACCTAATAATATTTTATTATATTTGAGTTAGATTTAATAGTTCAGGCCAAATCTGGAACGGGAAAAACATGTGTTTTTAGCGTAATAATTTTAGAAAATCTTCTGTTACAATTGAATTGCATTCAGGTAAGTTAAAAACAAATGAAATAATTTTAATTATTTATGTAATTTGTATTGCTTTCAATTTGTTATTCATCATGCAACTTTTTCATGAAATTGTTTATCATGAATTTTTTGATTTTGTTAATATATGGTTTTATTAAACAATTATTTTCAGAATGTCATGGCATATTGATTAATACATTTGAATACTATGCCACACTCACTGATTCAAATTCAACTAGGTGAATCCTGGACATTTTTTTAAGTGTCTAGTTTACCTAATTTTTTTTTTTCTCACATAACAGTGTCTTATCCAACCCAGCTAGTCATTCTGTTTTGAATTTGTTAATGATATTTGGCTATTATTAGCAGTGGGATAAAGTTTAATCTGGGTTGGTCATATGTTTACTGATGCTGTGACTGAAAACAAAAAGTATGGTTGTAATATGATGCAGCCTTATTATGAGACAGATGTCATATCTTTATGGGTGTTGAGCCTATGGTCTAATTTTTTTTTTTTGATTATTATATGACTTTTATTTTGGATTTCAAAGTTAATTTCATTTGATCTTACTTAAATTTTTAGAACTTGACAATCGTGCACTTTTTTAAATACAAATTCCAATATTTATCTTATAAATTATTACTATCACTATTTTTATCCATTATCAAACTATGGCACGATAATGATCTTTCCAGGTATAATCCTCTTTTTTTTTTTTTTTATCTAAAGCTTTTCTTTTCCATGTTATTCCAATAAACTTACTTATTTGATCCATCCATTTTACGCTTTATTTTTTTACGATTTTTACAATCACTTAGAATCTAATTTAAGACTTCAATTGTCCATTATTGACATTTTATCTAGTAACATATCCAAACCAAACCCATTTCAGATTCTTTCAATGATATCAGGATTCTCATTCCTGTATTTTGCTTTCGATTTCTCATTATTATTCCCAACATATATCTCTGCATAATTTACTTTGTGCTCTAAAATCTCTGTATTGCTCTTTTATTTAAATGTCCAAATCTCAGATCTATAAGTAAGTACTGATTAAATACATTTATTAAAAATCGTCCTTTTTAAGTATATAGCCATATTTCTTTTTAATTATATATATATTAAAAACATCTTAACACTCTTTGAACTTGTTTTGAAACACATCACATGTTTAAAAACAAGTTGAAAGAGTGTGAGTAAAATAGAGGTTATATTTAATTTTTAAAAATAATTTTAAATTATACATTAAATATTTATAATGGGATTGTCAACACTTTCTTTATCAGTTACAGCAATATTTAAAATATATAATGTATTTCGTTTGAAATAATAACATTTATACTTTAATAAAAAATATATTTATATTAAATAAATCTTTATTTCAAATTTCTATAGATTGATGATGACACTTTAAATATATTATTGTGAAATAAAACTGAAAACCATATTTAAAAAAGAATTACAACAACTGTACAATGTATTCAGCAAATAATATTTTATTTTATGACAGCCATTTTTCACCCCTAATCTTGTTGGTTTTTATATTGTCTTAGCTAAATTAATAGTCTAGAATGCAAGCATGGCATATTTTCATGATAATTTTTCAACCATATTTACATTCAAGGACTTTTCTAATTTGCAATATTATTATTGTGAATTAACAGGGTATCTCATTTTATAGAAAATCCTATTGTTATATATATTAGAATAGTTTGTTGCTCCAGAGTTCCTAAAAAGTTTGTGAATCAGAAGTGACAGCTGGAGCTGTGATCCATGAACCTAGAGTTGCAAAGTCTGCCACTCTACCATTGTACTTAAGTACAATTGTAATAATCAAAAAAGCAAGTCATATATAATGTGTCATTACTTTTATAAGCTTGTATTTACAAAAATGCAATACAGAGAGCGTACTAATAGCTCAAACAAGCTAAAATAGTATTTAATTGGGTTATGAGTAAAGGGCAGGCAACAAGATGGATGAGAAAGGTAATGCGGTTTGCAAAAGATTTGGCTGAAGAATTTATATCAGTATATTTGTACAAAAGATGGGATGATTGTGTTAGGAGGATTGTTGAGTGTTATAGTGGTAAGGAATGGTATAAAAGAATAGATTTATTAATAAAGAATAGGGAGTTAGAGAGATGGAAAACTAGTATGGAGAGGAAAAAGAGTTTAAACATATTTTAGAAATAAACAGAATATTAGGTGCGAGTTAATATATGATAATAGTAAGGAAAGTAGTTTATTGTTTAAGACTCGAACGGGATCTTTAGCAAACAAGAGAATATACACGTAAATGGAAAAATATGGGTGATTTAGTCTGTAAATTATGAAAGGAAGGAATAGAAAATATTAGGCATCTGTTAATTGAATGTAAATGCTTGAAAACAGAAAGGGCACATGTAATGAAATTATGGAAGAATAAATATGAAAAAAGTGATTATACAGAAATTGGATTATTGGTTTTTATGCTGGGTTTGGCAAAAGATAAGGGGGATTTAGATATAAAGGCCATAGAGTTGACAAAGATTATGTGGTGGAAATGGGATGGAGCAGAATATGGGAAAACTTAGATTGGGGAATGTAAAATAAAGTTACTAACAGGTTTCTCTGGGCATAATTGCTGAGAGATTCTTGACTTCGTTAAGGAGAAGCTACAGTGCATCACATCACGTCATCACATCTTAATTAATAAGTGCGGTATGAGAAAATATTTAAAATCTCTATCCAGAACACTGCCATCTCCAGACCAAATGGTTTTGAGCTTATGGCTCATGTCAGTGGAGAGCTAGAATATTCGGACACTAGATCTAAAATATCAACTCAAAATCCAGCACTTATTTCATACATATATTTAAGTAGAAACTCTGAAATTTTCGGACATGAAAATGTTTTTAAATACAGCTATCTAATTTAAATAGCTATATGGGACTGAACTAAATTCAGATCTACCATATTTTAATAGCCTCAGCATAACCAAAGCCTTAAAGATAGAATTATAATAATTAAAAAAGCAAGTTATATATAACGTGATATTACTTTTATAAGCTTGTATTTACAAAAATACAATACAGAGAATGTACCAATAGTTCAAACAAGCTCTTAATTAATAAGTGCGGTATGAGAAAATATTTAAAATCTCTATCCAGAACACTCCCATCTCCAGACCAATTGTTTTTGAGCTTATGGCTCTGTCAGCGGAGAGCTAGACTATTCGGACACTAGATCTAAAATATCAACTCAAAACCCAGCATTTATTTCATACATATATTTAAATAAAAACTCTGAAATTTTGGACATGAAAATGTCTTTAAATCCAGCTATCTAACTTCAATAGCTATATAGGACTGAACTAAATTCAGATCTATTATATTTTAATAGCCTCAGCATAATGCTCTGGATAGAGATTTTAAATATTTTCTCATACTACACTTATTAATTAAGAGCTTGTTTGAGCTATTGGTATGCTCTCTGTATTGCATTTTTGTAAATAAAAGCTTATAAAAGTAATGTTACATTATATATGGCTTGCTTTTTTGATTATTATAATTTTATCTTTAAGGCTTTGGCTATGCTGAGACTATTAAAATATGGTAGATCTGAATTTAGTTCAGTCCAATATAGCTATTTAAGTTAGATAGCTGGATTTAAAGACATTTTCATGTCTGAAAATTTCAGAGTTTTTACTTTGTGCCAGGCATTACATAAAATCTGCTGTAAAGAGCCTTACAGCAGGTCAACATGTAAATTTGTATATATTAAGCACAACAAATATATAAGTGGGCTACATTAATAATGGAAGCTGGGTCTGAGCATTAGAATACCCACACACATTAATATAAAGCAAACATTGAATTGACACAGAAATATTGTAAACAAATAAATACACATATAATAAACTCATGTATTTTTTTTTGTTATATATTTATTTTATTTTTATTTTTTGTATATTTTTATCATATGTCATTTTATGTATTTTGTTTTTTTCGGAAAAACTCAAATAGAGAAAAGCAAACTTTGTTGACCAAAAAAGATCACATTGTTGGAACATATTAGTAAAATAAATAATTAAAATAATTGTTCCAACATACTTGTATATATATATAATCACTATATGCTATCCTAAAAACTGTAATTTTAATTTAATCAAAAAATGTTAATTGCTTTGGTAAAAAAAAAAATCTGACTAAAAGCAAAATGTTTGATAATAAATGTTGTAATTAAAATATTATTATTTTTTAGATAATGTAGAAATTCTTTTGAATTGATATCTTTAATCAAATGGTCTGAGTATACAAGATGGAAACTAATCATTATATCAAACCCTAAATTGTAGAATTTAATTAGAAAAATAGAAAGTAATGTGTATGATCTAAATGATAAGCTAAAATAAAAGGTTTGGCTGATTCATACTTCTCAGGGGGTTCCTGAATTGGTTTCTATGAGTGGGATTGATAGGTTTTAGTCAGTGCTGTGGAGTTCATTCTTTCTTTGGCATTCGTTCTGGCCAAGTCATTCACTACTTTGGCTCCAGAATTCTCCAATCATCTAGCCACTTAAAGTTTCATTTACGGACTAGACTATTACTGATATTTCCTAAGAAGAAATCCATTATACAGTTCTTTTAAGAACTCTTGTTTTCTTGTGGATTCAATTAACCATTCGAGACAGCAGATGAAAATTTAATAATAATTATAATTATTATAATATACAAAAAAAGGAAATATGAAGCAATCTATTAGAGGTTCCAGTAAAATGACCATGGAGTAGACAACCAGCCGATGCACCCGCCCTCTCTCTGTCCAAATCGCCAAGATGTGATCACGCCAGTTTCAACCGACCACGATTATGACAAAAGCTGCCTTGCCTATGCCTGAATGATATGAAATCCTCACCGTACAGCCAGTTGACTTGAAGCCCACTCAGGAAAAGATGAAGACTCCTACATAAGTTTCTTTTAAAAAATATTTTATTAATATTGAATTAATTCATTTTGATATTTCCGATAATTAGAAATATATTATTTATTTATTATTATTAATCATTTAGAAAAAGAGAGAGAGTTGTCTCTCACATATATATATATATTGAATTTACAGTTATTACAGGCATAATGATACAGCTTTTACTTAAATCTTTTAATTCATTTTCTATCCCAAATTTTAGTATTTTTAGCAAAGTTGCAATTAGTTTTTTTTTTTTTTGTTGCTGTTTGTTTTTCTTCTTGTTGTTACTCCTGAAAATTGTCATACGTAAATATACATGTGTATATACGCGCACGTACACTTATACTATTCGGTAAATACGACTTCATGTTGAGTGTCTAAAATGTATTTATCCATATATCTTTTTAAATTAATTTTTTTTCACTGCGGCACCTTATGATGAGTGTCAAAGGGGTTTATTGATGTAAATTTCCCGTAAGCAAGTCCACTAATAACCTTACGTTTAGAATAGTAATGAGGGTATAATTGTGCTGCACATATATACATATATAAGAATTTATCTATCATAAAAGGCAAATAGATACAGCACCTCATGTTGAGTACTTTAGGGTATCTGAGTTAATGCAACCTTATTGACATGTTGTAAAAATACGAAATTAGTGAAATACTTTATAGTGCAAATATATGTACGCAGAATTGTTATTTTTTTATTATATTTGCTAACAATAAAAAAGGTTTTAAAGTTCTGAGTTGAAATGTATGCCTGTATAACCGAAAATCTTTTATCTGAGAAATATATATCAAATCACACAAAGTATAACTTATTTCTACTGGGTAAAAAGCTCAGACCACTTCCATTCATTATGAAACATTGTAAATAGCTTTAGGGATTTAGTATTCTTCTTATTCATTTAAAATTATATTTATGTTTTATCTATTTCAACGCATCAAATATATATACGGGTTTGTGATAGTAATGCACTTTTTTTTTTTGTTTATTACATCATTATAAGTATGAAATGGTGATGGGTACCTGGGATTAAATAAATATTTAATCATGATATAAATTCGTTTGTTTTATATTATTTTATTTAATAAAATGTACACTCTTTCCTTATCAATCACGTACCTATAATAACCATTTAACTTACCCATTGAAAACCCTAGATGTAGAGTGTACTGAGCTAGCCACACGGGATATCGCTCTACCGGGGTGTTAAATCTTATTCTCATGTTCCACTATACATATGGTATTACATATCCTTTTAGGAGGGAGGGGAAATTCATTTTTATTCTTTTCTAGGAGTGGCACACAAAAGTTATTTGTAAATAGACTTTTCAAAGATGTGTACTTACCATAGATCCTAAACATTCGGGCATTCGAGAAGGATATTAACTAAAGGGTTTTTTAATTGGCAGAGTCCTGTCAATTCACTCTTTCTATCAGTTTAGCTGGAAGTACCAATAAATTGTAGGATAGACAATAGGTTAAATTGGTATCCATTTTTTGCCCTTGGTCACTTCATGCCCAGTGCAAGATTAGGAGCGTAATTTCGCAGGGAAGTATGGTCTGGTACAACTTAAATATACATATGAAATAAGTGCTGGCTTTTGAGTTGATATTTTAGATCTAGTGTCCAAATATTCTAGCTCTCCACTGACATGAGCTATAAGCTCGAAACCAGTTGATCTGGAGATGGGAGTGTTCTGGATAGAGATTTTAAATATTTTCTCATACCGCATTTATTAATTAAGAGCTTGTTTGAGCTATTGGTAAACTCTCTGTATTGCATTTTTGTAAATATAAGCTTATAAAAGTAATGTCACGTTATATATGACTTGCTTTTTTGATTATTATAATTTTACCTTTAAGGCTTTGGCTATGCTGAGGCTATTGAAATATGGTAGATCTGTATTTAGTTCAGTCCCATATAGCTATTTAAGTTAGATAGCTGGATTTAAAGACATTTTCATGTCCGAAAATTTCAGTTTCTACTTAAATATACATATGAAATAAGTGCTGGGTTTTAAGTTTATATTTTAGATCTAGTGTCTGAATATTCTAGCTCTTCACTGACATGAGCCATAAGCTCGAAACCAGTTGGTCTGGAGATGGGAGTGTTCTGGATAGAGATTTTAAATATTTTCTCATACCGTACTTACTAATTAAGAGCTTGTTTGAGCTAAAGTCCAATTGCTTAATCTTGGTTAATATTTTTGGCATTTAGGTAATCTGTATCCAGTTAAAATTATCAGAACTTCCCTTCAGCTATCTTAAATTTCCAATTTGTTTATTCAAAACATTCATTATACTATATAACCCAATACTGAAAAAATACAGTTCACTTATTGTGAACAAATTTTGTTTTGACTAAATTTCATATAGTGAGAGATTCGGAGAGAAGAGAATTCAGGCCAAATTAACAATTGAATAAAGTTATTTTAAACAGAATTAGTCTTAAATAAGGTAGTTTATGTATTTTTTGATTTAACAAGATTTTGTAAGGAAAATATAAATCTTACCCCTTTTGCTTCAGTTTAAATCTAGACTTTGATTCAGTTTGGCTTATGTTTGATCTAGATTTTGGTTACAGCTTTACCTGAGATGATTACCCTCTTTTTCTTTGACAATGCTTAGAGTCTTTAAAAGGTATTTAATGTCTTCATTTATGTGATGTGAGTTCATGCATAATGGCTTACAATTTCTTCTTTCCAGGACAGCACATAACTTCTTCATTTAACTGTCTATCAACATTCTTGAATGTAGGACAGGATATCTCAGTAACATGTCAGGGTTTTGGTCACATCTCAGGCCATCAGTAATTTGTAGGAACTGCATGATGTAAGACTGAATGAACACTGTAAATCTAGCAAGGCATGGGGGTGGTAAAGCATCCACAGCGATTTCTATTCATTGCTTGAGCCACAAAACTAAAAGTCCATAATGACAGAGGCTGCAAAATTCAACAGGTAATATCAACAATACAATTGCAAAACTAACAGCAGGAGAATTATCTCTACTACTAATAATTTATTAACTTTTATACTTTCAACCAACAATTGTCCTGAATATCACCCATGTTAATCACTCCCCTCTCCCTTTTAAATTAATTAGCCTTTTTAATCACAGCATTACTTATCCAATTGGTTGTGTAGCTTTCAATAAAAACCACTTATCCCATCTTTCTTGATTAAATAATAATTTACAAAATTAGTTTATATTTGATTAGATAATAATTTTACATAAAATATTTTAAATTTGATTAGACAATAATTTTAGAAAACTGTATTACATTTTATTTCCTTTTTCAAATTAAAATGTTTCACAATCAAAGTAAATTTACAATTTTAAATTATTATTTTTATATATATATAATTTTAAAGAGAAGATAAGCATTTATTATTGGCTTTATTTGGCAAGTGTTTACTTTTGTTAGATTTTCTTTTGATAGAAAATTCTTTAAAACTCTTAAATTATCACTATAATTTTATTTAAAGTTTTATTTTTTATTTTTCTATTTTTATTTTTTTTTAAAATCAAGACTGGTATAATTTGGCTGGAGGTTTTTTTTTTTTTTTGTTTAATTCTGAGCCAGTCTTTTGTTCTCTATTTCAAAATATTTCAACTCTCTAATTACTATTATAATGACTATTCAAATGATTTATGTTAGATAGCCCTTTTTATTTGTAAATATTATATATATTTTAAATACTTTTATGTAATTCATATATTTTACTTATTCATTACATTGCACCCCTCCCACTTTAGGAGTAAAATGTGTTAATTCCTTTTCTTGGGCATTGGTGCCTGAATAAGTAAGACTCATAATGAGCGGGATTCACAATGAGCAAGAGTTTTCAGAGAGGCATCAAATTTAATGACTTTGCATTTCGCATGCAGCTTGATCCTGGGTTAATTAAATCATATTTAATTTCTTGGAGATATCATGACTACAACATAAGTTTAATTTATCTTTACTGCACATTTAGCTTATGATTATTAATTCACTGGGAATTTTTCTTCTAGCTATATTTTTAATGAGCCAGGACTTTTCTCTACTGGTGCATCATCTTAGTGGAGGGTTTCATGCACAGACCCACCTACAGATCAATGTCTTCACAAAGAAAAGCATATTCAATCACAGAATACAATCTGAAATTCCTAAATTTACTTATATGTACACACTCCTATCTATTATTATCCTGCTCATCATTGCTCAACATGTACCTTGAAGAATGGTATTTTCCATTCATGCCTATATTTATTGTTATGTCTTAAAATATTTTACTTCTCCCTTTTAATTCTTAACTTGATCAGTCCAATTTTAATCCTTTATTTGGTCATGCTCTGCTGTGGTCAAAGCTCAGCCTTATGAGCTGGGTTACTAAAATTTTATTTGACACAGTTTCAAGATTGATACTTATAAGTTACTTTCTAAAGTTTTTATTTTTTTATTTATCAATAATTATTATCAATACACTAATATAATTTCTGTAGAATTATATGACTTCTATTATCATTTATTCTTTAGTTTGCTTAATCAGGTGCTACTTTGATTTTTAAAAAAATCTTTTTTATTTACATTCATTATTTTTAAAAAAAAATTCCGTTTTAATCATATTTCCATAACAAAATCTAGGCTCATTATCCACGAAGCTTATATCTGTGAATCAATTCTATCACTAGACTACTTTTTATCATGTGGCTCCTTATCTTTTTTGTTTCCTAATTAATTTCAGAGAATGAGCATTGTATGTTCCTCTTTTTATATCTTCTTTGGCCACTACAAAGGCATTATTGTTTTATTGACTAACAGTAGTATAGGTACACTTATAAATTTATTTAAAGATAGAGTCCCACCAAACTTGAGAGGTGCCCTGAAGATGGATATTAATTTTTTTTTCATTTCATAATTTTAAAGAGAAGATAAACAATTATTAATGGTTTTATTTGGCAAGAAAATCTACTTAAAACTTAAATTATCACTATAATTTCATTCAAAGTATTATTATTATTTTTCTTGTATTTTTCTTTTATTTTAAATCAAGACTGGTATAATTTGCCTGGAATTTTATTTATTTATTTATTTTAATTCTAAACTGATATTTTGTTTTCTATTTCAAATGTCTCCCCTCTCTAATTACTATTATAATGATTATTTAATTGATTTACATTAGATATCCCTTTTTATTTTTAGGTATTATATATATTTTTTCTTTTTTAAATACTTTTATGTATCTCATATATTTTACATATTTGTTGCAATAGGTATAGTAATTTTTTATTTATTTACTCATCTATTAACATTAGATGGAACGTAAAATGAAATCTTATATAAAACGCTATATTTATTTTTTTTAATTTAGTTTGATCATTTATAATGGATATCTATTTTTATCAATAACTTTCTGCTCTTTTAAATTATGTTTTATACATAGATGAATCAACGCGTAATCTTGGGAAAAGGTTAAGAGTATCAGTTGTTGTATAAATGTATAAAAAAATAAGAGAAGTAATGATTTAATGATAGCATTCATTTCTTTGTTCATGAAAAAACCTGCAAGTCTATTTTCAATTTTGATCTGGAAAATACTAAATTTCTTCATGAAGAGAAAAACCTTAATAAAAGAAAAGTTAAAGAAGCAATTTTGATAAATAGAAATAGAATATCTTTAATTAATAAACAATGTACAAACATTAAAATTCATGAATCTTGGGATGTACCATAATGACATTTACTTCCACTAAATTTAAATGGTTTTCATTTGAAGAAGATTAAGAAATTAACTGAAAATATTTCTGTGATTTATTATAGTTATTTGCAGAGTATATTATTACCACTATATTTTATTATTTTTAGTATTATTATTATATATGTATATAATATTTAAATGTAAGTATATTGTCTATTCTAATCTTAATGTAATTAGAAGGGACTTGAACTCAGACTTTCAAGCTCTTTACAACTATACACTCAATCTTATACAATATGTAGTTGTATAAGATTGAGTGCATAGTTATAAAGAGCTTGAAAGTCTGAGTTCAAATCTGTAGTTGTATAAGATTGAGTGTATAGTTGTAAAGAGCTTGAAAGTCTGAGTTCAAGTCTCTTCTAATTACATTAAGTTTAGTATAGACAATATACTTACATTTGAATATTACATATTCATCCTATATTCTGCCCATCTCTCTTCTCTGCATTTAAATGAGCATATTAAGGTCCTATATGTGAGGGGTCAGAGTGACTTAAAAGTCAACATGAGTATGACAGTAATATTGGCCTCAAAAAGGGCTTTGAATGTTTTGCCATTGGAGAAGTTTGAAGTTTGTTTATTAAAGATTGAAGATTTGCTATCTTAATGTAAACTAAGAACTGATTGTATATATGTGTGGGAAATGGTGATCTGGATTTAACTGATGAGTTCAAGTCTCTTGTAATATATATTGTACCGGGTGCATTCGGAAGATGATGCAGTGTACTCTATTTGCTCGGTTTAAGTGAGTTTAAACCTTATTTATCATAATTTTATATTTTTATATTATGAATATTACGTGAACAAACCGGCCCTTCGAGCAGAGGGGAGAATACCATCGATAGTAGAGCTATCAATGATGTCACGGTCAGACCGAGTTATGCAATGCATAACACGATCACATGTCCAGACCGTGGCCCACCTCGACTGCTAGATTCAAACCTGCACTATCCACAGCACTATTTGTTTTGAGATAAACCTCTGGTGCCAGCTAATTACATGGGGTAACTAACATGCTCTGGACAGTAGACCATAATTCAGCACTTGAAATATCCCATGACTAGCTCAGTCACAAGTAATACAATAACAAAGTGTTGCTTCAATTAGTGGTAAAAGAATTGACCAACAAATATTACGTTTAAAGATAATTTATTTTAACTAAACACTTATTATTCTAATTTTAACTATTTTTATAGGAAACTTAATTAAATGAAACAATGACTTATCATACCTCAGGCTCACACATATACAATAGCAATATAATATAACAAAGAATATTAAATAATACAAGACATTTTAAAATAAATACATGAAATCAATATAAAATATCATAAAGCATTCACATACACATTTCAAAACACCACATCAATAGTTCTTTATGCATGCTATAGAGTTCATTTATTAACTGACTCTGGGAGGCTTCAAATTATTGCAATGACTACTTTAATATCAGAAATGGAAATAATAAAAGTTATTTATTACCTATAGGATTTGAACGTTGACTTCTTGAGTTGTTGCTTCAATTGAAAATCTATCCAACCAGTTGGATTTGGAAGTTTTTGTGATTTTCTGTTGGGTGCTGTTCCTTGTTACTTCTTATTCGAGACAGTTAGCTATCGGGCAGCTTCAGATTATTAGGTATGCATTACTTCCATTTCAGGCAAGTTACTGGCATTTAGGACAGGCTTGGAGCTCATTGTATATTCCTAAAAGCTGCTCAACACTGCATGATCTTTATTAACGAGTACATGAGAAGACCGATTGAAAACTGATTGACTGAACTGAAGAACTGATTTAATCCGATTGATCTCAACTGATAGATTAAACTCAACTGAACTGCACTCTGAAAACCAGACTATTTATGTGATGACCTGTTGTCACTTTGGTAATTGGTTTTTATGTCCACCAGCTATCTTTGTTGTTGAAATTCTTCCACTGTTTTTGAATACATTCCTTAGATAAGATTTTGATTATGTGTTTTCATTTGGTAGCCATTGCAAATTTGTTGTTTTGTGGATTTTTAATTCATAGCCATTGCTGAGTGTTTTTAATTTTTTTAACTTTCTTATTTCATTTTATCAGCATGCACACATTTATCACTCATTATTTACGCACATGTATATTTTATTCTAATAAATAATTTAAACAAAAAGAGATTTCCTTTTTTTTCTTTTAGTTTTAAGATTTCCTTTCTTTTTCTTTAACTTAAATAAAAAGAGAGTATCTTATAATTTAAACTGTTATGCTTTTAATTTTTTCAAAATTAATTTCTCCCCCCCCCCCTACCAATGACTCCTTAATATGTAAAACTATGAATTAATTGATTTTTAGCAAACTGTTAAAAAAAAAAACTCTTTAAACTTCTTTTCTTAAACTTTTAACTTATATGAATAACTCTTTAAACTTTTAAGCATTTCTTTAAACGAGATGTTTTTATTTCAATCATTTACGGACAAATTATTCTGCAATACTTTTATTATTTATTTATTAACCTTTGCATTATTTATGAGAATTTTATTTTACTAATTTTTAGACGAAATTTCTCGTGGATCATTTTCATAAGTGGTACAATATATATAATAATGGGGATAAAAATATGTGTATATAACTTCACATTGGATTGCCAAAATATAAAGGAAGAAAAAATTGCTATTGATCATAATCTACTGATATAATGGGTAATCAAATACTTCAACCAATTATATTAAAATATCAAAATGTCATTAGATATATGCTTGCTTAATTATATAGTAAAAGTTAAAGAATTATTTCAACTGTATGCACATTTTTGGGGAAAAGAGAATATATATTTTTGGGATGCTAACTTCCCTAGAAGTAGCATCTAATCCATTAATATGCACATACTTTTACCTTTATTACAACCAGCCTACAGACTCATCCTGTAAGTAATAATTTTTTCAACTTGTGAAAATACAAATTAAGTATGCTAATCAATCACAGCATTACATAGAAAGAATATTATAACTGAAAATAAAGAATTAAAAACTGTTTTAAATAACTAAATATTTAAAAATAGCTTTGATTACAAATAAATATGCACTAATTTTACAAATATATTTGATTGAGTTGAGCAGTTTTTTTGATTGAAATAATCAGAATATTTTTTACATGTCCATATTGTTTTTCAAATGTCAGTTTAAAACAAATGCACCTTATTTTTAAAACATTTAAATGAGCAAAATAATTTCTATTCAGCAAAGTATGCAGTTGGAAAAATCTCCTTATTTAATACAAGTTTTAAAATATTATTTTACAATAAAAAGTTATAATCTGAATCTTATCATGAATATTAAATACGTTTTTATTTAATATTCAAAATTATTAAATATAGTGGAAATAAATAGTTTAAATAAATAAATACTAAAATACTTTTCTTATTCCAGGTCTTTTTATGGAAATAATCACAATATATTTGAAGTTTTTTTGCATGACAATTTACTATAAAGAGTTAATTCTGACAAATTTTTTGCATTTTCACTTGATGGTTTTCTTTTAACTTCCAAATATAATTTTTTAAAGTTAGGTTGATTTCAATAGCAGAAACCGGTCGAGGTTTGGGGTATTCTACAAAGCTTGTTAAGAGTTCGTTTTGCGAGCTCTATATATAACATTTGTAAACACAAGTTTATTAAATTAAGTCATGTGACATCTGACTTGATTTTTTTGTAATTTTATTTTTTGCTATGATGGCTTTGGCAATTTTATATTGCTAAAGCTATTAATATATGGTTATCTGAAATTAGTTCAGTCCCATATGGCTATTTAAGTTAGATAGCTGGATTGGAAGATATATGGATGCCTGAAAATTTCAGAGTTTCTACTTAATAGTTATACATTAGATAAAATGCTGGGCTTGTCCTGGTATTTTTAATCTAATGATTGAATATCCTATCACCTCACTGAGGATGCCAGTAGCAGAAACTAGTCTAAGGTGGGGGGTATTCTACAAAGCTTGTTAAGAGTTTGTTTTGCGAGCTCTATATATAACATTTGTAAACACAAGCTTATTAAATTAAATCATGTGACATCTGACTTGATTTTGTTGTAATATATATCTATATGGGTGTTCCAATTTCTGCAAGCAATCCACGATAGGGAAATCCTCTGAATTTAGAAGATATTAAATATAAACTGATTTTTTTTTTATGCTGGAAATGTAATCATTAGCAGGCTTTTCTTTATCTAATTGTTTAAATTGACATGAGGCTTCTTTTCTTGGTAGCATTTTTTAGGTCAGTTATCAGAACAATCAATAGATGATTCAATATGATTTTTAGCTTATCATTAGTGCTGAATTGTAAATAATAGCTCACTGTATAGCTTTCTTTCTTCAAATTTATATACCCTTTGAACTAATCCATTACTGATAAAAAACTGATAGAAACTAAACTTTTCAAGCATGGCTCATCTCTTTTATATATTTTATTTTTGGAAAACTAATTTCAGCAATAAAAAAATGAAATAAATAGTTTATTAAAAAAAAAACAACCTGATAACATCTTTAATGATATTTAATCAAAAAAATTATTAAACATAGTTAATTAATTTATATTAACAAAAGGTTTTTTTCTAATAGTATGTCTTTATGAATTAAAAATACACTTAAGAGAAAATATTTTGTAAAGAAAGTTTTAAATATTTTTAATTTTACACTGACTGGAACTAATATTAGTGGAAATATTGTAAATAAAATACAAAAGTAAATTTTTTAAAAAATTAACATTGTAAAAAAACAAATTCTATTAGCATATTTTTAAAATTAAAGAAAGATAAAACAATTATTTTTTTCTTTTTACAAAAAAATATTAAACTTTATACAATCTAGTAAAATATTTTAAAGAGTTCATAATTATTTAGCTTGTCTGTATATCAAAATATATGAGTGTATACCTGTTATTTTTGCACTATGAAAGAATTTAAATTAGTTCATATCATTACGTAATATTATGGATTATGGAGTGAATATAGATTTATTTAATTATCTAATTAGTTTTTTTTTAAATGTAAATTTAATTATTAATATAATAAATATAAAACTCATTTTTTAGTTACTTAGATTATAATTAGTGATCAAAAAATATTCTCAGCAATTATGATAACCATGCACTTAAGGTTTGAATTGACTATAATTATCGTTGCCTTGTTTAATGGATATTAAATATATAAGTTTGAGCTCAATTGAAAAAGGATTATATTCACATTTAGGCAAGACATTTGAAGTAGTAATGCTAAAATTATTTGTCAAGAGAGAATTATTAAAAGAGAGTTTACAAACAATCAGTGTGAAATATGCTAAGCTCCATTTTTTAAATTTATAATGAATGTATACAAAGATTTGCTATAATATATTTTAGCCTGGCTCTAACAAAGATACTCTGCATTTTAATATCATGATAATTAATATGTATCCATATATTCATGTGGAATATAATATTATTGTAATTTAAATATATCATAGTAATGTAACTTCAATAATTAAGTACATTACATTAATCTATTTATGTAAAAGTCTCTGACCATTGTTCTGTTATAGATGACAGATGTGTAGCATACCTGACTAATAGTAGTTTACAGCAAAATATATGCAGTGTGAGAGATCACTCTGTTTATTTTATGTCTGATAGCAATTTATGATATTAAAAGTTAATACTAAAATCCTCTTTATGTATTATATATGTATATGAGTGCTATATTAATTTTTGTTAGATGAATGAAAGGTAATGGTTTGCAAGTTTTATGTATATATATTAGTTGATCATTCATTTTTCCAAAATCTTTATTTAGAGTCATAAAAATTGCTTTTAGAAGATTGGTTTAATGTGTATACCTTCATCAAAAATGTATTTTATTTTATATAGGCTTTAGTTTTGGCCCCAACCCGAGAGATTGCTGTTCAAATAACTGAAGTCATTCAAACATTAGGATCTGCAATGCCTCAATTAAAATGTCATTGTTTTATTGGAGGAATTCCTGTGGCACAAGATCGGCAAAGACTTCTCAAATGTCATGTTGCAGTTGGAACACCAGGTTAGATTTTTATTATTTAAGTTGTTTTTAATTTTAAATATTATATGAATATTTCATTATTATTGAATATATAAACATATTTATAGATATTTAATTTTAAAATATTTATTAATTTGCAGAATTTTTTTTGTTGTTGTTGTTTATTTTATTTTTACTATTAAAATCAGTTTTATATTTATTGTGTTATTATGAAATGGAACTAAATGTATACTATACATTATGTTATTTTTTAAATAAATAAATAACATCTAAATAGGTTATTCAACAATAAATATATTATTTCAATAGAAAAAAATTATTTTTCAATAACATTTTGCTGCCAATTTTGGTGTGAATTTATATAATTGTTAACATTTATATAAATTCACACTGGAAACCTTTTGATTGTCTTGCTCTAATATTGATAGGCTTGAAAGCTTACATTGTGAAAAGAGTGCATTTAATTACAGCACAATTTATTCTGCACAGTTTCGTGTAAAAAAAAGTGTACAGGTCTTTGTTTTCTTTTATCATATCAATTATTATTAAAACATAGTGTTTAAATATACTAATAGAATGATAATTGCCACAATTATCAGGCAATAAAATGATTATCAATTTTAATAGAAAAGCATTTTACCACATTTCCATCATGAAGTAACCAAAGTATCTTATACCAAATAATTTTTATGTGTCTATTGAAACAGACAGATCGAAGAATCGATCTTAGTTTCATGGTTGTCATTTAAGAACGGTAATTCTAAACCACTATTTACCCGCAATGAGACTTTTTCTATCCCAAGCCACATAGATATTAAGTTATTTATTTTGTGTTTGTTTAAAAAGAATTTAATGTAAAGAGTATGAGTATAAATGTCACAAATCATGATGAGTAATATTCGTGTGTGTGTGGTTTGTGGATTTATATTAGCTCAATTTAAAAGTTTCAATTGCGTGTATATTTTCTTTAAATTTTAATTTTGCAAATTATACAAAGTCATTTAAAAATGCTGATCAAAAGTCACATTCCTTTGATCAGTATTTTTAATCAAAATCTTACTTGTACAAAATGTATAGGATAATTAATTTGTACTTTGATGAATTAACATAATGAATGTATATTTTTGTATTCACGAATTCCGATGTAATTGTTTTGTCAATTTAGAATCATGTATTAAATTTAAAAATAAATGAGAAACGTAGAACTCTTATCAAGAAAGGCAAATGCTATTGTATAGTCAAATTAGATATTGCTGGAGGCCGAAATCAAAGGAGGCGGAGTTATGAACAAAAACTAGGCAGAAAGGTCAACCGTAGCCATCTTAAATATAATATAGACACTCTAACTTTTGACTTGGCTGTGCTTAGATCGTCTCAAGCTACAGCAAAGTAGTTGTTCCAGAGAAATCACTTCAACCGTTATTAAGAAGTTGCCCGGTAAACTGCAATCATGATGGGCTGAGTCCAAGAAGCTGATCCCTGTTCTGCCAATTTAAATCTTTCATACCGCTGATCTGTAATGTTTTCCACGCTTCCAGTCTTCCAAATTCCAACATTTAAATTAACCATGCCTTTCTAAGAAATTCAAAATGCGTGCCTACGTTCGTCATACATATCACCGCAAGAAGAAAACCGGACGAAGAAAGAATGATAACTTTTGTTACATGAACTTTTTAACTTTCCTCTCAGTAATAATTTTATATTTAATCTGTTAATCAAAGTAATTGCATGTAAATTTCTTGCTTTCCATTTGAAAATGTTACACTAAAACCTGTCAGTAAATTTCTTCTCTAATATTTCGGTGTGTGCTCTAGTCTTTAGATGATAATTATTAATATTTATGCCTACTCATAATCCATTTGTGAATACATTTATATTTTTACTATTACTTATTTTACAAACAAAACGATGCCAATAATAATATTTCTCAACTCTAATTAAAGTCAGTAAAGTTATCTCATAATATTTATTATATTCATTTTAAAAGTAATTTTCTTTTATCGAACTAAAAATTGTTTCATTTATGTTGAGTTGAGAAATATTCAAATATTTTGTTGTTTCTTTTACTTCGTTATAATATTTTAATCTATACTCCAAATCTCAATACTTAAAATAGTCTAAAATTTTATTATAACTTTTTTATATATTATTACGGAGTAAGAATAATAAGTGAATATTTTTGCTATTATTACCTTCCGAACAATCTGGGGAGTTATGGGTTTCAGAGTGAAATTAATTAATTATTACTTTTGCGATTGTTTGATTTCGCCATGTTTTATTGAATAGTTATATCGGACTGTTGCGTAGAAAATGTTATGGAGAGAAAGGGTTTTATATAATTTCGTTTTAAAATCCACTTCCAGTCACTCTTCCTCGATGTTACTGTGGCAATGCCTTTACCTTCGCTTAAGTTGGCGTCTCGTTTTACTACCACATGGAGAGAAAGAAATTCCTCTCCAGGTAATCTCTTGGATCACCGGGGTTCGAAATGAGCCCGGCTGGTTGTAGTGTCCCGGATCTACTTGGGGGCATTAAGACTTGTCAAAGTACAAGCCGCCCGGTATTCCGTCAATGCACCGCAAGTTATTATTTGTAGTATACCTTAATCCCTGCAACCATCAGTACATCAGTATTATATATTATAGTTTTATATAAAACCGCCTCCAATTATCCATATACGCAATGGTTTGAATCTATTTAAATAAAACAACTTAATATAAAATAGTAGTTAAATATTTTAAATGCTCCAGTTACTCTGATTCTCATATCGACCTATACAACCAGTTAAAACACATAAATATTGGCATGAGTTTTTTTAAGCAGTCTAAACCGATTATTAATGACTAGCAGCAATTTATTATAAAATACATATGAAAGTTTTACCGTACCTGTAAATGATATTATTCAATGCTTTCAATAATCTATTAAAAATTTATCTAACCTAATTTTGTCTCTCTTGCATTATTACTCTTGAAATCTAGTCAATCACCTGCTGTCTGTATCGACAACTTAAATATATACATTAAATTATTAGCTGTACCAATATCCCGACTATAAGATATCTATGAAATAGCTGATTGTAGGTAATTTAGTCTGCTTTTTCGATGAGCTAGTAAAGGGAAAACCCCATACCGTTGTAATGTTGTCATCGGTGGGTCATGCCAGGGTTTTGGGTTTGAATTTAGTTTGCATTTTGGAATTTATTCCTAGACGTGGACTGGGTTTGAATTCGGATTACTGTGTGTGACTAAGCATGGTGGTTTTTACCGGTACAGTGTTTAAAATTTTGGACGCCCTCCGTGGTGCTCTGATGAAGAAATCTCCCACACCCTGCAGAGTGAATAAGAGTAAATATTAAATTATAGAAATATTCGATTTTTTTTTCATACCGTTGAGATATATATACTTTGCGTTATTAAAATGCGCAGTTTTAAAACGATGTTTTGAGTAAGTCAAATATACTAATTTTTTTTTCACCCGTGCTTGCAAGTAGTTTCAGTTGAATAGATTGCCTTCTAATATTGTTAAGATAATATAGTGAGATTTTTTTTTTTTTAAAAAAAAGTGTGAAAGCGATTTTGAAGTTTTGTTTTAACGACAAAAATATTGAGAATAGTTTCAAAGCAAGTGAAAACCTGTATCGATTTTGTGCGTTTATTTAATTCAAAATAAACGAATGTTATTTCATAAATCTTTTTGCAAGTCAATTTTGTTGTGTTGTTTAAAGAAAAAAAAATAAAGCAAAGAAAGTAGGATTACTTTTCATGTCTTACAAATAAACGCGTGTATGTGTGTATATATATTGTTTAATATAGAAGTCTTATCAAAGCCAGTGCATAATATAAATATCAGTTGAATAAAGTTTGGCCGGAATATGTGTTATCCGATATTAAGTAGAGTAACCGTTTAGGTTAAGTTTTTTTTTTGTATAAAACCAATCAGCCAAATACAGTCGTCAAAGTGTTAACGGTATATACACGTACGTTATAGAAACTTGAAATTGTATGATAACCCCGATGAAGTAGCGTTAATATTAAACGTTCTACATAAAACATTATGTTCTTGAATCAAATGATTTTATTAAGTCACGTAAAAAGTATATATTTGGGGATCAGTGGATTAAATTATCTATTGGTCACATGTTGCTGGCTGGCGCCTTTCAAATAAATTTGTCAGCAAATATGTTTGTCCATACAGCAGTGGTGAGTTTTGTTTGGTCTATAAAAGAGAGAAATGGTGATATATATATAGAGAGAGAGTTACTGACAGTATTATAAGAATATTATTGTGTTATATACTAATTGTTAATATGTTGTTTTATAGGACTGAGGAGAATAGTTCGAACTGGGTGAAATAAAGTTTTTCTCTCTCTTTATTAATAATTTAGATACACGTTATCATATCATATATATACATGTAATAATAGAATAAAAAAAAAAGGAAAAGTGAAAAGGGGTTATATAACAGAAATCAATCGGAACGTAGGCGGAAAAGAAAGGAAGGAAGACACACAAACTGGATGAGAAAGGTGGGAACAGTATCAGCAGCGGGGAAGGATTTGGCATATAGGATCAGGGATCAGTATCTTTTATGAATATATACATAAATAAAAATATTTCGCAAATAACTAATTCACCTGCTGAAAAAAAAAAAAAAAAAAAAACACACATATAATTAATAAAAAAAAAAGAAAAAAATACCAAATGGCAGAAATAGAAGGGTTCAGTAAATCATCTGAAAATGGTGCAGAAACATCAGACACATCCAGTGATCATGAGATTGTTTTTAAAAAATATCCTGATAAAAGAAAAAGTTGTAGACGATTAGAGAAGAATGCCAAGCAGAGGGAGCACGATGATGATGGGAAGTTTTACGCGATTCTCGAGGAGATGAGAGAAGATAGAAAACTTATGATGGCTATGATGGAGCGGATGTTGAGAATTGAAGAAGGACGTATGGGGATTGATGGTAAACCAGAGCGGGAAGAGAAATCCAATAGAAATACAAAGAAGGAAGAAGATGACCAAACCATACCGAAGGAGTTGGAAATTCAGAGCGAGGAAGTCAATGAAGAGAAAACAAGCCAGAAGGTAGAAGTTAGTAATGATGAGTTGGAGATGCAAACTGAGAGGCAGGGTCAAATTGAAAAACCAATAGTGGCAAGGGAAACTGCTATCAAAAGAAAAGAAATAAAAGTAGAACAGACGATAAATCCCCAAATAAGGATGAGTAATATACCATACTTTGGGTCATCCATTCATATTCAAATATTTAAAGGCGACCCCGGAGAAAATCCAGTTGTACATTTGGATAGTGTCAAGGAATTTTTATGCTTACACCAAATGACCGAGAAGGAGAAAATAACAGTAGCCAGCCATTATCTAAAGGAATCCGCGAAGGCTTGGTGGAAATTATTGAAAAACCCACCGATTACAATTCAAGGATATGAAAATGCCCTTTTAAAAAGGTATTGGAGTGAAGAGAAGCAGGAGGGACTTTTACACAAGCTCTCCAGTCAAGAATATAATGAAAACAACAGACAGGGTTATGCAGCATTCTTCATTCACCAAGTGACAATACTTAAATCTCTTACTGCTTTTAAGTACACTGATCAGCACATTATCCGGATGATTGTGCATAATTTACCACCGTGGGTACAAAGAATGATGCTGGGAAGCTGCCCCATGTCGTTTGAAAAAACTATTGAGCTTTTAAACCAGATTGATTATGGGGATTTGTCTCCAACAAAAAGGGAATGGGAGCAGAGTCATTACAACGCGAGACAATTAAAGCCTTATATACCTCCTGACCCAGGGAGAACATAGAAAACAAACAGTAATTTTGGGATAACCCGGTAAACGACCACTATGTTATAAATGTTTCAGATGATGAGTAAAGACCAATGGACATTAATATACAAATGATTGATAAAATGTATCATTCCACACCCATGTTTAGGTTCAAACTCTCACCCAGACTGTTCTCCAAAGTCGATCAACTTTGTAATGAAATGTAAGTCAGTAAAATATGTATAAACATTTTTTTTTTGTTATTTTTTTTAAGTAGGAAGAAATGAAACAGACAGATCGAAGAATCGATCTTAGTTTCATGGTTGTCATTTAAGAACGGTAATTCTAAACCACTATTTACCCGCAATGAGACTTTTTCTATCCCAAGCCACATAGATATTAAGTTATTTATTTTGTGTTTGTTTAAAAAGAATTTAATGTAAAGAGTACGAGTATAAATGTCACAAATCATGATGAGTAATATTCGTGTGTGTGTGTGGTTTGTGGATTTATATTAGCTCAATTTAAAAGTTTCAATTGCGTGTATATTTTCTTTAAATTTTAATTTTGCAAATTATACAAAGTCATTTAAAAATGCTGATCAAAAGTCACATTCCTTTGATCAGTATTTTTAATCAAAATCTTACTTGTACAAAATGTATAGGATAATTAATTTGTACTTTGATGAATTAACATAATGAATGTATATTTTTGTATTCACGAATTCCGATGTAATTGTTTTGTCAATTTAGAATCATGTATTAAATTTAAAAATAAATGAGAAACGTAGAACTCTTATCAAGAAAGGCAAATGCTATTGTATATTCAAATTAGATATTGCTGGAGGCCGAAATCAAAGGAGGCGGAGTTATGAACAAAAACTAGGCAGAAAGGTCAACCGTAGCCATCTTAAATATAATATAGACACTCTAACTTTTGACTTGGCTGTGCTTAGATCGTCTCAAGCTACAGCAAAGTAGTTGTTCCAGAGAAATCACTTCAACCGTTATTAAGAAGTTGCCCGGTAAACTGCAATCATGATGGGCTGAGTCCAAGAAGCTGATCCCTGTTCTGCCAATTTAAATCTTTCATACCGCTGATCTGTAATGTTTTCCGCGCTTCCAGTCTTCCAAATTCCAACATTTAAATTAACCATGCCTTTCTAAGAAATTCAAAATGCGCGCCTACGTTCGTCATACATATCACCGCAAGAAGAAAACCGGACGAAGAAAGAATGGTAACTTTTGTTACATGAACTTTTTAACTTTCCTCTCAGTAATAATTTTATATTTAATCTGTTAATCAAAGTAATTGCATGTAAATTTCTTGCTTTCCATTTGAAAATGTTACACTAAAACCTGTCAGTAAATTTCTTCTCTAATATTTCGGTGTGTGCTCTAGTCTTTAGATGATAATTATTAATATTTATGCCTACTCATAATCCATTTGTGAATACATTTATATTTTTACTATTACTTATTTTACAAACAAAACGATGCCAATAATAATATTTCTCAACTCTAATTAAAGTCAGTAAAGTTATCTCATAATATTTATTATATTCATTTTAAAAGTAATTTTCTTTTATCGAACTAAAAATTGTTTCATTTATGTTGAGTTGAGAAATATTCAAATATTTTGTTGTTTCTTTTACTTCGTTATAATATTTTAATCTATACTCCAAATCTCAATACTTAAAATAGTCTAAAATTTTATTATAACTTTTTTATATATTATTACGGAGTAAGAATAATAAGTGAATATTTTTGCTATTATTACCTTCCGAACAATCTGGGGAGTTATGGGTTTCAGAGTGAAATTAATTAATTATTACTTTTGCGATTGTTTGATTTCGCCATGTTTTATTGAATAGTTATATCGGACTGTTGCGTAGAAAATGTTACGGAGAGAAAGGGTTTTATATAATTTCGTTTTAAAATCCACTTCCGGTCACTCTTCCTCGATGTTACTGTGGCAATGCCTTTACCTTCGCTTAAGTTGGGTCTCGTTTTACTATCACATGGAGAGAAAGAAATTCCTCTCCAGGTAATCTCTTGGATCACCGGGGTTCGAAATGAGCCCGGCTGGTTGTAGTGTCCCGGATCTATTTGGGGGCATTAAGACTTGTCAAAGTATAAGCCGCCCGGTATTCCGTCAATGCACCGCAAGTTATTATTTGTAGTATACCTTAATCCCTGCAACCATCAGTACATCAGTATTATATATTATAGTTTTATATAAAACCGCCTCCAATTATCCGTATACGCAATGGTTTGAATCTATTTAAATAAAACAACTTAATATAAAATAGTAGTTAAATATTTTAAATGCTCCAGTTACTCTGATTCTCATATCGACCTATACAACCAGTTAAAACACATAAATATTGGCATGAGTTTTGTTAAGTAGTCTAAACCGATTATTAATGACTAGCAGCAATTTATTATAAAATACATATGAAAGTTTTACCGTACCTGTAAATGATATTATTCAATGCTTTCAATAATCTATTAAAAATTTATCTAACCTAATTTTGTCTCTCTTGCATTATTACTCTCGAAATCTAGTCAATCACCTGCTGTCTGTATCGACAACTTAAATATATACATTAAATTATTAGCCGTACCAATATCCCGACTATAAGATATCTATGAAATAACTGATTGTAGGTAATTTAGTCTGTGTTTTTTCGATGAGCTAGTAAAGGAAAAACCCCGTACCGTTGTAATGTTGTCATCGGTGGGTCATGCCAGGGTTTTGGGTTTGAATTTAGTTTGCATTTTGGAATTTATTCCTAGACGTGGACTGGGTTTGAATTCGGATTACTGTGTGTGACTAAGCATGGTGGTTTTTACCGGTACACTATATCAAGCTTAATGTGTATTATACAGTCTAGCTATTTGGGAATATGAACAAGATATGTTTAGCTAAAATTAATAAGAACTTAGAAGAATATGGAAAGTGCTGATCTTTTTTAGTGTGTATATAGAGTGATATAGCAATAATATAAAAAAAATCTGTAAAATATGAGGGTTTTGCCTCTTTTCTTAATATATTTAAAGTAACATGTCAACATATATTCTTGTATATAATTAACAGTAAAACATTATTAAATAGCCCAGAGAAAAATCCTTATAGCATATCTTCACAAAAAAACAGTGAAGGGAAAAATATTACTCGCCAAGTTAAACAATGACAAATTGTTGATAATTTTAGTAATTTCCCTTTTTTTTTTTTTTTTTGCCCTTTAATTAAAAATAACTAAATATTTATTACCTGCTGATTGGGTAATTAATTCGGTTATGGGATGAAAAATCTTAAGCTTATTTATATTTCTTAGCTATCTGAAAAAAATTACCAGTTTGACATATGAAATCTTTCTTAAACTGTATATAATATTCTGAATATATTTATTTAAACAACTAATTCTTTTTTTTTTTGCTTGGTTTTATATTTATACAAACACAATTGATTTTTACCACCTATTTTTAGGTCGAATAAAACAACTGATAGAATCCAAATTATTAAAAACTAAATCTGTTCGTTTATTTATTTTGGATGAGGCTGACAAACTATTAGATGAATCATTTCAAGAAGCAATCAAGTAAGTCTATTATTATGTTATATGTTTCATCTTTCATTTGCATTTGTTATTGATAATGATATTTTTATATGAATGCAAATCACAACAACCACAGTAACAAAAAATACAGATTTCTATCAAATGACGAAAACATTTACAAACGTTAACAATTATAAAAAAAAGAAAACTTACCCATTAAAACTTGTAAATTTAAGTAAAGATTGAATTAGTTAAATTAAGCATTCCATTCACATCAAATCTTGCTTTGATTTTTTTTTTTACACTTGCCTTAAAATATTTGCTTACATGTTATCATGATTTCATAATCTCTCAGCTAGAATTAATCTCAAACTTGGTCTAAATTTAAAGATCATGTCAGCTGATTGACTGATTGGCAAAATCATATTATTTAGCCAAGAGAGAAAATGATCAAAACAAATGTACCCAATACCTTCCTTTCCTTAAAATGAAATTAATTTGTTTTTTTTGCTATTCTTATCTTTAATATCATCTTCAAAAAAAGAAAATGGAATTATTAATCTAGAATTTATTTAATATCAGAATGAGTAGTCAGCAGTTTGACATTCATGGGGAAGAAAAATCTTTGTTCATGCATGTGAAATGTAATTATAAAACATAGAGCAATCATGACAACTATCCCAAAAGTAGACTGTCTACTGACAATCTTTTAAACTGGTTACATCAAGCTGTAATCAACATTCAAAAAAAAGTCTTAAAATCTTAAAATGGACTAAAATTATCTATAGAGATCTGTAGGAGATCTTAGAATATAAAAGACCATCTTTAAGAATCTTCATCATTATTATCAATCATTATTAATTCATTGCAGGATGAAAAGCTCTCCACATTGAATCTAGTTTCTCCAATGATATAGCTTCTCTTCTCTAAATCAGTCCACTTTATATACATCTCAAATGATTCCTTTGGGCCATTTACAATCTTTTCGGATCCAGTTTAAAACTTTAACTACTCATCTATTGTCATCTCATCTAACAATAAGTCTAATACAGCTCCTGTTCAACCTCTTAACAATAAGGTCAATAATACTTGTTTGTATCCACTTATATTTCATTGTATAGTCTGAAATATCTATTGTTTCATTAAGTATCCAAGTCTCAGATCCATTTATTAAAACTGATAAAACATCTATTAAACACCTTTTTTTTCAAACTCACAGATTTACGTATATATTAATTTGGTTTCTGCCAAAAGTATTCCATTCAAGTTTAACTGTGATTAATTTCATTTATTATATTTCTATCTGCATTAAATAATCTAATCATGATATTTATAGTTGTTAACTTCTACTTTAATTTAGTTTTTTTAGCATTATCTTAGTCCTATTTTTTTATTTTCATCTGATGACTTTTGTATTTTCTGAAGATATTTGTCAATAATCTTTTATATTGTTATTCCCTTAATATCTCATTTTAATCCACAAAATACTTTTTGTACAACTTTTGTAAAAAATTTTGAAGATATACATTCACTCTGTAATACATGGTCATTATTTGTTAATCTTTTTAATATCACTATAATCTAATAATTATTGTTGAATTTGATAAATATTGTTCGGATTATGATATTATCATGAGTTTATATCTTGAGTCCAAAACTTTAAATATCATGGAAGTTCTTAGAGAGTCAAATGTATTTTCATAATATATCCAATGTTTACTATAGACAAGTTGTATTTATTTTCATAAAGATATTGAACTGATAAAACACTGATAGGTCTGTGATATCTAATATCTTCTTTATCATTTTTATTAAATATCAATAATACTACTCCATGCTTCCAATTATTTGGTACATCTTTGTCATTTAGATTTTTTTTTTTATGTATAGTTTTACCAACAACTTCTCTATTTTTTCATCAGCTTCTTTCAAAATGTCAATAATAAATTCATTATTCTTTGTTGCTTTTTTCTTTTTTATAGATTTAATTACATGTACCACTTTGTAATTTAAAATGCAATTCAGATGGTGTAACTATTGACTTTACTTTGTTTTCTTGTTTTTTTTATTATTATTATATACATTAAAATTCTCGTTTGCGTGAGATAAATCGCAAGAACAATTGAAAATACTGGCTTTATTTTTGGCCACGATGTTGTTTTGAATAAATTCTTTCTTTTTATTCTTGTTAAAATTAACAATTTTATTTGTGTGGCCACGATGTTTTTGTTTTGTAGAAATTATTTATTTTTCTTCACATTAAAATTTGATTTTTTCTTCACGTTAAAATTTGATTTGCGTCGCCACGATATTGTTTTTATTTGTTTTTATTCTTGTTAAAATTACAAATTTCATTTTAGAAAAATTAAAATTAAAAAAAAAAAAGATTTATCCAATTTATTTTAGATAAATTTCATTATTTATGATTTTATTATAAATCAAAAAACCACCATAAAGTTGAAAAAAAAAGAACAACGGCCCGGTAACATTATAATTCTATTTGTTTACATAGAAATTACACCCTCAAGCAGCTTCAATATGCTAAGAGAAAACAACCATTCTTTATAGAACTCTTCTGCACATTTCATAACATTTACTTTTTATTTATAGGCCATCTTATTTTTTTTAATTGCTGAAATAATTTCCTATACCTAGATGTTGTATTATAGTTTCGTTATTCATTTTTTCTATAACTTTCAATACTTTTTCTTGTCAATTCACAGTTATATTTTTTTATATCATTATTTTTTCCCTTCATACCATTTTATAGAATTCAAGATTTTTAATTCATCTAAATTAATCATTTTAAAATATTTCATTTTATATTGTTGTCTCAATAGAAAATATATTAGAAAGTTGCTGCTTTTTTTATATCAGCTAACTTTTTTGCAATTCTAATAGAATAATTAGTTAGCTTTAAAAATGCTGGAATTTTTTAAGAGTATGTTGATTTATGAATGCTTTTATTGTTCCAATTTTTATGATTACAGTAATTATCATGGAATATCATTATTATCCATTACTGCAAGAAGTATTTTCAAAAATTCTGTTGAATAGATTGCTCTCATATTATAGATAAATGATTTATCAGTGACCATAGTTTTAGAGAAGCAAGAAGGACTATAGATATATTTTGTTACCAGGCTGTTGTGTTTAGTCTAGATCATATAAATAGAAACAAATATATATATATATGTTTTAATAATTTATTTATTAGTAATATTTAGATATAAGTATACACTCAATTTCTAATATATTTACAGATTTAAGTTATGATCATTATACTCCACCTGCTACTGTCTTGTGGGGTATAGCTTTAGTTTCAATGTAAACTGTTGAAAAAGTAGTATGGGCCTTTATAGATTTCTCTACCCTCTTCCAGATATACTTGTAACCTACCTTGTGAGTAGATACAACAACTCTTCTGGCTGTATTTACAGCTTGCCTCAAGTTGGCATTTGGTTCTGGCAGCTTCCAGTTCTAAACGGGGACTTGCCTCACTGCAGTTATCGTTAGCTTAAATAGTTATAATCTGGAGATCAATCGCTGCTGTTCAGATTAGCAGGAGTTTCTTTTGACTATATATGGAAAACAAGGCTACTATTATTCGGGTTTAACAGTTGTTCTCTGGAGAACATACCATCTTTCAGGTTTGACAGTCATTCTCTGACTTACCTTCAAAAAGGCTGACTATTTATTGCTAGATTCCCAACTTAATGAAAACATTCGGATTCAATGAGTGTCATTGACTATTGGCCTGTTCTTACCATTGGCTGTGCGTTATCTTTATGTATACTCATTGGTTAGCAGCAATGAATGCTCAATCTGATCACGATAAGAAAGAAATATGGACTTTTCCATTATTTGAAGGCAAGGTGGGATATGACATTTCCTTCTCCTGACTAAAATTAGCCCAGATAACATAGTCATGCAGGTATGTTGGAAGATATCTTCTTCATTTTGTTGTTTCTTCTGGCTTGGTGATGTTCTTAGTAGGTTTACTCTTGTCATCATTTGGAGTTCTTGGAGCTGAAAGTCCATTACAGCTGGCTGATGATTTAGCACTGGTAGATTACAACTGTTTTGCTGATAGCTGGTTTTGAAGCTGTAGATTCATGCAACTGGTTGATGCCACATTATTGTTGGCCTGCCATCATTTTCATCTGATAAGGCTTTGTTAATAGCAAGTCATGCAATTGTAGGTTCATTTAACCTAAATTAGTTCTTGTGATGATGATGCTGTTGTCCATCAGCAATTTTAACCATTACTATTTGAAGTCTTTTTAAGTCCAATAACCACTGCTGGAAGCCATTTGGTGCTGCCCTTGAACATGCAGCGTAGGACATGAATACCTATCTGCTTTTTTGCAATTATTGTTTTATACATTATTTTAAGGTCTAAACCCAGATTAATTATTTCTGAGTAAACCCTTTTTAAATTACTTATAGTTGTGAGCTGGTTCACCTTTGTCACTGCAAACTCTTAAGTGACTGAAGCAGTCATGGCCTGATAAATTGCTAAATTCACCTGATGCTACAATCAGCAGTAGATATATAGTCTTATTAGGCATCGTAACTTTGACTTTTGTCTATTCTAATGAGTGTTATTTGATTGTCATGGTAAGCAGTTATTGATTTGCTGCTTAAATATGGTTTTCATTGAAGAGATAGATCCAATCTACATTGTAAGGATTATCTCAAAGATATTCTAAAGAAGAGTAATGTTAATTGTTTCCATTGGTAAAATGGCAGAGAATAAAATATATTATAGAGCTTCCATTAGAAAGGGTATTTTCAGAAAGAAAAATGTTTTGCTGAAGAAATTAAAAATAAACATTATAAAGTACCAAACGAAAAGAAAATTGGACTGGTATGTTTTATATGTAAATGTATTTGTGAGGTTGGCTTGTATAGGCAGTACAAAACTCATTTTTAGAGTAGTTTTGTCCCTCTCTCTCTCTCTTTTCTTTTTTATTCATTTTTTGTTTTTTTAAGTGTTTATTATTATTATTATTGATTTCAATCAAATCTAAACTTAGTTCATAGTCTATCAATATATTTAAAATGATCTTCAAGTTTTAATTTAAATTCATTAAGTGTTTTTCAAAATATAGAATATGTTAATAGTGTCTTTTTTATAGTTTATGTCTAGCTTTATTGACTTTGCATTAATATATATCTTACATTTTGTTTTTGCATTGAATCTATTAAGAATATTGCATTTTTGAAATGTATATGTTTTATTAGTCAAAACATAATCCAATACCTTCATTTGAATATTATTTTATCTATTTCTATTTAATATTTTTTTCAAAGAAAGAATGGTAATAGTATGAATACTGAACCCCACCGCTTGATGGTGTTTTTCACAAAACGCACATCAATATATCGTTTTAGCGGCCTTAATTTACAGCTGACACTACAATAGGCATTTTTGAGCCATAACAGGCTGTCTGAGGGCTATGTATTCTACGATTACATAACGAAGTACTACGCCCAATGCATTGCAACAGAATTCGTTAAGTGAGCGCTTTTGAACTCTCTCTACGGTCTGGTTTAATGATGGCCATATTTGAAACAGACAAAACTCTGCAAAAATTCATTGTTGGAAATTTTTCAGAAAGCGTAGTGGAATTAGTATTCCATATTAAGAATTGTCATGTTGTCACACACACTTCCCTATGCTTTTGAACTGCACACAACTTGAAAAGAATCTTCTTTTCAGCAGAGTTGTTTCCGATTTCGCATGCAAATGCCCGTTTACGCGTGAATCCGTGTGAGAACTGTAAGGGAAGTTGGTTCGAGGGCTCCAAAATCCCGTTACTTACAGCTTTGCGGCTTCCTTGTTATTTTATTTGCATGTTACTTTTCTTACAGCTTTGAGATTTCCCTGTTATTTTATTTGCATGTTACTTTTGGCTTTTTTTTTTATGCCCCAAAAATGGTGTTTTTTTTGTTACTTGTTCAAAGTTTCGTTTATTTTTGATTCAATAAATTATTTTATGGGAAGCTGTTGTTTTTTGTTGTTGTTTACATGATTAGAAAGTAGGTAGGTAATATTTGATAAGTTTCATTAACAGTTAATTAAAGTACGTAATATTTTATTATACCAAAATAAAAAAAGTATTTAAGAGTTTATTCAAAAGACCCCACCCAAAAAATATATATATAAAATAATAAAAAAGAACTGCAAAATGTTCAAAAAGAAAATCCAAAAAGATGTCAATAATTAAAAATCAAAACAAACCTTCCCCGCCACCCCATCTTCCCCAGCTTAAAAAAAAAAGTGTTCTTTAAAAACAAACTGTTTATGTCTTTTTTAAAATTAAAGGCTTAAAAATTAAGGAAGAACTTTTCGCTATCATATAATATAGCTTTCTGTAGCATAAAGATTTGAAACAAAAAAATAGAAAAGTCTTGTAATAAATTAACAAAAAAAAAAGATGACAATTCAAAATCAAAACAATCCCTTTCCCCTCCACCCTCTAAAAAAAACCAAGTGTTTGTTTATTCAAAAGTACAGAATTGTTGAAGTCTTTCAGCAAATCAAAACATCAACCAAAAAAAAAAAAAAGAAGATAAGTGCAAAGCAAACAACCCCCCCCATACCATCTAAAAACAACAAAGTGTTTGTTACCGTATTTTTGTGTAAACAAACCGACGGAGCGTTAATCGATAATTTCAAAGCAAACAAACACCCCTAACACCATCTAAAAACAAAGTGTTTGTTTCTTAAAAAATAAAAATAAAACTTTGGTTTACCATAAAATATTATTTAAAGAAACCGATGGGCTGGTTGAAAAAAAAAAAAAATCTTTTACCATAATATTATGTAAACAAACAGATGACCCGTGAATCGGTATATTGATGTGCATTGAGTGAAAAAGAGCGGCATCAAATGATAGGGTTCAGTATTCATACTATTACCGAAAGAATTCATAATAAAATTTTCTACAAATTTCTGAAATCTCTGTCCTCACTCATTTTTGTTTCCAAAGTCATATTTATTCATAGCACTTTCACTTTTCAATAAATGTAATTAAAATGTTTTTATTGTAAATACTATCTATAATTTATTTGTTTATTTAAGTTTCATATTTTTTTAAAGATATGGTGTATATATATATATAATTTAACTTTTTAGCTTTGGTAATATATGTAGTCAATCAAATTCGCATATCTTGTAGCAAATTCCTTATTTATTTTATAAGTCTATGTATAAAATTATTGACCATTGTCCAATGCAGTAATCAGATTCACTTATTATACATTTATTTTAAATGCCTATTAATTATTTTCACTATAACATATGTTTATAGATATGTTTGTACAAAATATTTTATAATTAAATGGTGAAATTAGAACAGACTTTGGGAAATATAATATACAAGATCACAGACTGATTCAAAAATATAAAAAAATTTCCGTAGAAGTATGCAGCCTGCATTTCAGTGAGCTATCATTCTTTTTTTGACACTAATATGACCATTAAAATAATAATGAGATTATTTGCACTTTATAGTCTTTCATTTGTTTTTGATTTTTTTTATTAAAATTTTTATCACTCATAAATGAAAAAGATTGAAAATAAATTTGTAAATCATCTTTGAATGTTTCTTAACTAATATTTTAGTAATATTAATGCCAGGGAATGGTAAAGAGATTGAAAAAGGGTTATCTATTATATAGGAGTGTGTTGTTAATATTCACTTTTATTTAAACTGTCTGATGTAAAAATCTATAAGAAAGATGAGGGGAGCAGAAAAGGGATAGTTCATATTCTTTTATCAAGAAGATAAATCTTGGAAACAATTATCTTGGTCTGAATTATTCTAAAAGGACTTGTAACTTTCTGCAAAAATGTTAATCTTTGTATTTAAGAAGACATTTTTCAAGAAAGTATGTCTTTGTAATAATCTTTTAATCATTGTAGTTATTGTGATTTAGTACATGATCTTGAAACATTAATTTAAATACTATAATTAAGTAGTAATTGCAAGAAATACAAAGAAATGTGCTTAAATTTTAAATAAATATAAGCCCAAATCAGTTTATTTATGTTCTGATACAAATTGATCATATTACAATGAGAGGATAATCACTGATTTAGATCAGATCTCATTACTAAAGAAAAATAAATATAAGCCCAAATCAGCTTATATAGTATTATGATCAAATTGATCATATTTCAATAAAAGATAATCACTGATCTAGATTCAGATCTGCGTTGGTAAATAAAAAATGTTTACTGAATTATATTAGAAGTTATGGAAAAATGATCTTTGATAATGAAGATATAACATCATATATTCTATTCATGTCAAATTACATTCTCACATTGTTAAACTTTTTTTTTATTAATGTGTCAAAGCATCATATTATTGTTTTGTTTTTTGGAAGTAGTGTAAAGCTAATTAGTTTTTGTTTAAACCATGAATACTTGCTATTTAAATCATTTTATTTTACTTCATAGGCTTGAGGTGTAATATCATATGAGACCTTACGAATGTTAAGTATTAATTTACATAAAAAGTATTAATAACTTTTTTAAAACTTCATATATATTATTATTATAATTTGTATCAAATCGGCAATTATGTAAATGGATATTTCTACATAAATCTATTCATAAAATTTTTAATACAAGTGTATTAAAATAGTTTATGATTTCTCTTTTTCCATAATAATTTGAAATAATGCTTTGTTGTTAATGCCACCCAGTATTGATAAAAATTATAAATTGTTAAGAAAAAATTAAAACAAAATAAAAGTAAGGTAATATAAAAAGAAAGATATAGGCTATTCTTAGTCAAAATAAAAGTCATAGATCAATTCATAGATCACATAACCCTATCTCTTAAGCTTGTAAGTTATAAACAGTGAGGATTGCCAATTCCTCTACAAGCTTTATGATAAATGCTTAGCCAGAGCCAGCACTTAAAATATCTCTGTCAGGAACCCCTCCCCAAACCCCTGACCATGGTTTCGTGCTTTGGCATTCCTCAGAGAGGTGTCAGGGTAGGTTCAGACACTAGATCTAAAAATACCAACCCAAAGCTAAGCACTTAGCTAAAAGTTATCTATTGAGTGGAAAATCTGAAATTTTCAGACATGTACATGTCTTCAAACCCAGCTATCCAATTCAAATAGCTATATGGGGCTGATAGATCTTCAGCCATGCCATATAGTAGTAGTCATAGCAATATAAAATTGCATAAGACTTTTTGGCAGAGACTATAAATAGTCAAAATAAAAGTCATAGATCAATTCATAGATCACATGACCCTATCTCTTAAGCTTGTAAGTTATAAACAGTGAGGATTGCCAATTCCTCTACAAGCTTTATGATAAATGCTTAGCCAGAGCCAGCACTTAAAATATCTCTGTCAGGAACCCCTCCCCAAACCCCTGACCATGGTTTCATGCTTTGGCACTCCTCAGAGAGGTGTCAGGGTAGGTTCAGACACTAGATCTAAAAATACCAACCCAAAGCTAAGCACTTAGCTAAAAGTTATCTATTGAGTGGAAAATCTGAAATTTTCAGACATGTACATGTCTTCAAACCCAGCTATCCAACTCAAATAGCTATATGGGGCTGATAGATCTTCGGCCATGCCATATAGTAGTAGGAGTGCCAAAGCATGAAACCATGGTCAGGGGTTTGGGGAGGGGTTCCTGACAGAGATATTTTAAGTGCTGGCTCTGGCTAAGCATTTATAATAAAGCTTGTAGAGGAATTGGCAATCCTCACTGTTTATAACTTACAAGCTTAAGAGATAGGGTCATATGATCTATGAATTGATCTATGACTTTTATTTTGACTATTTATAGTCTCTGCCAAAAAGTCTTATGCAATTTTATATTGCTATGACTACTACTATATGGCATGGCTGAAGATCTATCAGCCCCATATAGCTATTTGAGTTGGATAGCTGGGTTTGAAGACATGTACATGTCTGAAAATTTCAGATTTTCCACTCAATAGATAACTTTTAGCTAAGTGCTTAGCTTTGGGTTGGTATTTTTAGATCTAGTGTCTGAACCTACCCTGACACCTCTCTGAGGAGTGCCAAAGCACGAAACCATGGTCAGGGGTTTGGGGAGGGGTTCCTGACAGAGATATTTTAAGTGCTGGCTCTGGCTAAGCATTTATCATAAAGCTTGTAGAGGAATTGGCAATCCTCACTGTTTATAGGCTATTCTTGTATAACTGTTACAAAAGGGAAGACTAAAGATTTTAATTTAAAATGGAAAGTATAATCATTAGTTAAAAAAGTTACGTTTAAATATATTACAGTATAGTATCTTGAGTTTGCCATACTTATGTTCATTAATTGTGTGTATTTAAGAAAATCTCTATATTTTTGTATATACTTTAAATAGTTTTATATTCTTATTACATTTATCTGGAGTTATTTGTCTTTTTTGGTGTCTTTATTCATTTGTTTGAAGTGAACAGTGTTAAACAGAAAATATGGTGTTTAACAGTAAGAATGGCTGGAGAAAAGAGTTAGCTGTTAACTGAAAGAACATTAAAGGAATTGAACAGGATTAATTCCTAATGTTTATTCCATATGTTCTTGTCTTTGCAGTTGTTATTACTGTTCTGTCTGATTAACTATAATATGGTATGGGCCTGCATATATGTAAGTTTTATTGGTTTTGTAAATAAAGTTCTTATGTTGTAGTTATAGTCAAACTGGAAATGAATAAATTTTCCCAAAAATGTAATCACTATAGAAAATGTACATATGTTAATCATGCATTTAAATTCTCACTATATTAATATATGCTATTTTATGCAGATTATGCAAGTGGTATAAAACTACAGAAATCTGTCCATCTTGTGTGTGAGTAGAGAAACAGTAAAGGAAACCCACACAAATTCTTAGCAATGTTTACTAAGGACATATATAAAGAAGCTTAAGTCACACTTTAAGCATAATAAGTCTATCCATAAAGATTATCTTACTCATTAATTACTAAGAAGATTAGTCAATGTATTAAATTCCTTCTACTAATACATATTTGTTTTACCTCAAGTTAATGAAGTCATCTTGTTATATTTCAATTTCCATGTTGAGATTTACTATATCAATTTTTACCAATGCATACCAGCTGCTATTCTCAGTAATATTCCTGAGTATAAAGCAAACTGGCATTGTCAGTATTTCAAGAAAATTAGGACAAAAATGAAACGAAAGTCGTCTAGGCATAGCAGATTAGTTCATCTCTACATAAATTAATGTATATGAATAAAATGCATAGCCTATCAATAAAGAATAATAATATAGTACTGCAGAATGGATCTAATATCGAATTTGATATTGACAACACAGCAGATGGGCAAATATACATGGAACATGTAAAGAGATACATGCTTATCAACAATATTGTGGACAACAAAAGTAGCAACATTAATTCTGGATGTTTGAGAAAGAGATGCTGCAGGTAGCCAGCCAACTTTGTGAACTGAAAGCTCTCAAAGAAATATCTTAACAGAAATTAAAAGAGAAGTTAACTATATATTTTAAACCTACAATATCAAAACTGGTGTCACATCTCAGATTTAGAAACAAACCAGGCACCAGGTGAGAGAATTCAAGATTACAACATAGGATTAAGCATACTAGCTAAAGAGTGCATCTTTAACATCAAACTGGATGACATTTTGCTCAATCATTAGAGGGAATGTGTTGACACTAAGCTCAGTCAAGTCCTATAGAGTGAATCTGATCTAACATATAAACATATGATAGAAGAATGTTTAGTTATAAAGTGGTACTAGAAAGTGCTGCAGAATTCCAAAATACTTCAAATGTGAAGAAAATCCCAGTGATTGTAAATGAGGCAGAAATTGAAAGTTCAAACCACAGTAGTACCACCAATGTTTGGATACATTATTGCAGTGGCAAGAAAGAGTGTTTGAAGAAAAACTAAATTTATAAAAGAATGATGCCATGTTTGTGGAAAAATAGAACATTTATCAAAAATTGGCATTAAAAAGACAAATGATGTGGATAATAGCCATATTATATTGGACACTCATCTCTTTGAACAAAAAATTAAAATGGAAATAGACAGCAGAATAGGATTGTCTAACGTCACAAAGATAGTAAAATGAATATAAAATTCTACACAAAACTGATGTGCTAGCAGCCAATGAAAAGGGAAACAGGATAGTAGTTCATGGAATAGAAACTGTTTTCAGTTAAAATTAATTTAAGAGGTAAACATTTATTCCTTTACATAATGAAAAGAGATTTAAGCCCAACATTGGGTAGAAATTAGATTAAACTTTTAGGAATTCAGATCAAGATAGTAAACAGCTTACAGTTGAAGTCAGAAATCTGAGAAAAAATTTTCCACAGTTATTTAAATTGGACTCATCAGAGCTAAACACATAGTCGATCAACAATTCCTTTTGTTTTAAAGTCCAAAATGGAATGAACATTTCATGATTTAATTAAAAGAGACATTCTATGGCAACACCAATCATGGTAACTCTAAAGTCAGAAGGGACCTTTTCATCTATGTAGCAACTTTCATGTAACACTGAACAAATACATCAATAAAAGAGCTTATTCCAAACCCAGTGTTTATGAGATCTTAGCATTATTATTATAAAGAAAGCAACATATTTTGCTAAAATCGATTTTAAGTCTGCATATCATCAAATTTCCATAATAATCAGAATAACTGAACTTTTGACTATCAACATCCATTTGAGATTATTTAAAGGAACAAATTATCTATCATATGGAATAACAGTAACATCAAATGTGTTTCAAGCGGAAATGGATTGTCTTTTGCAGGTGATGAAAAGAGTTTTTTTTTTACTTTGATGATATTTTAATAACTGCTGAAGCAGAGATTAAATTGCAATACACATATATAAAGTTTGTTCTAAATTAGAAAAAAATTGGTGCAAGGTTTAAAGCATTGAAGTGCATTTAATCTACTATTGAAATCAATTTTGGGACATATCATAAACAATAGAGACAAATACTTAAATTCAGAAAAGGTGAAAACTATCCAGAATGTTAAACCATAAAACATTAAAGAACTTATAAGCCTTTTTGGGATTAAGGCAAATCACATTTATTGATACCATTATATCAATTGATTAAAAAGAAACAGCAATGGAAGTGGTGAGTTGAGCATGATAAAGCATTTGAGAAGACTAAGGGGATGTTAACCTTGAATCTACTCCTCGTTCACTGCCACAATATCTAAGAAGTGGTAGTTACAACAAATAATTCTGAGTATAACATAAGGGCTGTTATAAGACATTTTTGCTATAGAGATGAAAATCTGATATGCATCCAAAACATTAACAACTGCAGAAACACCTATAGTCAGTTAAATAAGGAAGCATTAACGATCATTTCTGCATGAAAAAATTTCACCAATACATTTACGGATGTAAATTCAAGATCTACATGGACCGGTGACCTCTTTTGGAAATTTTGGGAAACTTGAAGATGACTCCTGTTCATGGTAATCAAAGAATGATTTGTTGGATTAATATTTTGGCATCATATGACTTTGAACTCATCTATAAACTGGTAGAGAAACATGTCATCCACACACACTATCAAGATAACTGGAGATGTGTGAGTGAGTTTGAGAATACGATCACTGAGATAAACTATATAGATTCGATAGAGTCGAATGCATTTATACATAACATCTTTGTATCAAAATGGACTAAAAATGATTTCAGATATCAAATTCTAAAGAAATGGAGTAAAGATGGATGACCTAGAAGTCGACCTAGCAGAGTTATAGAAACTTTATGGAATGTAAATGAAAGGCTATCAATGTGCAATAGTAATATCTTAATGACAGATTTCATATGAATTCTAACTAAAGGCAGGAAACATGTATTATTAGACTTGTTATATAAGGATATCTGGGAATAGTGAAGAAGAAGGAATTATCATGATCATGTGTATGGTGGCCCAGCATGAGCCATGAGATTGAACAAACAGGTAAGCCATATAGAAAATGTTAATCCACAGCCAATTTACTTTTGAAAAAGCTGGAACCTTGGCTGCAAGCACCACTCAACCTTGGCGCAGTGATTCATATTCTAAATGGACTGAATACAAAGTGGTTAAAATACAAATGAAAGTACATCATTAAAGTTTTAATGAATTATTCTCATGTCATGGATATCCTGAAACTATCATATTTGATAATGGAGCTAGTTTTGTACCATTGCAGTTAAAAACTTTTTAGCTAATAAGAGGATTCATCATATATTAATACCACATTATAATACAGTGTCTAACAGAATACTGAAAAGACAGTGCAACATCTAAAGTCAATGCTAAATAAAACTTACTATTTAAATGATATATAACTGACTACCATGTTCTACTAACATTCTATACTGAGTGCATCTACTAAAAAAAACACCTGTTGTAATATTAATGCAGTGAAAACTTTTTACGTCTTGTCTGTATTAGGGCTGAATAGAAGCATGATAAGAGAAAACATTTCAATAGGGTAAGATTTAGTGTTGGAGATACTGTGTAGATACAAGATGTTCTAAAAAAAGTGACTGCCTGGAGTTGTAGTGAAAGTTCTATTAAAACAATTGGGACTCATACAGCTGGCCAATGGAAATGAATTTAGAAGACATATTGATCATCTGAGAAGTAATCAGAATGAGCCATTAGAATCAGTAAATATAAGGAGATCTTTAATCAAAGTGATTATTTCAGTAAAGAAAATGACTGCGCTGATATATCATCAAGGGTATGAAATGAAGAAACACAAAGTAATAAGCAAATAGATGAGACCGATCTATCTATTTTGAATGATCAGTTACCAGTACCAGTGATGGATTTACTAATTTCAGAACAGTCTGAAGAGAACATAACAAGGCAAGAGGAAGAAAAACCTATACACCACCAAGACATGCAAGAGATAGCAGAAGACCACAGAGATTCAAAGATCATATTTGTGCCTAAACAAACTATTGTCTAGAATGAGGGGAGGAATGTACTATCTGACTAACTATAATACTGTATGTGCATGCATATATGTAAGTTTTATTGGTTTTGTAAATAAAATTTCATAAATTTGTTATAATTATAGTCAGACAGGAAACAAATTTCCCCAAAGTATAAACACTAGAATATTTGCATAAATTCTCAGTAAATCAATGGATGCTAATTTATGCACTTTAAACAAGTGTTATAAAATTGCAAAAATCTGTCTTGTATGTGAGTAGAAAAACAGAAAAGCAAATGCAAATAAGTATTCATAATGTATATTAAAGTGTGTATATGAAGAAGCTTAACACTCTTTAAGAAGAAGTCTGTCCATAAATATTGTATTCATTGCTAAGAAAATTAGTCAATGAATTATATTCCTTCTACTAATACCTATTTGTTTTGCCTCTAGTTAGTGTGCTCTTAAGTTTAAATTTTCATGTTGAGTTTTATTATATTAAATTTTACCGATGTGTACTTAGTTAGTATTGTCTATAATATCCATGAGTAAATAACAATTACTGTGTGATTATTCATATGATAAAGAAACTGTTTACTGGGGCATGACCATGAAACACCATAGTCTATTATCTTAGTTGCTTGGTAGTTCTCAACTAAAATATCTGTTGAGTTTTTTTTAAAACAGGATGATTGTGTTGTTTGCATGATTTTTTTTATTTATTTCAAAATTTTATGAAGATAAAACTAGATTAGGGTCTTATTTCTTGAAAGCTGTAAAGTCATCAACCAAATCAGAAGTGGTAACTGAAAGTAGATGATGCTGAGAATTTTCTAATTGCAGACCCAGGCTGCCATTTGATGATGACATTATTTAGGTATTTACAAATACAGATCATTTTCAAATGAGATGACTTGAATTGGAAAAGATCTAGCTAATATTAAATGAAATTGTTTGACTTTGTGAAGTTATAAAAAGGTGAAGTATGATTTAAAAAGTGGACATGTACTGTGCTAAAAAGATATAAGCTTTGAAATTAAAAATTAAAAATGGAAGATCAACATTGTGAAGATTGATGATATGTCAGACCGAGTGACAAGTTTAATTATTCAACTTAATGGAAGGTAATAAATGCAGATAATTCAAGTTTTACCCCAAGTTCTCAATATGATGAAGTAAAGATTTTTATATAAATATATAAAATACTTGTGATCAGACAACAACTTAAAATTATTATGAAAGACTTTAATGCTAGAGTCTGAAAACAATTGAAAAATTAAAATGTTGTGGATGTATTTGGCTGTGGTGACAGAGTTGAAAGAAAACACACGCCTGTGTATAATTTGCAGCAAAAGAAAAATTGTATATTAATTCTTTCTATTAGAAAAATGCAAAACAGAAATGGACATGGAAACATCCAAACAAAAGTATTACAAAATTGGATTATATTTTAACTAACAGAAAATATTTATTTCAAGATTGTAATCTTAATAGATTCAGGACAGGAAATGATCATCGATTAGTAAGATATAAATACACAGTAATGCACAACTGGAGAAACTCAATTTATTAAAAAAACAATATTGATAGCTGATGTTCCTAATCTGTATTTAAATTGCAATTTAATAATTATTTTAAAATATTGACAGACTTTGAGAGTGATTCAAACTTAAAGATAGCCAGCCAGTACAAAAAAGCAGCAACTCGATAAATTTTTTTAACTGGAATAAAAGGAAGTATGAAGAAAAGAATATTAAAATGATACATTAAGAAGAATTGAATATCCAGAATTTTGTAAAATTTTACAAAAAAAAAAAAAATGATATAAATATAACTATCAATTAATAAAGAAAACTATAAAAATGAATAAACGTTTCAAAAGTATAAACCATTTTGTTATTATAAAAAAAGTTATTTCAGCAATAAGAAGAAAAGATGAAATTATTAATAAATAGGAGAACAACTTTATGAAATATGTGGGACGATTCGATAAAGAATTATATAGTAATAAAGAACCAGAAAATAAAATAACCACAACAAATACTATATCCCCTGAATTGCCATGTATTTTATATGAAGAAGTGAGATAGTCTTCAACTAAATCCCAACAGATTTTAAAATACTCAGAAAGAGACCACATGAGAGATGAATGAATGAAATAAAAAAGTTTGATGATATTATGTGGAGAAGAGAGATTATGTATCAAAGAAACTGAACTAAATTCTGAGTGATCTTCATTCTGCAGTGGTTTGATAATAATTGAAAATGAAGAATGATGATGACTTGTATACATGTGTGAATAAAAGGTGAGTTAAAATAATACTAAACTGTATGTAGATATATAAAACTTTAAACAAAAGTCTATAGTTTATATCTAGGCTAATAAGAATATAAAAATCTATAATCTAATAAATAATTATTAATAAAAGTGACATATATATCTAAAAAGACAATAATAATCTTTAAAATTGTACAAGAACAATAGGCTTATGGATAAACAATGAAGATATTTGATAGAATAGAATAATCAAATTCACCTAATAATATTAGTTCAGCAGAAATGCATTTTGTTATCCTTTTGCCTTTCTCTGATGTTTATTCATTTGGCTGAAATTGATAATGTTAAATGGAAGAGGTTTTGAACCATGAATATTAAAAAAAAATCATTATATTTTTAAAATAATTTCTCAGTTTTTATGCTGTTTCTTCATAACAATATCACTTTAATAAATTCTCTTATAGAATATATCAATTTAAGCTTAATCATTTTAAAGTATTTTATTTATTTTTAGATAAATAATAACTAAGTTCAATATTTTTTTTTTTCAGCTGGATTTATCATAATTTGCCTTCAAATAAACAAATGCTGGCATTATCTGCTACTTATCCAGAGGTCTTAGCAAATTTATTAACTTGTTACATGAGAAATCCTACTTTTATTCGATTAAACTCTGCTGATCCAGCTTTATTAGGTTGGTAATATTATAAAGATTGTAATTTTTTTTAAATAATCCAAATGTTGTATATTTACATAATATATCAGATAAACTATTATTGTATAAATTTATTCATAAAGAGTACTAATAATTCAAAGATCAAGAATTTTTGCATGATCATAAGTCTTTATTGATTCTACGGCATCCATACATACATATGAACATAAATAAATGGATTACAAATGGAAGTAAAATAACTGTAATTCTAGAGTGGTCCAAAATAGAATGATCACAATTAAAATAATTGATATGTATAAGCATGTTTTTTGACTGGTGTCAGTAGTTAAAATGGTAACTATTTGAAAGTGTATTATCAAAAGCAGCATGCTTTTGCTTGTTTTTTTGTTTTGTAATTAAATGGATATTCATAAGAAAATATTTCTAGTGAAAAATGTTATCACATTATATTATTTGTAACTGAATATGAAATTGAAAAGAAGTGCACAATTAATGAACTTTTACACCACTGGTTTCATTAGTTTATGAAGCGATGGAATAATTATATCAATGTCAATAGATAATGCATTCTAATTTTATTTTGTAAAACTATTTAGTAATCTATGTACTGACTTTCCTCATAGTCTTATTATAAAATTTTGAAAATACCCTTTTTTTTTCTAAAGATAAAAAAATGGGAGATTATAACCTAAGCTTTTTTTTTTTTTTTGAGTATGACATTGAAAACCATTAATTGGAAAAAATCACAACTTTATTTTAATTCACATTCTTAGTGCTTAAGTGTTTTAAGTAGAAATTTATATATATAATAAAGTAATTCACAATGTGAATATATATACATTAAACACATTTTTAAATGCTGCTGCAGTTAATAATACACAATCCCATCTTCATACATGTCAATAAATCACTTTTCCATTGGTCCTCTTTGTATATAAAGGAGATTGTCTACAATACTTATGGCAGGGAGTATGATACTTAATCAATCTAATTATTTTTATTGTTTTTATAGTGATCAAACAGATTGATTTTCATTAGCAAAGTAAAATCCTTGTTATTTTTTTTATTTTAACTTGTAATAAATATTAAACTATTTATACGTAATTTTGTAAAGTGAATATATTGTAGTATTGTCATGCACAAAGTGAAGATGTATTATTTACTGTTTTAAAAGTGAGGGTGTTTAATGTCATATATGACTGCATTGCTTATCTCATGATGAAATACCAAAAAAATGATAGTTTATTAACACTTTAGTTGCTTTATATAGTGACAATAATGGTGTAATTCATAAGATAAAAAATAATATTGAATAAATAAAAAATTTCAGTTATAACTAGTCATTATATAGTCATCTTTCTGATGAATAAAAAAGGAAAAAAGATTTTTTATTAGTCAGTAAAATTTTAAAAAACTTTATAAATAAATGTTTATGTATAAATAAATAACCAAGAAAATTTCAAAATTATTTTAGAAAATTTGAAATAATATATATAGTATAGTGAGTATATGGACTAATATTTTTTAATATATATATAAATCAGGGATAAGGAGTGATTTTTGTGGAATTTTATAATGAATCAATATTAAATTGTTTAATATAGCTTGTTAGTTACAGTTTTTTTTTTTTTAAATTAATGTATTTAATTTAAGATTAATTTTTAGCATATTGATGTATTACTGCTAATCTGACATTATTTCTCCAACTTTTTGTATTAATGATTTTTTTATATATTTAAGTATAGCACTCTTTAATAGTGATAAGATGAAATATAGGTTAAAAGTATTTTTGTACATTTCTATATTAATTGATAATTTACTTAGAAAAAAAAGTTTATATTTCATCAGGTAGAAGCACTTTGATGCACTTTGATCTTTCTTGATTTAATTTTTTTTTGCATCAAGTAAAAAATTATTAATTCTTAAATACTTTTTTTATTTTCTTTTAATAACTTTAAGAATACACACATTTTTTCCCTTGCAGTTATTTCTAAAGGTGGCTAACTAGATTTTGCAAAAATGTTAAAATATAATAATTACTTTCTCTGTTAATAGAAAAAATGAACAATATAGTATTTTTACTTTTACAATTTTATAGATATTTATAAGTGAAAAGCATAATGGAATGTTCTGGAAAGTGAATGAAAATTTACAATTTATAATCTTATATTTTCTAAAGATTTTAATAAGCCCATAAATGGATTACTATTATTAAATATGTAATGCTGGGAATATAAACTTATTCATGAAGCAATTAAATTCGAATATGTTACTAAAATAACTCACAAGTCAGATTCTCATTTTGTAGTAATCTGCACATAGGACTTAATAAAATTACATATATTTATTATTAAAGATTATTATTTACAAAGGAATATTTAAAAAAAACTTTTTATTATTCTATTTTAAAAGATAATAAGCTTGAAATTACTATATTTGAAAATATTTATAAATATGATATGAAAAAATTCTTTTTTAATTTTTTCTATACTTTAACATTACACAAATTGATAAGAACAGAAATCTGTACTGATAGAATCACTGGCAATTGCTATTGCATTAGAATCACCTAAATGATTAAATTAAATACAAAATATTTTTAGTAAAGCATGATATTAACAACAATTTCAATGACAATATATTTATGCAAAGCATTGACTATACAAATTATATTTTTTTGCATATATTGTCTGGATGTTAATAGTTTTGAATTTAGGGAGTTACAGCTACTGTAACAAGCACAGACAACATTACATTATTTTTTTATTATTAAACATGTTCGCATTTAAAAATTTTCTTTAAGAATTAAAAATTGAAATTAAATATCATCTTAAACTCGTATATATAAATCGCACAGATAAAAAAAAAAAAAAATATTAAAATAAAACTTTATTAAAAATAGAAAGGTATTTTAAAAACAAAAACCTAAAAAGATTTAGAGATAAAAATATATCTTTAATCTTGGAAAACACATTAATTAATCAGAAATAGAAATGATTGTTTTAATTAGTTAAATGTAAACCAGCCTTGGGCATTTAAATGTAAAAACATCGGTCAGATAGGAAAACAATAGAAACTTTTAGCAAATAAAAAGAAATCCCTATGGAATCGGACCTCAGCGAAAGGACCATCGCATCGATGACGTAATGTAAATTCAATCCTTCAAATTAATATAAAAGGACAAGTTTGAAAATTATTAGTTATTGATTATTTACGATGTGACAGATATGTGTTAGTGCGGAAGTGAAAGAGAAGGGATTGAAAAAACGCACTCTTCAATCTCGTTAGCAAGAAAGAGAAATGAACTATCGTTTTCTACATTAAGGACCCACTAAACTAAAAGACCTCCGGATAAATAAAAAAACAACGGCTAACTGGATACCAATATCTATTTAGGACGGCGTGGGAATTCACGTTCAAATGGCAAGGCACGGATAAAGCTGGACATTTTTCAAAATCGTAAGAACTTTATATACATTTCTAAACAATAAGAACTTTATTTCTAAAACTTGTTCCGTATTTAAAAAGAAATAGATTCCTATCTGACCAACTTAATTTATTAATTAGTTATAATTTTATTTGGTGTAGTTATTTTTTTTTTTTTAAATCATTTCCATTTAGTTTTTTTTTTTTGTTCTTTAAGTTTTATTATGATTTCTGTTTTTCATTAAACTAGTTATATAAATATTAAACTTAAGTCGGGCGTGAATGGCTATATAGATTTGTAAAGTTATATTAGGGGAGGGTAATCTTAGGTTATTCGGTTCGTAGTTGAATTAGGTCAATGGATTCGATATATTGGTGTAATTAGTAGATGTAGTACGAGATTCGCTATGGGCAGAATCGCTATTATACGCCGCACACACTCGTTTTGCCTATGGGAGGAATTATAAGATGGAGACCGCAGTTCCTTTTCTATGGAGTTTTTTTTTATTGCTCTCATCGTCAGATAGATGTAATATTCCTATCTGAAGAGAAGCAGTTTCTTCTCTTAACCTAATTGTGCTGCCGTATTCGTATTACATTGAACACATCGATATATCAGATGGATTGAAGTTTGGTTTGACTGCGAACCTTTGGCCTAAGGTTAAATACGGATAGAATATTTTCTTTCAAATGCAAATCTGTGTAGTCTATTCATACTCGACACTCTAAATAAAAATGCATTAAATTTAAGTTGGGTATGGAAGTTGCATGGATTCGTTATCGGTTAATTGTGTTTTTGTTTTTCATATTTGATCAAAATATATAGACATTCGGTAAATAATGATACCGTACAGTGAGTATCTAAAATGTATTTATTCGGATGTCTTTTAAATTATTGGTGACAATGCGGGCATCTTACGATGAATGCTAGTGGGTTTCTTATATTCCCTATGCAATTGTCGGTATCAATGATTTTGTATTTTGATCGTTTATGTTTACTTTGAAATGTTTTTAACCGTGTAATCTATGTAACCTATCTATACTCAACATTATAAAACAAGCTTTTATAATCTCATCTGTGCGAACTTATAAAAGAATTAAAATGTAAATTTATAAAAATATGTAAATTAAAATCAAAAATCAAAGTTAAAAATGTAAGTTAAATTTTAAAATGTAAAACTAATACTAAAATAATTTTAAATTTTATATATATGTGCATAAATAAATGTTTGTATGTTAATTACTGGCAGTGGCTTATTTTTTTATTTTTTTTTAAATATTCTTAGATAAGAATTTATTATAAATATAAATCTCTGCAACTCCCTGAGCTAGTGACAATGGGCTAACGACCGGATATCAAAATATATAAAGTAAAAAAATTTTTTTTTTTTTTTACTTACGTATCTGCCTACTTTATAAATTTTCTAGGTTCAAATTCCTAGTGGCGCCCCGTAGTGCAAATCATGTTTAAGTCATTCTCCAGATCGTTACAACTGGTGAACCAACTTGGGCCGATCTTTAATAAACACGAGTGCTCTGAGAATTTTAAAAGTGAATCATGCCCGTAATTTTTTTTTTTCTGAAATATAAATATATTTTTATCTGTTTATCGTAAAGTCATAGTTTGAATTATGTTTTAAAAGCACTTCCAGAAAGAAATAGCACATATATTAAATACTAGAAAGTATAAATAATTTTAAACTGTATTTCGTTAAAAAGAAAGTCAAAAGGTTGCGATTGATAAGTTTTTTTTTGTTGTTAATATAAATTATGCTTTAATGTGTATAGGAGCGCACAGCCACGCAAGTTTATGATGGTAAATGTGGTACCTTACGGAGAGTACCGTTGGGAATTTACTTCAGTGTAATCCCATTTAAGCATTTTAATCAGTCATAAATAAGTTGGTGGTATTTATAATTGTGCTGCAAATATATACATATAAACCCATTATCTTTCAAAACGTATTTACTTCAATGCAATCTTTCTAAATAATTTAAATAATTTGCTTGTCATGCCGTGTGTAAAAATAAAATGTATAAAAAAAATAGAACTCTTGTGGGGAGGAGGTGTAAACGTAAATGGTCCTTGGGAAAACGATAGCCAACATTTTTTTTCTCGTATATTGTATAGTCTTTTTGTAAAATTACTAACCGGATGTTTTGTAAATGTCTGCGTTAATCGTGTACCGTAATTACTAACTCTAAGTAAAATTTTTTTTTTTTTAACATTTTTTTTTTAAGCAACTTTACTGATATGTAACAAGCACAGACGATGTTACATTGTTTTTTTATTATTAAACATGTTCGCATTTAAAAATTTTCTTTAAGAATTAAAAATTGAAATTAAATATCATCTTAAACTCATATATATAAATCGCACAGATAAAAAAAAATATATATATTAAAATAAAACTTTATTAAAAATAGAAAGGTATTTTAAAAACAAAAACCTAAAAAGATTTAGAGATAAAAATATATCTTTAATCTTGGAAAACACATTAATTAATCAGAAATAGAAATGATTGTTTTAATTAGTTAAATGTAAACCAGCCTTGGGCATTTAAATGTAAAAACATCGGTCAGATAGGAAAACAATAGAAACTTTTAGCAAATAAAAAGAAATCCCTATGGAATCGGACCTCAGCGAAAGGACCATCGCATCGATGACGTAATGTAAATTCAATCCTTCAAATGAATATAAAAGGACAAGTTTGAAAATTATTAGTTATTGATTATTTACGATGTGACAGATATGTGTTAGTGCGGAAGTGAAGGAGAAGGGATTGAAAAGACGCACACTTCAATCCCTTCAATCTCGTTAGCAAGAAAGAGAAATGAACTATCGTTTTCTACATTAAGGACCCACTAAACTAAAAGACCTCCGGATAAATAAAAAAACAATGGCTAACTGGATACCAATATCTATTTAGGACGGCATGGGAATTCACGTTTAAATGGCAAGCCACGGATAAAGCTGGATATTTTTCAAAATCGTAAGAACTTTATATACATTTCTAAACAATAAGAACTTTATTTCTAAAACTTGTCCCGTATTTAAAAAGAAATAGATTCCTATCTGACCAACTTAATTTATTAATTAGTTATAATTTTATTTGATGTATTTTTTTTTTTTTTTAAATCATTTCCATTTAGTTTTTTTTTTGTTCTTTAAGTTTTATTATGATTTCTGTTTTTCATTAAACTAGTTATATAAATATTAAACTTAAGTCGGGCGTGAATGGCTATATAGATTTGTAAAGTTATATTAGGGGAGGGTAATCTTAGGTTATTCGGTTCGTAGTTGAATTAGGTCAATGGATTCGATATATTGGTGTAATTAGTAGATGTAGTACGAGATTCGCTATGGACAGAATCGCTATTATACGCCGCCCACACTCGTTTTGCCTATGGGAGGAATTATAAGACTGAGACCGCAGTTCCTTTCCTATGGAGTTTTTTTTTTATTGCTCTCATCGTCAGATAGATGTAATATTCCTATCTGAAGAGAAGCAGTTTCTTCTCTTAACCTAATTGTGCTGCCGTATTCGTATTACATTGAACACATCGATATATCAGATGGATTGAAGTTTGGTTTGACTGCAAACCTTTGGCCTAAGGTTAAATACGGATAGAATATTTTCTTTCAAATGCAAATCTGTGTAGTCTATTCATACTCAACACTCTAAATAAAAATGCATTAAATTTAAGTTGGGTATGGAAGTTGCATGGATTCGTTATCGGTTAATTGTGTTTTTGTTTTTCATATTTGATCAAAATATATAGACATTTGGTAAATAATGATACCGTACGGTGAGTATCTAAAATGTATTTATTCAGATGTCTTTTAAGTTATTGGTGACAATGCGGGCATCTTACGATGAAGGCTAGTGGGTTTCTTATATTCCCTATGCAATTGTCGGTATCAATGATTTTGTATTTTGATCGTTTATGTTTACTTTGAAATGTTTTTAACCGTGTAATCTATGTAATCGATCTATACTCAACATTATAAAACAAGCTTTTATAATCCCATCTGTGCGAACTTATAAAAGAATTAAAATGTAAATTTATAAAAATTAAATGTAAATTAAAATCAAAAATCAAAGTTAAAAATGTAAGTTAAATTTTAAAATGTAAAACTAATACTAAAATAATTTTAAATTTTATATATATGTGCGTAAATAAATGTTTGTATGTTAATTACTGGCAGTGGCTTATTTTATTCTTTTTTTTTAAATATTCTTAGATAAGAATTTATTATAAATATAAATCTCTGCAACTCCCTGAGCTAGTGACAATGGGCTAACGACCGGATATCAAAATATATCAAATAAAATAAAAATTAGTTTTTTTGACTTACGTATCTGCCTACTTTATAAATTTTCAAGGTTCAAATGCCTAGTGGCGCCCCGTAGTGCAGATCACGTTTAAGTCATTCTCCGGATCGTTACATTACAGAATATATTGTATCTATAATTTTAGATGTATTTAAATTTTACTTTAACAGGTGTTCTTGAAATATGAATAAAAATACTTGAAAAAGACAAATGCTGTCTTTTTTTCATATATTCCAAGAATGAGTAATGAGAGTTGAAAATTTTTACTATATCTAAAAAAGATATTGCACATATAGAAAAAGATAGACGAATTTCAAAACAAAAACAGACATATTAATCCTTAACGAGATTTAAAATTTATATTTGGGTTAGGGATAATCATTAATTTAATAAATGATTAATAATAATCATTAATGTAGTTGTCTGAAATGTTTGATGTCAATGTTATGAGTGCTGAAAGTTTGACACTTGTCAATCCAAGTGTAATAATATACTTTTTTTTTTTTAAATCAAAAAAAAATATTTTCATTATAATAAAAATTCCAAGATTTACTGTGCTTTTTTATTTTTATATTAACATCTATTTACTAATGTTATTGAAGAATTTGTAATGAGATCTATAAATATATTATTAGTCTTAAAAAATAATTAAATTTATTTGATTTTTTTTTTTTAGGAGTGAGACAATATTATCAGTTAGTTCCTTTTCACCCTTTTGTACATAAAGTTTTTCAATCTAAAGTTGAAATTGTATTATCATTGTTGGCTTCTGTGTCTTTTAATCAGTGTTTGATATTCTGCAACTATCAAACTAGGTAAAGTATTGTTTTATATTATAATTAGTGCAATTATTACTTTTTATACATGTGTTTTATTGAAATTTTATTAGTGAAAGTATTTAAATAAAAATTATTTATGTATTATGGCTTTAAAAAAGTTTGTTTTTAACTAAAAGAAGACTCTTTCTATTCCTCTTAAAGGCATTAAAGAAGTAGGGCAAATTCCTAATGTTCATTTCATACATGTTTGTCATTGCAGCTGTGTAAATATTACAATTATCATGTGATTATTCACACAGTAAATGAACATTGATAGGCTGTTCACCAATACACATCAACTAGAATGACGAATTTACTCCTTTTTACTTCAGTTTAAAACCAAAAAAAAGTATCAGCTTTTTCTTCCTGATAGTCCTTAACTAAGACATTATTATTTTATCTAGATTCTTGAAGATGAGATAAATAAATGCATATATATATATGGATGCTAATTTTCTTTTATAATTAAAATTATGACAGACAAACATAAATTATGGCCATCATTTTCTGGAGACTAAAGTCATTGGCCAATATAGTTGTTAGTGACTGAAACCAGATATTCTAAGAAACACTAGTTTATAGATCTAAATCTTTATTTATCAATGTCTTTTATTTAATTATCTAATTGTAGAACACTTTCAAATGAAGAAAAATTGTGAATTGAAAGAACTGTCTAATATCAACTGAGACATTGTCGAACTTTGTGAAATTAGGAAAAAACAATTAATTAGAAAAATGGACAATAATTGGAAATACAAACAAAGAAGGATTCATCATAAGAAAAAGATGTAAGAACAAAATTGTGAATATTTATGGCAAATCTGACAAAATAGCAAGATTCACCTTAATTAATGGAAGATATTATGTTTGCATCCCAATAAGTTCTCACTGAATAAATTAAACCACATTTTAAATTTTCCTTGAAGATTTTAATGTTAGAATTGAAAAATGATTGAAAGATGAAAGTGTAAATTTAGTTATAGAATTAGAAAACTTAAGGAATTTTTTTAAAAAAAATTATAAATTTCTGTTTTGAGAAAAATCTGAACTAGAAATAGTCTTAGAAGTATCAAATGAAGATTCAGTCAAACAAATACATACTTTAAGATTGTAATCTGCATAGTAGATTTAACACAATGAAGTAAATAAAATAAATATTGAATAATGTTATTATTCAAATGTGCTTACAAAATTTAATCTCCAGAATCTGTCTCTCTACCACTGCACCAAAGCAAGCAGATCAACATGTGAAAGTGATCAGCAATTAATGAGGTGTAAGATACATGTTAATGCAAAACTAATGAAACAAAAGTTATTATGGAAGATAGTATCAATAGTTGATACCTATAATCTTTAGAAATACTTCAGTAAATTCAAATCAGATCAGTAAGATAATTGATATATTTCTAAGAATTTTTACACAAATAGTGATGTAATAAAGTAGCAATTCACCATTAAATTTTCAACTGATATAAGGTAATGCTTAAAAAAAAAAAAAAGGAAGAATATGAAAATATTTAAAAATGATTCATATAGAAAAATTGATTATCTGGAATTATGTGAATGCAGCAAAGAAAACAAAAGTCTCAAAAATATAAAACATTTTAAGATTGGAAAGTTTTCTATAACAATAATAATATAAGATGGCACTATTATTAAGAAAAGAGATGTCATCATAAAGTGTATAAAATAGTTCTCCAAAATACTATATAATATTTGAGAGCCAAAAACAAAATAACTTTATAACTATGACAATGTCTTTTGAAATTTCAAGTGTTTTAAATGAAGAGGTAAAACATAGAATTAAATTTATGAAGAATAGAAAACTTTTAGAAAATGATGAAATTATAGCTATTTTTTGAAAAATAGATGAAGAAATAGAGAATTTATTAGCAAACTATATATCTAATAGCTAAATATTAAAGATAGATGATTTGAAGAATGCAGCAATAATATTGATATTTAATAAAGAAGAAAGGAGATACTAAAAATTACAAACCTATCAGTCTTCAGCAATCTTTGCTAAAATTATTATAATTTGTCTACTGAAAACTTTGGTCAAGCCAAAAAGACAAACTAGATTTAAAAGTTATTTCAGCACAGTAGCTCACATTTGAATATTAAGAAAAATTATAGTAGGGGAAGTTATATTTTGAATGAAAGGCATTTGATTATAAACGACTTTCTGAGATTATTAACACTTTTGAATATCAAGACAGATTTAAGATAATCTCAAATGATGAAAAATATTTATCAAAATACAATATCAGTAATTAAACTATATTATCCATTGATTACACAAATTCTCCAAAAAAATTTATAGATTAAAATAGGAAATTAGGAAAATAAAAATAATTGGAAATTATTTAAGTTATAAGGATTTTGCAGATAATATTATTGTTTTGGCAAATAATGTTTTAGATTATCAGGAAACGTACGTGAGAGTTACCATTCTAAAGCAAGAAAGTAAAATAAAGTTAAAATGCTGAAAGTACTAATGTTCAATGGCTTCTCAAAAAGAAAATAAAGATTGGTAATATAAATTAGAGGAAATTAACGACTGAAAGTATTAGTATAAATGGCAGCATAATAAATGAAATTTCTTATAGAACTGAACTTTTAATAGAAATAGCTTTAAAATGTCTCTATGAAGAAGAATTTTCATAAATGTTTTTACCAATATTTACTTGTGGATCTAATTCCTAGACATTAATTTGGAAGAGCAACATACAAATTACTGTGAAGAGTGGAAAGATACGATTAAGAGTAACAAGAAAAGATAGAAAGTGAAATGCATAAATGAAAAATAAAACAAATGGGTATTGTTGATAACATTGGAAGAATTAAGAGATTGAAATGAAGCTAGGCTGAACTTGTTTCCAGAAGAGATGATAGTAGATGGACAATAAATCTTAAACTGGACCAAGAAATTGTAAAAATCCTAAAAAAAAAAAAAACATATGAGGTAATAAAATAATTAAATAAGTATGAGATGTAATAAATAGTATCAAATATAATTTAAAAAAATAAAATAAAATTGATAATTTATCTGAGTACTAAAATATTATGGCATCTATAAAATTGTCATTAAAAAAAAAGCTAATGCAGACTTTTTAAGTTATCATATCTCTGTTTTCCTTGTTATTATTCATATCACATTCATTTAGTGTATTGGAATTTGGATTTTCTTACTTAAATTTTCACCCAGTCAATTTACATTTCAACTTACCATAATACTTCACTTTTTAACATTGTTGATCCAATAGCTTAATCATCAACCTATAGAAGATGGAATATGTCCTGTCAGTGATTAAACTTCACACTTTTAAATCTGTTCTTGTTTTTCTTTTCATTACAATAACTAGATGAAATTATTTTTCTGACACTTATTTTCTTTAGTAGTGTTCATTATAACATTTCATGAATAATCTGCTGTACTGGCATTCACCCTAAAGATCATTATTTTCGTATTGATGTTGAAATTATAAGTATTTGCTTTTGTATTTTTGCAAATTTATTTTAAGATATTGATTATTGAATGTTTTATTTTTCTTTAATAAAATAAATGTATATATTTCACTCAAAATTATCACTGCATGATTCTTTCTTCTTATTAATAAATGCTTGCATTGAATAAGTTCCCCTACAAAAATCCAATATATCTAAAGCTTACTGTGAAGACTATCAATAGAAATCAACTTATTGTTATACCACAAAAATTATAACAATAAGAATTTTAAAAATGCCAATAATTCAATAAACTATTATTGAAATTAAAAGGCACTGTACATCTACCAGCACTACTGGATATAATCACTAGTGATCTCGAGAAGAAAAGACTTCCTCAGAAAATAAGCAAGCTACTACTAATAGCTCTAATCTTCCAGAAATAAGCCAAACAACTATAAGATCAAAAAATTACTATCCCGAACTCAACTAGCCTTCCTATTAAAGAGATAAAAGCTTATAAATTACCAACAGAAAAATATATATATTTGTTTACAAATCAATTATCCTGACTTAACAAGATCACATTCCTTCTAAATTTTTCCTTATACTCAATCAGAAAACACAATGAAGCAGTCATTTTATTTTTAATCAATGAAGCTGCTAAAAAGAAGTTTATGCTTTCAATATTTATTAGAATTAGATATCTAAAATGATTAACTTATTCTAATTCATTTCCTATATTTATGGATTTTGGATACTAACATTGTCTTGATAAAAATGTGATAGTAATGGTTAATGTTAAAACATTTATAATCAATGTTTAATATAAATATGTTATCATTTAGATTTTAAAATTTATGTAATACAGTACTATTGATATATATTATAGATATTATAAAAGAATGAAATTAATATTTTTTATAGCAATAAAATGCTTTTTTAGGTGATTCGTTATGATTGATATTAAAAACACTATATTATTTAAATGACCTTTTTTTTACTTTCTATATTTACAGAAGGATTGAATAGACTTATAATGCAATATTAATTGATAATATATCATTTATAATTTTCAATAGTAACTAGTCTTTTAAAATTTTGAATAGATGTGTTTCTAGTTTAATGAATTTTTTTTAAAAAAAGATACTTATATTGATAAAACTTTGTTAGATTCAGGAACCCCAATTAGTAGTTGCTTATTATTCATGTTCAGAAATTAGACTTAATTAACAGGTGACAAGTTATGAATGTGAACATAATTTTTCACATGCTTTTAATTTGGTTAATTATAATGAACACACACAAATGAATATGATGAAAAATTAATATTTTATAAATAGACAGTTTGATTTTTCTATTTTGAATTTGTACAATTTTGTACTTAAATTTTAGAAATACCTGGGCTTATATATTATAAACAATACATATGTACATAATATCTTTAGCTGATTAAGTTTATTAAGTTATTACAAAAATTTAGGTAACCTATTTCACAATGTAAACTAGTTATTAAACCATAGATTCTTTAGGTCCTGGATATCCCTCTCTACTAGTCTAAAGTCTTCTTTTTAAATGGAAGATCCAATTTTTATATGATCTAATTATCAGATTGGTACCAAATTTTAAAACCAATTTGTTTGTTTTTTTCACAATAACATTTCCACTTGATTAAAAGTCTATGTTTTCATTTACAAAATATATTTCACTTTACATTTTATATTTATATTTTAAACAAGCTTTATTCTAGTTTTATTTTTACAATTTTTTTTTTTTTGGACCCCAGTTATCACTATCTTCTATCTTAACAATCCTCATGTTATGTATGTCTATTGCTTTGTTTATGACATTTTTTTATATCTATCTATTGCTTTCCTCTGCAAAACTGTTAAGAAGTTTTTTTTTTCTTTCTTTACACCATTTCTCCACATCTCTTCATTATTTCTTGAATTATTCTGAAATTCAAAATCCACCATCACATTCTTTCAAAGCTGCTTAAATAAAGTTTATCTATGTATTGTAGTAAATAACTTATTGTAATAGAAAGCTTCCCCTTATTCCAAAGTTTATTATGGAAATATTTCTTGTAGTTTCTTTGCTGATACTCTCCTCCCAGCTAGAAAATTCTTACTCATAACTGTGACTACTTACATATATGTTTCTTAAAAATCATAAAATCCATCATAGCAACAGTAATAAAATTTTATATTTTAATTATGAGTAAAATAATAAAAATGCATTTAATTTGAATTTTTTTGAAAGAAGAGCTCGGTTTGATTAGAGTAAAGAAGTATTCAGTTACTGATATATATACCCATGATGAAATCAGAAGTTAAGAACTCCTGGATTGAAACTAAACCTGTAATTTCCAGTGATCAAATAGCATATGACTTTCAAAAAAACTACCCATTTTTAATAATATTAAATCTCAAACCAAACCAATCTTGTATATGATAAATTTAATATTGTTAACATATGAGATCGGTTTGAGAAAATGGTTAATAAAAATAAAACATGGTAGAAAAACTCATGATTAATTATCATTAAATAATAGTTGACAAATACTTGGATAATGTATTCTTCACTTATCCTCAATACTGTGAACAAAAGCTAGAGAGGTTTTGCTTTGAAGAAAGTTATTTAAAGCTATTCCCATTCTTTTTATTAATTTGATGACTATATTAAAAAATGTTGAAATTTTTATGTTATTGAAATAACTAATCATCTCAGTTAGTAATTCTCATATCTCATGCATTTATCGATTATTCAGTCATATGGTTGCTCTTTCTCTCACTCTATTACTGTGGTATCTTTTTCATGACTGCATTATTCCCTTTTTTATTATTATTTATTTTTGTTGATTTTTTAATATGTATATTTTTAAAATGAAATTGTATTATAAAGTATATCAAAAAAATGGAAAGAAGTTTAATCCATTATGCTGCTTTTACATATATTTAAATATAAATCTTATGATATAATAATAATCATCATATACAAAAAAGCTCTTTTGGCAAATATTAATTTTTGCCCTTTTTAACATGCTTGAACTAATTTACTATTACGTAATAGTAAATTAGTTCAAGTACATTAAAAAGGGCAATTATTATTATATTATATGATTTATTTAAATATAAAGTATATGTATGTAAAACTTGTGTATTATATAGGTTTTGCTATTATTTGATATCAACAAAAAACTTGAAACCAAATACAGTGAATATGTGGGACTCCTGTTATATAATATTTTAATTTTTAACTATAGTTTATATGTTATGTTCAATGTCTAGATTTTAAATGTATATATATTTTTTTATTGTAGTGCCCAAAATCTGTGCGAACTTTTGAATAATAAAAACTGGCCTGCAATTTATATTTGCAGTAGCTTGGATCAGAAAGAAAGACTGGCAGCAATCAATAAATTAAAGAATTTTCAGTGTCGTATTCTTGTCTCAACTGATCTGGTTTGTACTTCTATGCGTCAGTCATTAACAATATTTATCTATTTAAAAATATACTAATACTATATTTTTATTTCTATGTATAGTCATAAATTTAATTAATCAAAAACTTCATCTCTTTTTACTACTTATGTTTTTTAAGTTTTATTCACAGGGATACATTTTGATTTTTATACAAAATACATGTAGTGATATTAAATTGAGAATAGTAAATATACACATATCTCTAAATTGCCAATTGCTACCATTATTAATGAGGTGTTCACAATTTCCAGGAATATACAATATGAATTTATAACTTATTTATATCATAATTATATTTTAAAAAAATAATTCAAACATTATATATTCTAGCCTCAATAAAACCCAATCAATGTCTCGGGAATCTGAGAAGAAATATCATGAAGGTTTTTTTTTTTTTCCATTTTAAATTTGGAGTTCGTCATTAATTAACATTTTAGTGAACAATCCATCCATATTAATTTACTATTTAAACAATCATAATAGCAGCTCCTTTAAATTGTAGCTTGTTGTCCATTATATCAAGGGAGTTGTTGATCTTTCCCAGAGTTAATTAATTTTATCATGGAATTCGCTTGCTATACTCAGGACCAAGAAATACCAATGAATTTGTGAAATCAATTACACTAATGAATAAGGTAGATATGGATCAATAGATATTCATGCTAAGATAGTGATTCATATTTTAAAATAGGAATGAATTTTTTGATTCTAAAAATGTATTTAATCTGAAAAATTATAGATAATATCAAAAGTCATTAGAATTCTGATAAGAAATTTCATTATGAAAAAAGTGACAGGATCTCTCTCCTAGCTGCCTGGACTACTATTTATGGGTTAATTTGTGTGTTATGTAGTAACATTGCTTATCCTATTCACTACAAAAAATTTAATGCATTAGCTTGTCTGTATTACTAGCTACAACATGAAATGTGGCTGTGTTTTATACTTTTGTGGATCATCTTCAATGCTCCTCTTGCCATCATGGAATTTTCCATTTCACTTGAAAACATATTAAGATTCGTGGCTTCATTGTCATGCACACTTTGAATCATTTTAAACACTTTAATAGCAGTTTTGTTTAATTTAAAACATAATTTAATGTTAGTGTGTTGTTCCATCATTAATTAAGATACAAAATACAGTCACATTTCATGTCATAACTCATGATAGATGTTACCACCTTAAATTTTTGTGGTGAGTTATTAAATTATGATACTATATAACACATGCATTGATTCAGAGATAGTATTGCAAGCAGCTTGGAAAGAGAACTAGTATATCTTTTCACTGGGCCACATTATATAAAGAATTATATCCATTCGTTCAAAGGTATAATATTTTTTTTTTTCACTTATACTTTGAAATTTTGGGAGGAAGATATTCTTTTCATTTTCTATGACAGGAGGAAAAGATTTTATATTAAGATGATAATAAGTTGAAATTAAAAAAAAAAATTTCTAATAAATTTTGTACTGCTAGAGACACATATTCTGCATTACATATTTTTTCATTTAAAAATAATGATTAGATTTATTAAAAAAGTAATAATTAATTAAGGAGTGGGGTTTTAAAACCTGGTTTAAAAATAAAATAAAAAGATTGCTTATATTTTTCTTTTAAAATATAATAAAACTATTTGTTAAAAAGCAAATGGGGGGGGGGGGATCTAAAATAAAATTAGAAAAAGATTTAAAAGTCTTTTTTCTCTCTCATTTTAAAGAAAACTCCTTTTATAAAATAGAAATAAGTAAATATATAAAGTTAAAATAAAATTAGTCTGTAAAAATAAATGATTGTAAAACTTTCAAAAATGTAATTAGTTTATAAGATTTCTGATTGATAATGACATTGAAATTGAATTAATTTTAAAAAAACCATGTACACTATCTTATCGAGGTATTAGATGAATCTGAACGAAGGATTAAGATAACAAGAAATGTAAAATTAATTTAAAAAAAAAACGGAACTATAGAAAACAATGGGAGAGAAAAAAGTATAAAGTTACATCTTGGTTATTGTTCTTCAGTCAGGGCTGCAATCTGCTGGATCATTCCGCTCTTCAATCCATAATTCAGTTCGGTTCAAGTTCAGTTCAATTCTGGCCTGCATTTTGTGATTGAGTTATTCTAATCATCAATTTGTTATTACTTCAGTCTGCAATTTGTCAGAGTTTCTTTCTTGAGTCTGTAAATCATTCTGATCTTCATTTGTGTTATACATTGCTGCAGATATTCAGAAATTTTAGCGCAGTAGTAAACTAGTCATTCATACTGCGGTCAACATTAATGCAGAAGCTGCATAAACCATGGGAGTGTCCAAAAACTTCATGCCCAAGCCCTCAGCTATCAACTATCCTGCCTGAATCAAAACTTGGAACCAATGCCAAGATTATGAAGTAGAAGTTACCGCATACTCTTTCTCTCATTGTTCGACAAACCCGGAAGGAAAGCCATGAAGCCATCAATGGGAAACAATACAACCGGTTGGAAAGTAAAGCAAATGAAGACCTAGGTAAAGATACTTTTAAATATATTCTGATCACAATGTAGACTGTATTTTAAATGAAATGAACTTTAACAAAGGACTATTGTAACCCTAGCCTGAAAGTAATCATTTATATTTTTATGTAAGATATTATATTGTGTTATTTTATATTATATTAGATATGTGTGTGCATGAATAAATATTAATGTTTGCTTAATTGTTATTTTGTCTAATTTCTCTCTTTCTCTTGTCACTGTGTCACTAATAAATTAGTGTAGAGTTATTTTTATGTGCTAAATAAATATGCTGGACTCTGGTTGAGTGTATGAGCTAGTCGTGAGATATTTCAAGCGCTGGAATGTGTGTCTGTCGTCCGAAGCATGCTGACTATAACATATGTTTGGCTGGCGCCTGAGGTTGATTCTCAAAACAAATAAAATGCTTTGGATGGAAGGGGTTTGAATCTAGCAGTCAAGAAGTGCTATAGCTTGAAAATGTGATTGTAGTTTATGCTTTGTATAACCTTGATCTGATTATAGGTACCATTGATGGTTCATCTATCAATGATATTCTACTTCTCTGCTGAAGGGCCTGTCCGTTCCTGTGTTTTTTTTTTTGTTTAAATTATTATAAAAGGTGTTTAAACCCATTAAACTCAATTAAATAATATCTTTTTTGGATCTGGTTCATTATATATATATATATTGAATGTTAGCACTGAAGCTGTAGTGTAGGAAAATATGAAAGTTACTTAATTCATTGAATGATAATTCCATTGATATTGGTAGACATAAAGGAAACATAAAAATAAAACTACAGTATATTTATTTATAAATATATATCTGGTAAATGTATGTATTATCCATTCTCCAAAGTTATACGTATATATAACCATTATATAGTTGCATGAATTTCTTTGTTTTCTTATTATTAATAAATTTGTTATTAAATTAATAGTCAAATGTGATATCAATTTATTCTAATTCTCACACATAAATATTGTTTTTTTTTCTCATATGCAATTAAGAATTTTTTAGTATGTGCTATTATGATCTTCAGTGTCTCTGCTTTATACTAGATAAAATCCAGCATCAATAACAATAGAATTAAGGATTGAACTAGTATCTGTAGGATAGCTCTTCACTTTTGATGGTGATAATCTATACAACAATATTTATAAATATTCAGTACAAAATAAAAAACTATCTTTAGCAGATTATCCTCTTTAGTTAAGAGTAAATGATGTATTTTGAATATCTCTCTACATGAAAGAATTATTCTAAACAGAAAAGATTGCTTGGTTTAATCATCATTAGTTTGGGGTTCTGCTATAATCCCACTTAAAAATTCAAAATGAGGCATGCTAATGCCATCATAAATCACATTATGTTTTAACCAAGTGTCACATCTCAACCCAAACATCAATAATTGCATATGTCTAAACCTTTTTCAAATTGCATTCTATCAAGTTCAGGGAATGAAGCTTTTGCTAGAACAATGAGCTAAATGTGAGGATTGACCACAGAAATGATCACATGGGAAAATAAATGCATAGAAATTAGTTATATATTTATAGAATAGAGAGTAATACAAGAATAAAAATCAGAATAGACCAAGTAATATAAAAATAGAGTAGGGCAGATTAATAGGAAATAGATTAATGGTCATTCCGTGTGTATAAAAAAAGGGCTAATGGAGATGTTGGGGATGCACAGTAGTAAAGATGCAAGATGAAGACTGGAAACATGACCTATAAATATAGGCTGAAGAGAAAGCAGATTCAAAGCATGAACAACTTACTATGATGAAAATGTTTGAGTTGAGAAAAATGAAAATAACCTGCAAAATGTAATGATAATTAATTTTAATGCTAATTATATATAACCAGATAAGGTGTTAAACTTTAGGTACTGTTTAATAAGCACAACTATCCTCTAGGCACCATAATTATTTTCACAATAAGGAAATGGCTATTTTTTTACTGTATCTAGGACTACATATAAAAAAATTTTTAAAAGGAGAAATGTTTGAAAGTGCTAAATCAGAAAATTGAAGAATCAATTCAAAAGATACAAACAAAATAAAAAAGGACAAAAAGAAAAAATAAGAAACATTGAACTAGATATTCAAGAAGTCATCAGAGATGAAAATCAGTATAACATTGATGATGTGCAAAATAAAGTAAATGGAATCATTCAATTCTTTAAACAAATGCAGATCAAAGAATAAAACATTGATAAATAATGGTCAAGTTGGGAGGAAAGAGAGCAGGGAACAAAAATCTAGAATTTGGAACTTTAGGAAAAAGTGATGATCAGGATAAAGAAAATTGAGGTAACCAAAGAGAGAATGAATAGATGGAAATATCCATTTGTATTTTTCTCTAAATTAAAAATAAGAAATTTGTAGAGAAAATGAGAAGAGAAGTTGAGTTCAATATCTATAACTACTTGCTTAGTTTCACTAACTATTTTTTAAAAGTAACAATTTGCAAGTCATGTTTGAGAGGCTTCTATTGAAAATCTAAATAACTTAAGTAGATAATTTAATTTGAGCCAATTACTGAGATTAACCCAGGCATGATGGTAATCATTGTTTAGCAGTCCAAGCAATTTACTGAATTTTAAAAACTATCTTTGATTGTTATAGGAGTGAAGATTGCCACAAGGATATCAAAATCAATTATCTTATGAAACATGAAGGTTTCAAAAATCAGTTGACTCATGAAAAATTTAGATCAGGAAATACATACACTTCATTTTTGGGAAACAAATAAGCATTAAAAGCTAACCCGTAAAAAAAAAATTTAGTCATAAGAATAGTTAGGTATAATTTCTCTGGCCAAGTGGAATAAATATTTATTAACGTAGACAGAAAAACAATCTAGCAGACAGCAGAGCTACTAAAACCCTTTTTGAAATAAGCAATTAGTCACGGGGAAGGTTCAAGCCTCAAAGTAAATTTCCTTTCTAAAAAATGAGCCTTATATCATTATTATGATATAAATGAAAGAAACCCAGTGCCATCATCATGGTCCTATAAAGAAAGAAAGAAAGATCTTGCAGGCTAGGAATCAATTAAACATATATAATCTGATCATTATATAGTATTATAGAGTAATCAATGGATGCAAGAAGGTTTGTGCATAGAATCCCCATCTAAGTGCCTACTCATCCAATATCCCCAGACTAGTTTCTAACTTGTGGCTTTCATCAGTGAGGAGCCTTGGATTTGAGAGCACTGCACCTAGATCTTGGAAACTAATTGAACCTTCCAGCAGCCACCTTTTACCTTATTCGCTAACTATAAAGCTAATAAAGCATTAGATCCTAAGATCTAGGTGTAGTGCTCTCAGCTCCTCACTAGATGGGGATTTTATGCACAAACCTTCTTGCATCCATTCATTACTCTGGCTTGCACTGAGTGGCACTACTGTATGGAGAGTTTATCCTCTGTGAAAACTATTCATAACTAACCCAAATAGTCATTATATATTGAAGTCAGTAAATGAGTACCCAGCTAATCTTAGCTAGAAAATAAAATGATAGAAAACCAAGCCTGATGTATAATGCCTTCTCTTTTACTATTTCTTTATGAAGGACTAGTAATGGAGTCTTTGCCCTGTAATGGGTTGAATGCTGTTTTATCTTTTTTTTATATATATACCTACATATATATTTCAATGTATATTTAAATGATTTTCTAAAATAAATTATTTTCACTAATATATTAATTTTATCTACAGACTGCTCGTGGAATTGATGCTGAAAATGTTAATCTTGTCATAAACATGGATGTTCCCTGGGATGATGAAACTTATTTACATAGAATTGGTAGAGCTGGAAGATTTGGTAATGTTTTAAACATTTTCTTTTCTTTTTGTGTTCTGTTAAACAGTTATGTGCAAACATGCATATATTCATCTTTGTGTGTATATGTCATCTTTGTTTTCTTTCTTATAATTGAATTACAGAAAGTTTTTTTTTTATTTTTTTATGCCTAATAGATTAATAAAAATTTTCTAAAATTTCAAAAATGAGTGTTTAGCTCCAACTTTGGAAATATTTTGAATTATAGTTGAGTTTTTTAAAAAAAATATAATTTCAAATTACTAATTAATATTTATAACTGATAGCAAAATGCAATATCCAAACTCATCAAAAGAAAAAACTTATTTATAGTTATAGGTACAGTGAAGATGCAATATCTGTTATATTTTATTCCAAGCCTTTCTAGCATAAATCATATACCAGGAAAATAGCTTTTATTTTGTTTATAAATTTTCTTGACTACACTATGGTGTACAATATTTTTCAATACACACATATATGTCTAACACTAAGACTTTTACATGTATAGTTTGTTTTTATTTTATATACAAATTAAGATTGTAATATAATAAAAAAAAATTTAAAAATAATAATATAATTATTAATAATAATGTAACTTCAATCTTTTAAAAACTTTTCTTAGAACAATATAATTCAAAATAAATACATATTCTGTTAAAGTATTAAACTGAGTTTTTCTTTATATACATTTTGTATGTATTTATTTTGAAATATTAATAATAAATTGAGTGAGCATATTTACATATATATTTATTCTCTATGTTTTCTCATTAACTCAAAAAATAATGGTAATAAACTTATCTTTATTTATTAAAGTCTACAGAAACATTTTCCTGATTATATCTTTATCCATAAATTCAATGCTTTACTACTTTAAAATTATCCTTTAATTTGATTATAACTTATGATGTTTCAGGAGTGCAAAATTTTTGGCATAAATATGTTTTTCTCTTTTCATTATTTTTATTAGAGGATTCATTCTTTTTTAACATTCTGCACACTTTTGAATATGGTATTTTTTTCTATTTATTACAAATAGATAATTTTCATTTTAGCATTTACTGGAATGTACTTTATAAATTCTTTTAAAAGATGCTTAGAAGACAAACTTTTGGAACAAATAAAGTGAAGAAAAATGTCTATGCTTTTGACTTATTTAATACAGAGAAAATATATTTAATAAACAAAATCGTAGTAGATTTAGTGAGAGTATTCCAAGATGAAAATTGGCTGCTATCATGTTGATTGTGATATAGACTCATAAAATTTAATAAATTTACAAGTTTTAATATTTTATTTTTATTATTTATAATTTTTTTTATAAGATAGCTGATAACTGCAGTTAATGAGCAATGTCTATTAATATAACACATGTCATGGCTTTATTATAAATATGTTCTAAATCTTTAAATTCCACCTAAATGCTGTTAGTTTCATCTTATATTGAAAACCACACTAATGATAGCAGTAATTTTTTATAACTTAATTTTTTATGTAAAAAAGGACACTATAAAAGCTATTTTCAAAAATAGCTAAATCTTTCCATAAAACAAACAATCAAAAGAAACATAAACAAGTAATGTATATCTGTTTGAGAATCATTCTATATTAACTTGATAACTATATAAATCCTGATTCATCAGGTCTTTATTACAATGTTTCAGGATCATGATTAATTGTAAAAATTCTGAAAAAAAATTCCTACAGCTTCACAAAAGTTCATTAATATAATCACTTTATAATATGCCTTATAGATTAGATAGAATTGAAAGAAAGAAAAATTTGTTTCCTTACTGGATAACATTATTACAGCAATATCATTAAAAGACAGAATTTTTTTTTCTTGGAGACTTTTATGCATATGTTGCTACAATTAATAGTCTTTGGCTAAAAGTTGTTGGAAATAATGGTATTGTTGCTATAAATTCAAATGATTATTTATTATTGAATTTTTGTATAACACATGGAGTAACTATCATAAACACTTTGTTTAAGCAAAAAAGTCACTTTCAACAACACGCATGGATGCATCTATGCTCAAAACAATGACATTTAATAGATTACATTATAGTTAGAAGTCGGAATACAAGAGAAGTTTACATTATGTGAGCACTTACAAGTGCAGTTGTTAGATAGATCATAGATTAATATGCTTTAAGATTAAAATGATATAGTTGCATTAAAAAAATAGATATTATTTTAAATATATTCACAAGAAAATTGATGTTCATTCTTTAGAAAATATATGTATTAAATTTTAACAGCTATTAAACACTAACATTGTTAATTTGGATCTTCAAGATTGTCATATTATTGAAACATGGAATTCTCTTATGAAGTGTATTATGGATACAAATAAATCTATTTTTGCTTTCACTAAAAAGAATAATCATGACTGGTTTTCTTACAGTGATCTTATTGTTAGTGATTTGATTAAAAGGAAATATAATAGCATTTTTTGCTTGGCAGTTATTATAATAGATTAAATGTGGAACTTCATTATAAAAATAAAGATATGAAGGCAGAAGTTTAACTACTTATAAGAAGGCTTAAAAATGATTGATGGATTAAAATTATAAAGTAGATGATTATGATCATTCTAGATTTTTTTTTTTTTTTTTGATGCAATGAAAGCAACATATGGATCTGAGAAATTATATCACAATTCTATTAAATTCAGCAATAATATTCATGTATATGATGATAATATTTTGAACAAGTGGAAAGAATATTTTGATCATCTTTTGAATAATGATACAAGAATTAAAACGATGACTCTTAAGGATATAACCATTTCATCCAATCATTTACATTTGGGCAAAGATATCCAGCTTAGTGAAGTCAAAACAGTTTTTTGTAATTGTATAAAAGGAAAAGCTCTGTGTTTTGATAAAATATCTAGAGTAATTTTAAAATATGGTGTATATTAGCTTCAAAAATACTGGAAATCTTTTAGAAATATATGAATCTATCAAGTTGTGCAGCCTGATTTTAAGGTTGCTTCTATTCCAATTTTTAAAAATTAAGGGAATAGACAAGATTGCAGCAATTATCGTAAAATATTATTATTGACAATTGCAAAAACACTTTCATGGATTTGAATAGGTTGCTTCCAGCCATGGATGAATATTTATTAAAGGCTCAATGTGTTATTAGACAATCAAGAAACTTACACATAATTTTAGTTGCTAGGCAAATGCAAGAAAAAATAATAGGATCAAAGAAGTCATATTATTTTTTCCCCAAGCATTTACTTCAATTAATTGGCTAGGTCTGTGGCATTATTTGAAATTAGTTGATTGTCCACCCAAATTTGTTCATACTATTCCGCTTATACATGATGGAATGAGAGTATATTGTACGTGAAAAATCTGAGTAATTTGAAGTGAAAATTGCTATTAAACATTGATGTGCACCTGAACCAACATTGTTTCAAATTTTCATGGCAGTTGTTTTTGAAACTATGTATAGGCAGTTTAATGAAATGAGGATCAAGATGTGATAACATTTTATTGATAGAATTTGAATCTATTAAAAGCAAAAACAAGAACTTCATATTTTTGGATTCAGAATTTATTGTGCTATTTTTGCTTAATTCAAAAGAAGATTTGTAGAATGTACTTAATGTTTTATAAAGACTTTGGTTTAATATTTCATAATCAGAAAACTGAAGTTCTTTATCAGTCAATGATAGAAAAAAAATCCTCAGCCACTTTTAGTTTAGTTGATTGTCAATTTGAAAATACAAATCAATTTTATAAGTAGAAAGATGGACTTAGATATTCAGAGATTATAATGTGTTGCTGCTGCATTTAACAAGTTAAAAGATACAGTATTTTATTATAGGTATATAATCATTGCTGATTAGAGAGCGGTTATTTATTTTATTTATGGAAGTGAAACTCAGACACCCTATTGATGTAATATAAAGACATTAAAGGAATTTCATTTAATGATGCTTCATAAAATTCTAAAAATACAATGGCAAGATATAAAATCAATCAATATGTTCTTCCACTTGCTGAATGGGATAACAGAGTTCACTGTTATAAAATCATATCTTCATTGGATTGGTCATGTATAATAAATTAATAATGTAAGACTCTGTTCATATTATAAGGATTATCTCTAAGACATTGTGAAAAAGTGCAGTGTCAATTATTTCCATTGGGAAAATATGGCAGAAACATGGCATTGAAATGTTTCAGAAATAAAAGTTTTCTGCTGAAGAAATTAAAAGATAGTATTGCAAAATATCAAACAAAAAATGGTCCATTCTGTTCTATAAGAGGACATGAGTAGTCATCACAAAACTCATTTTTAGAGCAGTTTTTTTTTTTTTAGTTAGAAGAACCATATTCATTTAGGAATATGTATGTAATAGATTAAGTATATTGAGAGTCACAATATATTTTGAAATAGCAGGTTGACAGATACGTTGTAATACACAAATTTCAAACAAAGAAATATAAATTATTTAATTTTTTTTTTTTTTTTGTATAGTGAGTATAAACTCATTTAAATGTATTTTATAAGAATGATTAAATTTATAATATTCTATTTTTATTTTATTTTTACTTTAAATGTAAAAAAAAAAATAAGAAAAAAAGTTTTTTGTTTACTTTAAATTTAATTTTTGATTTAACAAATAGATTTTATTTTTTGATAATATTGACTTTAAAATGCTTTTACTTTTATTAATTAGATTAGAAAAAAGTGAAGAAAGCAGCATTAAATTGGGGGGAGGGGAGTAATTCTAAAGCATAATTATTTAATTCAAATTTTAAGATAATTGTATGACTACAAATGTATATTAACTGATTATGAGGATAGGAGATGGGTGATTTAATAACAAAATAACCCAATAGCTGATTTATTAGGAGATAGATAACCAAAGTCTTGTACAACTAGTTAATAATGCAAGTGCAACCAAAGAATGAAATGTTTAGAAAAATTAACACAGGCAAAAAACAAAATAAAATAGAAATAAACAGAAAAATAGATAAAAAAAAATCAGAAAAAACACAAGAGAGAAAAAAATGTATATATTAAAAAATAATGTTGGGGGCTATTAAAAATGATGCAAGATACTTTTAGAATTAAAAATATTGCCTATGTATAAGAAGTTAAAGTTGATGTAGAAATTTTAAGAACATGCCAGATCAATACAATGATTAAAAATTCTGCTTTTTAATGCAAGAATAGAGGTGAATCTAAAATAAATGTAGAAACTGATGACAAATCAAAATTTGATGCTAAAAATTTCAAATGGATACAATAAGTATTCTTAAGTTTTGTAAAGCTTTTAGCTTTATGCTTAGAAAATATTTTATTATATGAAATACTGTACCGTATCAAAATTGGGGGGGGGGGGTCACAAAATAAAATACAATATATATATATATATATGCTTTTAACATAACCCAGATTACATGTTATGAATAAACACAATTGTATTTAATGAGGACACTTCCAAGTTGAAAAAATCGCTGCTGCCTCATATTCTAAAATTTATTAAATTTATTACTCTTACTATTTTTTTACTTAATTTACTTTTTTTTTAGTTAAATACATTTATTTTATTGGGGGGAGGGGGTAGCATATAATTGAAGTAGTTCAATATTGATACAGGACATGATTTCATTATATTGTACTATTATTTATTAAATATTTTTTTGTTACTTAAAATATAGTTTTACCTCTTTATTCTCAATTTAATACATCTTCTATTCATATGTATGATGTGATTGATTAACATTTTGAACCTATATTTTTATAGATTTAAAAAAGTCAAATGTATCTACTGAGTTCTGTAGTCTGGTAGTTAGGATTGTAAAAATATGTGTAGGTTATAGTTTGATTGCCATGCTTTGAGTGGAAATAATGCCTCAGAAATATAAATGTTTCGTCTCTCTGGGAATGTATTAAAATAATTTGATTATTTTACTATACTCTTATGCACACATACATATTGTCATTTGATATTTTTATTTATAATCCATTACACCTATGGTAGCTCAGGGTAAAACAGTATACTGAGGGCATCATGCATCCATTATAATGAGAACATGTTTGCATTTTGCATTCCATTATAATATTTAGGGCCACAATAGAAACTATAATATATTTTAAAAATTTTAATATTTATCAATGTAAAATATTACTATACTATCATCATTATTTTCAATCATTATTGATCCACTGCAGAATGAAGGTCTCTCCAAGTTCAATCCATCTTCTCCGATCTAAAGCAAAAAGAAAAGGAAAAAAGATACTCCAATTATGAAATTGTCATTTATTATATCAATCAATTCTCTACATCACCCAGCACACTTCCTTATTTTGTCTGAGTTTCTTACATGTTAGCTTTTTCTAGTTCTTTTACAATCTCTTGGAATCTAGTTTAAGATTTCAATTATCCATTAATTGTTGTCTCTTCTAGAAATATATTCAGTCTCTTAATTCTTTCAATGCTATCAGTAATACCTCTTTGTTTTCTCACCCAGATATTTCGTTTTCAATCTCTTCTTGTTACTCCTAATATGCATTTCTCCATACTTCATTGAGTAGTCTAAAGTCTTTGTACTATTCTTCTGTTAAGTACCCAATTGTCAGATCTGTAAGTGAAAAGTGTTAACACACCTTTAACTTCCTTTTCAGACACATATTGTTATTTCTACCAAAAGCACTCCAACCAAATTTAATCCTATGATTAATATCATCCATTATGTGTCCATCTATAGTAATAATCTGATGAAAGTATTTGTAATTGTTAACTTCTTCTAACTCATCATTATTAATCTTTATTTTCTTTTTTTGAGAAAAATCCATTGAACATTACTTTAGTCTTTTTAACATTTATTTTTAATCCTACTTTCTTACTGTCATCTGATAACTCTTGCAACATTTCCTGAAGTTCTAAAGCATTATTTGCAAAAACAACTACATAATCCTTCAAAATCTACATGCCTTAAATAATCTCCATTTACTTCTATTTACTTTGCTTGCTATTTTAACCCACAAAAACGTTTTTTAGATATGGAATTATCTTGTCATACATCCTTCTCAATGTTAATATTTTTACTATCATTATGTAATCTGTTGCTATATTATAGTATATTATTATATTATAATCTGATATATATATATGGGTGTATGTATGTATGTATTATTTATGGAATTACTTAAGCACTCTCTATTAGCTCATTTTAAAATAAAACATGAGAGTGCTTAAATACCCTCATTCATAATAGTTTTATAAGTTATAGTTTTGTAGTATATTAATTATATATTTTGTGTGCTAAATTCAGTTGATCGTATTTATATGAAAATGAAAATTAAATTCTTACTTGATTGAGTATAAGGAAAAGTTAATAATTGTAAATTTCATAAAATAAATGAAACATTCTTTAATTGATTATAATTTCTCCCTATCCATAATATAATTAAATGTGTGCTTATTGACTATAAAGAATATCCCATTTTATAATTATGTATATTTTATTTTTTCAAACTTTAAAATAAAGCAAGTAAAATCTGCTTAATATAAGTAATATTCAAACTTATCTGAAATATATCATAAATAACCAGGCATATCAGATGTCTGTACCAAAACATAAGAAATTATTTTCAATTTACTTGCCTTTCTTATTAAAAAGTACACTTTTTGTATTGTTACTATTCTGCAAGTTATGTTGGAACGAATGTTACTGTTATATGGACACATCAAGCTAGGAGAGTCATGTGGTAGTTTTGTTGTGGAAAATCACTACTTATTTTTTGAAATATAGTAATTTATTTCTTTATAGGTTCTCATGGTGTGGCTATAACTCTTGCAAGTCATAAGACAGAGTACGAAAATTTACTGAATATTCAAGACCATTGCAGACTCAAGCTGTGTCAATTACCAGGTACAGTTTTATAATGATTTTGAATGTTCAATAAACTTTATTATTTAAAATCTAAAGTGTTTATACTATTTCAAATATGTCATTTCTTTTTTTTTTTTTCATGTTTAATGCAGTGAAAGAATTAAGGACTTGAATTAAAGATTTTTAAATTGAAGTTCAATTCTTGTGCACTAAATCACATGATCTCTTGAGCAGTAAATCATTCATCATCATTATTATCATTTTCCTTTTTATTGGACAAGTGTTATATGTTCTGATTTAGTTGATACATTACTTTTTGTTAACTTTTGAAAAATGAATTTAGTTTCTAACTAGTTGTCCATGAATGCACGGGAACTGTAAGTTCAGAATCACAGGGTTAATGTCTATTTCTAAACTTACATAAACCATGAACAAGGAAGAATTAATACAAATTATTCCACTTATAAGACATTAATTTCCTTTAAACAAGAATGCACAGAGAAAATTGAAGAATGTTGAGCATTTGTTTTAGCGCATTATTGAGGGGTGTTAATGCCATTACTAAAATGTCTAAATTTGTCTTTATAGGAGAGAGTTTCATCTTTAGTTACTCTATCTTCCAATAGAGGATTTATATATTTACATACACATCTACCAGCAACAATTACTTATGTCTAAGTTCCATTCTGTTTTGATTTATGAATGCTTAAATGGGTTTATAAAACTGCTTATATTAGAAGGATCCTGTAATATATCCATCTATCCTGGTTACTGCTCTGCTTCCAATCTGGACCAGTCCATAGCGACTCAACTAATTTAATGTTGGTTGATAAATGGGTATCTTGCTATTATGAATACCTGATAAACGAGGATGGGCAAATGTTAAAATTCAATATTTAATAAACAATGGTGATGCTTTCTCTTTCACTGGTTTTTTATAAGGAGCTGTTGAAGAAGCATTTGCTCTGCAGTGAAATAATTAAAGACTGTTTTATTTATCTATTTGAACTGTTTCAACAAGCTTCCAACAAACTTTAAGCAAATCACTACCAAAATATGCAATCATATAGCAGCAATAAGAAAATTTCATATGAATATCATTATTGAAAATGAGAAGATAAAACCTTATGTTTATTATTATTTAAATACATTTGGTAAAACATTTGAATTTTACATTTTTTACAGGTGGCAGTAAAAGGGGAAGACATCTAGTAATTATAATAGAGAAGAAAGAGTCAAAAAAATTTATAAAAGAGCAGAAAGAAAGGAAGAAATTGTAACAATTGGATATTTGAATATGCAAGGTGATAGGAGATCAGAAAAGCTGGTTGGAACTAAACAAAGCAGTTAAAAATGAAGAACTTGAGGTATTAGCAGTAGTGGAAATATGTCTAAGAAAAAAAGAACCTACACTGGAAAATTTGGTATAAATAGAAAAAATCTACAAAGCGCATACAATATGCAAGTTGCAGAAGTTATAAAAATGAAAAATATTAATGACTCTGTTATGGCTGAGCACTTTCGAAGATCCAAGCCTCATAATCATAGCCACATTGAAAACTGTGGTATGGTTTACATTAGACTTAAGATATGCAAATAAGTTAGGTAGTCCATTTTTTAGAAATTTCAAAGCAGGTATCACGTCTGTTTATTGCATTATTATTGCTGTTGATAAAATATGCCTTTTTTATTTTCCTTTTGCAGTCATTTGTTTCTATAAATAGAAAAGAAAAAGAAAAAAGAGGTGGTAGTATAGGAGTAATGTCAAAAAATATTTAAATACTGTAAAGTGTCAAGAACATTTGTGATGCTTTTCATCCCTTTCTTTGCTTCCTGTCTATGCTTTTCATCCCTCTCTATTGCTTCCTGTCTATGCTTCTCACCATTTTCATTATCTCCATTTTAATTTGTTCACATATTGAACTCATCTCCAGACATTTAGTCTTATCTTCATCTGGTGGACTAGAAGCAGATTCCTTTGATATGACAACTTCTTCCGTATACACCTCTTCTGTGTCATCGTCCATGCTGCTGCTATCTTCTGTTATTTTTCTCCCAGACCTTAATGTAATACCTTCCTTTTCATTCCTCACTTCCTCTCCTTCATTCATTATTTCCTTTTTCTCTTCCATATTACTAGTTTATTCTATTTTATTTATCCAATATATTTTTACAGAGCTAAATTAATTTACTTTGACTTGACTTTTTATAATACGGCAAATAGCTGTACTCCGCAAACGAAAACGACCTGTCCACTTTCCATCCTGTTCCTATGGCTAACTCTATTAAAGATGCCTATAAATGATACCGCTATATTTTATTTAAATTCGCTAAGATTTGCCCATCTTTAAAATCTGACTACAAAATATTTAACAAATGATTAAAATTTACTAAAATAACTAAATCAATAAAGGTAACTCACCATCGGTTTCTTCTTCCAGTTGCTTTTAAAATAGACTTCAGTTGTTCATGATTATAACATAATTCATTTTACACGTCTGTGCCAGTTTCAAACCTCAAACTTTTGATTTGACCCTATACTTTATTCCATTCTCATTTTCATCAAATCCAATTCTACTTTTTTTTTAAAAAAAAAAAAACAAATCAAATGGGTCCCCTTTTTATTTTAAGCGTAGAACGTTTCCTTCTCCACCTCTGATGACAAATTTATATGAGGATGACTTATAGCTTGTTCAAATCATCCTCGAGCGCCAGTCACCAGTAAGCAGGAAAGATTACATAAAATTTATAAAATATTTAATAAAAAACTTATTTTTTTTTTACTATGCATTTGCATATATATATATATATAATGACCTATTCAGTGCATGAAATTAATTGATTGACGTGTCTCCTGATTTATTTACTAATTTACTCCTTTTTTATTATTATATTATATCCAGAAAAAAAATACTCTTTTTTGACTATGCATTTGCACACATATATATATAATGACCTATTCAGTGCATGAAATTAATTGATTGACATGTCTCCTGATTTATACTAATTTACTCCTTTTTTATTATTATATTATATTCAGAAAAAAAATACTCTACATGAATTACAAATATTTTTTTGCGATAGGTCAAGAGAAACAAACCCGGAAAAAAAAATCGGTCGTGGTTTGCGGACCGTACTGCCGCCGTCAGAGGGCGCGGCGACATCATCAACAACCGGCCTGAAAATGGCAAGTGATAATTTTTTTTACAAAATGCCTCAAAATCGACAAATAAAAATGCCTAAGGCAATATATGTAGCAAATAAAGCGAAAACTACAAATTAAAAAAAAATGAAAGAAAATGCTAAAAAATTCAAATAATAAAAACAAAAAATCATGAAAATTCCATTACGAGCTATACCCCCCCCCCCCAAAAAAAAATCAAAAAAAACGCCTCAAAATCGACAAATAAAAATGCCTAAGGCAATATATGTTACAGCAAATAAAGCGAAAACTACAAATTAAAAAAAAATGCAAGAAAATGCTAAAAAATTCAAATAATAAAAACAAAAAATCATGAAAATTCCATTACGAGCTATACCCCCCCACCAAATCAAAATGTCTTCCCTTAAATCGACAAATAAAAATGCCTGACAATATATGTACAGCAAATAAATCGAAAACAACAAATTATAAAAAAAATGCAAGAAAATGCTAAAAAATTCAAATAATAAAACCAAAAAACCATGAAGATTCTATCAAGAGATATACCTCCCTCTACAATCTGACAATTCACAAAACATGGCGGCCAAAAAAAGCGGGAAAATACGAAAAAAATCAAATCATTTACCTTCAACATAAATATGCATCTAAGTTCATATTAAAAAGCAATTCCCCCAACTGGTCAAAACATAACACAGATTAATATGTAGTAACTAATAAAAAAATAAGCAGAAAATGCTATAAAATGCCAACTATAAAAAAATAGGATCAACAGTCCCCCCCCCTACAATCTGGACATTCAGAAGGAAGCATGGCGGCCAAAAATAGCGAGGATCAAATTATTTACCTTAAACATAAATATGCATCTAAATTGATATTGAAAAGCAATTAATTGTTCTCTGGCTTTCAAATTACTGCATATGTAAATGGAGCAGTAATATTTAAATAATCAAAAAGCAATCATTACCGACCCCTCCCCACTAATCAAAACATAATAAATGGTATCAATATTTTAAGATTATTTAAGTAATAGACCTAATAAGAATTCATATCATAGATTAATACGTAGTAAGTAATTAAATAGAATTATAGTAAGTTTAAAAGAGAAGATGGAAAAATTACCTTGTTGCATTTTTTTTTGTTCAAGAAATTGTTTTTCACTGTTATATAGATTTAAATCACAGATTGTAGTTTCAAAATGACTATCTCCTTCCCCCATTTAGTGACTTTTCTAAAAATAAGAACTCATAACACAGATTAATACGTACTAAGTGATTAAATATGGCAATAACGGACTAACTTTTATAAAATGTACTAAATCTTATAAATATTTAAAAAATCAAACACTATTTGCACATGTGCTGTGCATTTAAGTAATAGATATAACTCCTCAACACAGATTAATACAGTACATAGTAAGAAAGTTTAAAAAAGAAAGTGGGAAAAATTGCCTTGTTCCAAATTCGGTTCAGAGCCATTTGCACAATGATGACTCGATCATGATGTTCTGCAAAATGTAGCTTTGCTGGTAAATTTCTTAACACTTTTAGCAATGATGATTTCAGCAGATTAAAAAAATTATTTAACAGAAGGTATCTACAAACACTAGCAATTATTTAAATCAAGTTATGCACACATATATAATATCCCAATTCATTTTAAAAATAATAAACAATTGTCCACTATATTCATATTATTTTCAATTATGTTTTTATTTAAACAAAGTTGCAAGTTCATCTACATTTTTTTAATGAGAGATGTGTAATTACAAACATGAAATCTTCTCTCCCCCCCCCTTTACTTGACAGCAAAAAATACTGTAAATACTTTTAAAAGAAAAGTCTTTCAACATCAAATTATTTATCTTTAAAGCAATTAATTGTTATCTGGCTCTCAAATTATGATATATGTAAATTGATCAATAATATTTAAATAATAATCAATGTAAAAAAGGAATACAAAACATAATTACCAAAGTCTTTCGGAACAGATTTTAACACTACGACTAAGAGCAAATATGGCAGAAATTAGCGGGAAAAAAAAGTTTTGAGTTAAAATTTGCGCATATCTAATGTTGTATTCTTCTCCATCAAAAAATAATCCTAATTAAGTTTGTCAAAAAATAAACATTATCCCAACAACTTGTATTTCTAGCACTACAAAATAATTAAAACGTCATAATAGAACTAAGCAGGTATTTCAAAACTCTACTTTAGCTACATTTTAAGTAAATTTGTTAGCTTTGGAAATGATATTTTTGATGTAAAATCTCTATTAAGTCATGATACCCAAAAATAATTTCCGGTCATCCTTCTTTTATAGTATGCATTTTAATTTTGAAAGAACAAACTGTGAAATGAAATATGACGTAATAGAGATTTTACATCAAAAATATTATTTCCAAAGCTAACAAATTTACTTGAAATGTAGCTAAAGTAGAGTTTTGAAATACCTGCTTAGTTCTATTATGACGTTTTAATTATTTTGTAGTGCTAGAAATACAAGTTGTTGGGATAATGTTTATTTTTTGACAAACTTAATTAGGATTATTTTTTGATGGAGAAGAGTACAACATTAGATATGCGCAAATTTTAACTCAAAACTTTTTTTTCCCGCTAATTTCTGCCATATTTGCTCTTAGTCGTAGTGTTAAAATCTGTTCCGAAAGACTTTGGTAATTATGTTTTGTATTCCTTTTTTACATTGATTATTATTTGAATATTATTGATCAATTTACATATGTCATAATTTGAGAGCCAGATAACAATTAATTGCTTTAAAGATAAATAATTTGATGTTGAAAGACTTTTCTTTTAAAAGTATTTACAGTATTTTTTGCTGTCAAGTAAAGGGGGGGGGGGGGAGATTTCATGTTTGTAATTACACATCTCTCATTAAAAAAATGTAGATGAACTTGCAACTTTGTTTAAATAAAAACATAATTGAAAATAATATGAATATAGTGGACAATTGTTTATTATTTTTAAAATGAATTGGGATATTATATATGTGTGCATAACTTGATTTAAATAAATGCTAGTGTTTGTAGATACCTTCTGTTAAATAATTTTTTTAATCTGCTGAAATCATCATTGCTAAAAGTGTTAAGAAATTTACCAGCAAAGCTACATTTTGCAGAACATCATGATCGAGTCATCATTGTGCAAATGGCTCTGAACCGAATTTGGAACAAGGTAATTTTTCCCACTTTCTTTTTTAAACTTTCTTACTATGTACGGTATTAATCTGTGTTGAGGAGTTATATCTATTACTTAAATAATGCACAACACATGTGCAAATAGTGTTTGATTTTTTAAATATTCATAAGATTTAGTACATTTTATAAAAGTTAGTCCGTTGTTGCCATATTTAATCACTTAGTACGTATTAATCTGTGTTATGAGTTCTTAGTTTTAGAAAAGTCACTAAATGGGGGAAGGGGATAGTCATTTTGAAACTACAATCTGTGATTTAAATCTATATAACAGTGAAAAACAATTTCTTGAACAAAAAAAAATGCAACAAGGTAATTTTTCCATCTTCTCTTTTAAACTTACTATAATTCTATTTAATTACTTACTACGTATTAATCTATGATATGAATTCTTATTAGGTCTGTTACTTAAATCATCTTAAAATATTGATACCATTTATTACGTTTTGATTAGTGGGGAGGGATCGGTAATGATTGCTTTTTGATTATTTAAATATTACTGCTCCATTTACATATGCAGTAATTTGAAAGTCAGAGAACAATTAATTGCTTTTCAATATCAATTTAGATGCATATTTATGTTTAAGGTAAATAATTTGATCCCTGCTATTTTTGGCCACCATGCTTCCTTCTGAATGTCCAGATTGTAGGGGGGGGGGACTGTTAATCCTATTTTTTTATAGTTTGCATTTTATAGCATTTTCTGCTTATTTTTTTATTAGTTACTACGTATTAATCTGTGTTACGTTTTGACCAGTTGGGGGAATTGCTTTTTAATATGAACTTAGATGCATATTTATGTTGAAGGTAAATAATTTGATTTTTTTTCGTATTTTCCCGCTTTATTTGGCCGCCACGTTTTGTGAATTGTCAGATTGTAGAGGGAGGTATATCTCTTGATAGAATCTTCATGGTTTTTTGGTTTTATTATTTGAATTTTTTAGCATTTTCTTGCATTTTTTTTATAATTTGTTGTTTTCGATTTATTTGCTGTACATATATTGTCTGAGGCATTTTTATTTGTCGATTTAAGGGAAGGCATTTTGATTTGAGGGGGGTATAGCTCGTAAAGGAATTTTCATGATTTTTTGTTTTTATTATTTGAATTTTTTAGCATTTTCTTGCATTTTTTTTTAATTTGTAGTTTTCGATTTATTTGCTGTACATATATTGCCTTAGGCATTTTTATTTGTCGATTTTGAGGCGTTTTTTTTATTTTGGGGGGGGGTATAGCTCGTAATGGAATTTTCATGATTTTTTGGTTTTATTATTTGAATTTTTTAGCATTTTCTTTCATTTTTTTTTAATTTGTAGTTTTCGCTTTATTTGCTGTACATATATTGCCTTAGGCATTTTTATTTGTCGATTTTGAGGCGTTTTGTAAAAAAATTTATCACTTGCCATTTTCAGGCCGGTTGTTGATGATGTCGCCGCGCCCTCTGACGGCGGCAGTACGGTCTGCAAACCAGGACCAAAAAATCTTACATATATATACATATTTTTCTTTTAGTGTTATTTAGAAAAGAAAAAAAACACAACACTATATACTTAAATACTATACAGGGTATTGCAGGGTGTGGGAATAATTAACAAAGTCCCAAGCGATGGGCGTCCAAACGCATGAAAAAAAATCTATACATAGACATTATTTTGGACAACGAAAATTTAATTTAAAATCATTAATTTTGCACAAAGAATTTTATCTCTATACTCATTAATCCCCTCAGGGGTGGAAATAAATTACCGGCCCCACGATTTGGGCGCCAGTTATAACGATCCAAACACAAGTGAAGATCGAATCTAACCGCAAACTACGATATCTGCTCTACAGAGCGCCATCTAGGCATTTAAGCCTAGAAAAATTTATAAAGTAGGCAGATACGCGCTGATAAGATTCCACTTTATTTAATATTTAGATTGTTAGCCCAAGTCACTAGCTCAGTGGAGACGCAGAGATAATAATCTATATCTTAATTTATATCTTAAATATAAATAAATAAAAGCTACTGCCAGAAATTAACACATAAAAATATTTATTTACGCACATATATAATTTTGAATCATTTTTAAATTTTGAGGAACAACATTAATTGTTTTTTTAGATTTTAATATTCTGTTAATTTAACTTATTATTTTAAAATTTTAAATCATCTACAGATGAATTTATATTTATTTTAAGATTGTCAAGTATGAATAGACTACATAGATCTGCATTTGAAAAGAAAATATTCTATCCCTTATTTAGCCTTAGGCCAAAAAGTTCGCAGTCAAACCGGCGTCAATCCATCTGATGTATTTATGTATTCAATGTAGCATGAAAATACGACAACACAAAATACTATACTGTCAGGAATGTACATCTGAACAGTAAGTAGAGTTACAGAAGACATTGTCTCTCCACCAACAGGAATGCTACATCTGTTGGCGAGTATAACAATAAACATAAAACTCCATAGGAATGGATTGCGGTCCTTTGCCGTCTTACAAACCCATCTATAGGCAAACGGAAGGTGTGTGGCGTATATATGCAATCCTGCCCGTAGCGGATCGCATACATCTACTAATTACACAAATATATCCAATCCATTGAGCTAATTCAACTACGAAACGAATAACCTAAGATTACCCTCCCTTAAACTATATATAACTTTACAAATCTATACAGCCATTCACGCCCGACTTAAATTTAACATTTATTATGTTCGCACAGATGAATTTTATAAAATTTGTTTTAAAATGTTGAGTATAGATCGACTGCACAGATTCCACGGTCAAAAACATTCCAAAATAAACATAACCGATCAAAATACAAAGTCATTGATAATGTCAATTACCTAGGGAATATAAAAAAAAAACCCAATGGTGTTCATCATAAGACACCGCAGTGACATGATGACTTATATATTGCAATCGACCATGAAACAGCAACAATTAACCGCTAACGAATCTATGCAACGTCTATACCCAACTTTAAATTTCATGCATTTAAATAATTTATACGATAAGTATTAATACAAATAAAAAAAATAATAAAATGGAAATGATGTTTATCAATGCAAAACATATAAATTTAAACATTTTCAATTCATTTTAAACTTAAAAGTCAGATAGAAGTTCATAAGCTTGAACGAAAGTTCTTAATTATTTTTAAACTTAGAGTTCATGTCAATAGTTTACAGTAGAAGAATCACTGCTCTTGATGTAAATTTTCACGGAGTCTTTATTTGAAAACCCGGTCAGATGTTCCGGAGGTAGCATTAGCTGGTTCATTTTGGTATCACAGTCAGTTCATTTTTAAAATAGAGAGAGAGTGCGATATGTGCGTCCTATCACGACCCTCAAAAACAAGCTGGAAAAACTCTCAGGAAAACTGTATTTCTCCTTTTATAGTATCCACACAGATTCAACCAACAAAACGTCACTAATCGATCCTTTTCATTCGGATCCGGGCTGAGGCTTGGTGATTTCATTGGTCAAGCTAATTTCTCTTTATTCTCTTAGCTAACTTTTCATCTGACCCTTTAATTACACAGCTTTTGGATAATTAATAAACAATCATTTCCATTTACAGATTACAGGAATTAATTAATACCTGTTTTTATTTTAACTTACGTTATTTCTTTATTAAAATATTTCTATATTTAAATCTTTTTTTTTTTTTTATCAAAAAAGTACGTTCAAATACTTTTTTTATTTATAAAAAAAATTTTTTAAAGTTTTGCATCTGTGCGAATATAATATATAAGTTATATGTTTAACAAACATTTTAATTTTAGTGTTTAGTTTTTTTTTTTCTAATACATTTATTTTTATTTGCGAACTTAAAAGTTTTTATTTCAATTTAATGTAACGACATATTTATATATCGTTACATATCAGTAAACTTCCTCAAAAAAATAAAAACATTAAAAAAAAAAAAAAATTACTTAGTGTTAGTAATTACATTTCACAAATTTGTTATATATGAAATTTCAAAAGGACAAAACTATTTTTTTTAAAAAAGACAAAACAATAATTACAAATATAATGATAAAAAAAAATGTTGACTGATGATTCCTTACTACCAGCTAAATTTTTGCTCCCTCCCAAGTTTCTTTTCTTCTACTTTTAAGTATTATTTAGGCAAGTTAAACGATTAGATTTTAAACAAGACTTTTTTTTAAAAAAAAAAAATTATGATTTATATTTATTAATTATGTTTTATTACTTTTTATTCCTCGTATTTATCTTTACATATGCGCAATTTTTCTTACTGGCAGTACCTTTAAGACAAAATTTCAAACTGTAACTCCACGTGAATACAACAAATATATTTATACTAATTTCAGAAAAAATATTACGGGCATGATTCACTTTTAAAATTCTCAGGGCACTCTTGTTTATTAAAGATCAGCCCAAGTTGGGTAGCCAGTTATAACGATCAGGAGACACGTCAATCAATCAATTCCACGCACTGAATAGGTCATTATATATATATGTGTGCAAATGCATAGTAAAAAAAAAAAATAAGTTTTTTTATTAAATATTTTATAAATTTTATGTAATCTTTCCTGCTTACTGGTGACTGGTGCCCGAGGATGATTTGAACAAGCTATAAGTCATCCTCATATAAATTTGTCATCAGAGGTGGAGAAGGAAACGTTCTAAGTTTAAAAGAAAAAGGGGACCCATTTGATTTTTTTTTTTAAAAAAAAAAAAGAGTAGAATTGGATTTGATGAAAATGAGAATGGAATAAAGTATAGGGTCAAATCAAAAGTTTGAGGTTTGAAACTGGCACAGATGTGTAAAATGAATTATGTTATAATCATGAACAACTGAAGTCTATTTTAAAAGCAGCTGGAAGAAGAGACCGATGGTGAGTTACCTTTATTGATTTAGTTATTTTAGTAAATTTTAATCATTTGTTAAATATTTTGTAGTCGGATTTTAAAGATGGGTGAATCTTAGCGAATTTAAATAAAATATAGCGGTATCAGAAGTGTATATGGTTATAGTGTATATGGCCACTGGAAATAGTCAATTGAATATACAGAGTTTCAAAAAAAAGAGGAAGAAAATTATGGGATATGAATGGGCATATTGAAGAAATTGATGACTTGAATAACAAAAATGGGCAGATTGGAAATTTATCAAATATTTATGAGGGGTAGGTAATATACATATTCTAGAAATAATATATTTCACACAATAGATGATTATGTATTACTAAATAAAGAGGGAATGAATAAAGTATGGAAAAAAGTTTTTGATAATGAAGAAAGAGTATGTAATAGTTATTATAATTTATAATAGAAATGGTTAGTAATGTGATGGAAATAATAATAAAAGTAGAAAGGATAGTGAAAGATATGGATGGAGAGTGAATGGTAAGAATAAGTTAGAAGAATATAAAATAAAAATACAAAAAGTTATGGAAGAGTTTGTTGGGAATGAATATAAGGATTGGTGTGGTGAAGTAGAAAAAGTGGCAAATAGGGGTTTTAGGTGAGAGTATTCAGAAAAATAAAAGTAAGAGAAAAGAGAGAATTAGTAAAAGTTTAAAATAGAGGGGGGGGGGGTGCAGAGAATATAATGTGCTGTTAAGAACAAAGAAATTGAAAAAGATGTTAATATTAAATGGAAAAACTATTTAAATAAAAAGAAATTGGCTAAAATAGATAATTATATAGAGAAAATGAAATAGTATTTTTATATTGGATTATTTCCATCATCTAATATCAGTATTGAATGTCTTTAGAAAAAATTAACTTTATTTAAATATTCCAAATACATTCAACTGATACTAACTTGTTTGATGTGCTATTTTTAATAGTTGAATGTATTTGGAATATTTAAATAAAGGGTACTACTGTTGGGTGCACTGTACTGCCAAATAAAATTAAATTTTTCTAATGACATTCAATACTTATATTAAATGATGGAAATAGTCCAATATAAAAATACAACTAAAACACTATCATCTTCAGGAAAACATAAAGAATGAAATTAAATTGTAAATTATTGGAAGATATTAATAAAAATGGAAAAGATGGGAGTAAAAAATTTTGGAAATATATTAAAAGAAAGAATATAGGGGAAAGAGAAGTAGTATTACTAAATGATAAGGAGAAAGAGTATAGTTCTAGAGAAGAATTAGAATCAATCTTAAATAAGTATGTAATGGATATAGAAAAATGTTAGATGTGAAGGACAGAATAACCATCATAAAAGCACATAATAATGGAAATATTAGTTTTACAGAAAATGAATGAGGCAGGGAAGAAATTGAAAAATGGGAAGGCAAGTGGTTTAGATGGATGGGAAGCATGATGATAAATTTGGGGAATAGAGCAAAATTAAATCTATTATCATGCTTTAATAAGGTGACACAGAAGACAGAATTCCCAGATAGCTGGAATAATACAAGAGTGAGGCTATGATTTAAAGGAAAGGGTAAAGATCATAGACTGGTAGTAGTTGGTGTTGTATAAAGTTTTTGCATATATGTTGAGTTGAAGGGTGGCAAATGAATGGAAGAAAATAATATAGTGGGAGAAATGCAAGGAGGTTTTAGAATAAAACAGGCAAAACTCTCCATACAGTAGTGCCACTCACTAATCTGGGGATATTGGATAAGTAGGCACTAGATAGGGATTTTATGCACAAGTCTTCTGGCATCCATTGATTACTCTGGCTTGCACTGAGTGGCACTATTGTATGGAGAGTTTTACCTAATTTAATAACAGTTATGAGCAAGCATAAGAAATGGTGATCATGGGAGGCTTTAGGATAGGCATATAGGGGATACTTTATTTGTAGTAACACAACTTATAGAAATGAGTAGAAATACAGGTAGACCATGGTCTTTATAGATATCGAGAAAGGCATATGATAGAATGAATAGAAGTAGATTATGAGTAAGTTTTAGTAAATTTGGGAATGAATGGGGCCTTAGTGGATCTTATTAAGAGATTGTATGAAAATAATTATTATATGTATCAATTAGGAAATGTAGAATCAGTTAGAGTTAAAAATGAAGTGGGACTAAAGCAAAGATGCCTTATGTCACCTATTTTGTTTTTGTTATATTTGAGAGAAATGGAAAGGGCAATAGAAAGATTAGGATGAGGAATAGAGATACCATTAATAGATAGCAAGGGAAAGTATACATTATCAAATCTTTTATTTGCTGATGATATTTTCTTATGTACAGAAAGTAGGGAAAATATGTAAGTTGTGCTGAAGACTTGTGCAGGGATATGTAAAAAGATGGGGGATCAAATTTAGTGAAGAAAAATCAAAAGTAATGATGGTAAATGCTAGGAAAAGGGAAGAGAAACAATTTTTCTTGGGGGATATAAAGTAAAGTGTGGTGAATAGGTACAACTATTTGAGAATTGTCTTAAGTAATCAGAGGAATAGGGGAAAAAATTGATAAATGAAGCAAAGAAGAAAAAAAGGACCGATTAAGAAATTAAGTGTTTTCATAAAATAAATATGATACAGCAAGAATTGTATGGAAGGAAGTGGCAATAGCAGGGTTAACCTATGGGAATGATGTGTTATGTGTTAGCAAAGGGATGTTACTTAGAAAAAGTACAAAGAGAAGAAGATATGTATTAGATGTAGATGTGTGGACAGCAAAGGAAGCAATTCAAGGAGATGCAAAATGAAAATATTTGGTAGATTGCAATTTATGGATAGTAAGAGAATAATCAAAATAGTATTTAATTAAATTATTAATTAAGGGCCAGCAACAAAATTGGGTAAAGATAGTATGGTATGCAGAAGGTTTGGATAAAGACTATATCAATATACTTGTACAAAGTGTGGGATGATTGTGTTAGGAGGATTGTTGAGTGTTATAGTGGCGAAGTCTGGGATAAAAGAATAGATGTATTAATAAAAAATAGGGAGCTGGAGAGATGGAGAACTAGTATGGAGAGTAAAAAGAGCTTAAATATATATAGAAGTAAACAATGTGAGTTAATTTATAATAATAGTAGGGAAAGTAGTTTACTATTCAGGCCTCGAACAGGATCGCTAGCAACAAGGGAATATACATATAAATGGAGAAATGTGGGTGGTTTAGTCTGCAGATTATATATAAAGGCATGGAAAATATTAGGCATTTTATAATAGAATGTAAATCCTTAGAACCAGAAAGGGTACAAATAATGAAATTGTGGGAGAATAAATATAAACCAAGTAATTATACAGAAAGTGGATTATTGGTCTTTATGCTGGGGTTGGAAAAAGATAAGGGGCATCCAGATACATAGGCCATGGAGTGGACAATGATGATGATGTGGAAATGGAATAGAGCAGGATAGAAAAAAATATAGGGAAAACATAGGATGATGAGTAGAAAGGGAAAGTAAGATGGCTAACATGTTGTTGTTTTTTTGGACATAGTGGCTGAGTGATTCCTGACTTCAATAAAAGAGTAGCCATATCACATTATAGCATCACAGCAATGTTTTTTATGTAACACATTCTCTAAACATCTTGATCCTTAGGGATATAGTTATGAAGCACCAATTTGATAAAACATTAGTATTCCATTTTCTAATCATTGCTTATCAAATTTTAGTTAAAGTAAAAAATAGTAATAATAAAAAATTAAATACAATATTTTTGTGGTGCCATTCATGTAATTAGGGTGAATATTACACCATCTATTTACAAACTTTTTAAATTTACTGTTGTTATGGGCCATAAAAATAAAAGTGAGATGGAATTCAAATTAGTTTAGCTGCAGTGGATCTATCATCAAAATCATTTGTTGACATTTGTCTTTGTTATAAGAATTTTACTCAAATAAGAAACAGTTAGTTAGTGAACAATAACAAAGCAGAATCCAAAGAAACCTAGATACAGACTAACTATTTATTATTTTCATCTATTTGCATTTATCATTCTAAGAATTCAGTAACTATGGAATGGAGATCATGATATAAAAAAAATTTGTAAGTTTTATTTTTCAAAGAACTTACTTATATATAAGATTGCTCACTTAATTATCAATAAGTTTTATTTCTTAGACTATCATGCATTGTTTGTCAAATTTTTTGCTCAACAACAGATGCATATAACTAGACAGTAGAGTAATAATTATCAGTATTAATTTGGTTTTGCTGACAATTTATTTTAATATCTCCAAGATTTAAATACTTCATTTTAATAACTGAAACATATTTATTCATTGAGGATTTGAGATATTGAAGCATATTTATTTTATTATTGATTTTGTTATTGTTCTATATATGAATGTATTTACGTCTCAAATTTCGGACTTGAGGATTAAATCCATTGTAGATAGCCAACAATTATCAATCTAGTTTAAAAACAAAAGACATATGGCTTTATTGTTTGTGAGTTTATAAGAAGTTTGAGTGCCAGAATTGATCCTGGGATTTACCGATCACAAGTCAGACGCTCTCTAAGTCAATCATGTGTGTATTAGTGTAGTAAATATAAAGAAGAAGAAAAAACCAATTGATAAAGATAAACATTCATTCAGCAACCTTTCTAGGAATATGATGACTCTTTATTATTGGTGAATATTGCATCATATTACAACTGTGTTTTTTATTTTGATATTCAGTGCATCAACATTCATTTAGCTAACCTGGATTAAACTGGAACTTTATCTTCTAGCTAAATACACATTTAATGAATGTTCAATAAATAATGGCTGGTTTCTTATTAAAATAAAATCTAAGTCTGCTTGTATCTTGAAAAAATAGACAATCAAATTCTAATAAATGAGCATGCTAGATAGATGCATTAAACATTATGCCATGAGCCTTTTAATACCATTAAACAATGGTGCTGATCAGTAGCAAAGTAATTAAATTATTATTGGGGGAATCACATGATCTTTGAGCACTGAAAGTGGTAGCTGATTTGTGATCCATGGACTTTTAGTACTATAGTCTATCTCTTATATCACTGCACTAAATTGTGCAGGGCCTAACCAGTGGCAAGGAAATGTCATGCACCCATTGCCACCAACCCCATGATTGTCCATTAAAATTTATATTTTTTTTTATAGCTCTTGATAATGATAATAAAAATATATACATGTTTAATTTTTAGCATATCATATTTTTTAATTATCTTTTTTTACCCCCTTTTAGATCCTATTCCTGCTGATTTGGTGTTTAGTTGTGAGGGTCAACCTGTTATTCTTTCAGATAGCATAACAATTCGGCGGCTGTCATCACAAAAACAATGTTCCAAGCAAAAAAAGAAGAAAAAGAAAAAGCATAGATCTGTAATCTTACATCTTTCATCAGAATCTGATAGTGAAAATATTGAAGAACACAAACCAATCACAAATACTAATTGTTATTGTACTGATCAGATAAAATCAAGTCCATCTTTAGATTGCAGTGTATTAAGTAGGGAAGTTTGTGAAGAAAATATTATAAAAAATAACTTAGAAATACAGAAAAACTCTCCCTTAATAGCTGATTGTAATATTTTTGACTCTATATCTGGTGCACCAGAAAAAAAAATCAAAAGCTCAAGTCAAAAATCATCTATTAAAATAACAGATAGGAATGACAAATCTCAAATTCTTTCTTCACAATATAATCATTCATTTACTTTATTTCCTAATTTTAATAAAAAAAAATATTCAAGTTATTTCGAATTGAAAGAGGAGTTATTGAAATACAAAAAATTTCCACAAACAAAGCTTCAAGAAGATTCGCTTCAAAAACCTCTGCATTTTGGAAACCTGATGACAGATGACTCTATCAATTCTTTGATTTGCATTCTACAGAGAGAGATTTTAAAAGTCAATAATGATTATAAATCAACTAGTGAAATGGATGAAGTTAGTGAAGAAGAAATTGCAAGAAAAGATTGCAATGAAGCAGATATTTCAGATAATTCGATTGATGAGCCAGAGATAAATTTAAGAAAGAAAATCACAGCAATTAAGAAAATATGGCCATTTAAAGTTCAGAAATTAGAATCAGATAGTCTGTCTGATGTTTATGTTACTGAAAATTTACAAAAGAAAATAAAAGATTTATCTCTAGCTTTGAATATTAAATTCTGTGAGGAAATGGAAAATAATTCTGATAAAGAAAAACTAAACAAAAGTGAAGAAATAAGTGGTAGAGAAGGTATTAGTGATCTAATAAAAAAACACACTGAAATCAGTAAAACTAGTAATCATAATGAAAATGAAATGCCTAATGAAAAGGATAATACTTATACACATGAAGAATCAAATAGTGAAGAAGATGATATTTCTGATGGAGATGAAATGAATAAAAATTGTAATAGTTCCAATGAGGTATTTGTTGAAGATATAATGTCAGGAGATAATATAAATGATTATAGAAGTACAAGCACAGAATTAAATGAAACAAGTTCAGAAAGTGATTCAGATGAGTCGTCCAACAGCAAGCATAGTCGGATAAGATATCAACCTTCTGAAAATTACTACTGGAATTATGGTTTACCAAATACATTACCATGGTTTAATCCACCATATTATGTACCTTATTTTTATCCCAGTTATTTTTTTGGTTTTAATCCAAATTATTATTTTAATCCCTATTTTACAGCTTCAGATTCTAATCCAAACAAAAGATCATGGCTGTTTTGGTGTAATTGGTTAGAAAAACACATGCAGTACATTGATCACATGACAAAAATAAGACATTAAAAAAGTTCATCACACAAATTGTAAATATTATTAGCTAAGATTTATTTCTGTAAATATTATATTAATAAATTACATTTATGTTTTTGATGTCATTCTGGGTTTTTTTTTTCTAAATTTTATCAGGTCTTGACAAGTTACTTATAATCCTGCAAAATAGGGGCTTGAGTATCTTTTTTTCTTACAAAAATATCTTTAATAAATAAAATTCTGAATAAAAACAGCTATGCAGAAGAATGTCAGTCAAAACTATAAGCTATTTATGGAGTTGTGAATATTTGAATTGTGAAAGTACATAAAATACTGTTAGTATTATTTATTTCTATTATTAAAAGCAATAATAATAATGATTTTGATAATATAGTTTAAAGTGTTCAATTTCTATATACTCATATCATAGCAATATCTCCCATCCTACATTTAATAACTGATGAAAAGCAATGATCATATTTCTAGACCCATATATTATGAAAGTGAGTACTTGATGAACATCAAATGGTATCCCAAGATGAGTTTTTGGCTGTTGGCCTTTATCAATGAGGAGCATTGATTTTGCATATATGCAACAACCATCTGTATCTTTTTTATATTATCAAAGCTTATGACTTCACTGTTTCAAATATAGTTTTGAACAAAAGTAAATTTGCTTTTATAGTTGTATAGATCTAACATTAGAACAGAAACTGCATTTAGAACTTCAATTATGTGCTAATTATGGGAACTTTAGAAAAAGAATGATCAACACTCCTATTTTATGTTCATTGATCACTCATGACTCTAGAGTAGATTAATTATTGTTGTTAAGGTAGATAATAAATGTAAGCTTTCCTTGATATATATACCAGCCTTTTGTCAAAAGTGCCTACAGTTAATATATAAACAGAACAATAAAATGCTGGTTAATTTGTGTAGCTATAAATGCAACTTGGTTTGATAAATTATTAGATTGTATAGTTTAAAAGAAAGGTAACTGTTGGATGAGTAAATTCAATCTGGTATTCCTCGTTAATAAAAGCCAATAGCCAAAAACTATTATGCTTAATAATACAGCTGATTCAAATAGCATAATAGAAAGGATTAGGGTTTTTAATGCAATTTAGTGATCATATGCAACTCTTATTTACAATATACCATTTATTTTTTATTGGGATTTGTTTGTGTTTAGGAGCATTATCATGAAGCATGAAAATGATTTTGGATTTAATTGTTATGACATTCAAAACACAGACATTGCTGTTAAAATTGAAAGATTATTACATATTTTTATCTTTAATTTTTTGTGCGGGGCATAAAGATGTAACAATTTTTTTCTGTGTTTGATCCTCTGCTATCTATTAAATTCATCTCATGAACAAGTTTTTCAATTTCTCCATATTATTTTAGGTTTACTATATAGAATATAGATCATTATTTTTCAATCATTATCATTCTACTGTAGGTTCAATATTTTTTTGAGTTTAATCCAGTTTCTCCAACGTATATTTCCTTTCATCATGCAGCAAATATCCTCATCCATTTTACATGTAATCTTTTTCTAGGAGTTTTTTTTTTTTTTTTGCGATCTTTTAAAATCCAGTTTAAGACTTCAGTTGTCCATCGATTGTCCAGAACAACATTTCAATTTCTTACAATTCATTCAATGATATCAGATATACTTGTTTCTTCTCTCACATATGTTCTCTTTCAAATCTCTCTTTATGATCTGAAGTTGTTATATTACTCTTCTATTAAGTGTCCACATTTTAGATCTATAAGTACAACATTTTTTAAAAACTTTGCTTATTAAATACATAGGCGTTTTATATATATAATAATTTTTACCAAAAGTACTTCATCCATGATAATTTTATTATATTTCCAATTATATGAGTAATGTGTTTAAATAATTGTTAAGTTCTTTTAATTCATGATTCAATTTTTTTTTGAAATGCTTTATTAAACATTAATCTTTTTAGAATTGATCTTCAGTCCTATCCTTTAAAGCATATCATGATGCTCTGAAACATTACTGCAAGAGTAATCTTTAAAATATTAGCTTTCCATTTAAATCCACAAAATACTGCCTGAAAAATCTCTATTAAAAGTTTTGGAAATATGGAGGAACTCTGTTGTATACTCTTATCAAAATTCATATTAGTGATGATGTGTAACTTAATAACTGTTGTTGCATTTTTATCTATATTCTTCAAAATATGACTACCTAAATCTGTCTCTTGATGTTAGAAAGCTTTAATCACCACATGTAAATTTGTATAGAATCAAATGTTAATGTGTATACAATCAAATGCTTTTTTATAAACTATAAATGGCACAATTCATATTGATTGGTCTTCTTTAACACTTGGTTGGTAATCTATTTTGCTAAAACCACCTTTAAATCCAGATTGTTTTTTGTAGATGAATTTTATCTTAATAAAGAATCTTATATAAAAGTGACAAAAGATGGATAGGTTCGCAATTTCTAATATCTTATTTTTTTTATTAATTTGTGGATATGTGATTTTTTTTTTCTTAATTCAACATACATTAAATACATACAACTGCCATTCATAAACCAGGATGGCCATTCCATTTAAAAAAGGAAAATAATAAAACTTCTTAAAATGAATTGTTTAGAACGTTTTCTCAACTAGTGTGATCCATAGAAAAACTTTAATGATCCACAAAAAGTTTATAGATTTGTTCATATTTATTACATATTTTTTTTATAATCTTTTAAATTATGACTGATTTTATTAAATTTATCTTAATTCAGTTCAAAACATTTTCATTTGTTTGTTGTTTTATTCATAGAAAATAAACTAAGAAACAAAACACTGCTCCATTAACAATTTAATCCATGCACTGAGGCGGACTTTGGTATGTAAAAAAAATAAACTAACAGTTGTCAGTCTTATATACTATGTAGTTTTCTGTAGTCAGCCAATCAGAATTGCATTGGTATGCAGTGATAGGAATTACTATATAATAGATGATTAAGTACTTAATATTTACTATTTGATAGATTTTAAGCCGTTTAAAAGTGAATAATAAGAAAACATTAAAAACTAATGCAGACTTAAGCATTCTGAATGCTAATGAAAATATTATTTATTCATTGTTGTGCTTATACATGGATTATTTACAAACAAAGACACATAAAATACGTTTAATAATATACATATTTAGTAATATAACATGAAACAAATATACACTTTAATATTTACACTATTTCGAGTGATTATTCTAACACCTGCTACTGTTGGTGAGATAGCTTCTAGTTGGCATGCAACTATAGAGAAACAAGGGACTCCAAGTGTCCTTATAATTTTATTTACTCCTTCCAGCTGTACTGTGCCAGTCTGACTTGTGAGTAGTTATAATGACACTTTTGGCTGCATTCTAACAACTCTCCTCTTGTCTGCATTAGATTCTAGCAGCTTCCAATCCTAAACATAGACTTGCATCATTGCATTACCCATTTAGCTTGACAGTTGATATCTGGCAGATATGTATTTTGCCTTTCAACTTTGTGACAGTAGTTCTTTGGAGAACATATATAGAGAATATAAATACTGTCTTTCACCTATGTGACAATTGTTCTCTCCTATAGTAGTTCTCTGACCTTATCTCCATATTTATTGCCACATCCTCAACCATAATGGAAATATTCTGATTCAATGAGCATCACTGCCTATTGGCCCGTTCTTGCCATTGGATGGATACATGTTATCTATCAATATATACATTGGTCATTGATGATTAATGCTCTGTCTGATTTAGATAAGATGGAATCTGGATTCCATTATTTGAAAGCAAAGTGAAATATGACATTCTTTCCCCCTGGCTAGCCTCGAAGAGTGTAGTCAGGTAGATGCATTGGTGTCTTCATCAGCAGGTTCAGTGTCATCATTTGTAGATCTTGAAACTTTAGGTTTATTATTGTTGGCTGGTGACTCATCAATATTGGGCCATGATTCTTTATTGGCTGATGATTCCTCATTGATGGCTAGTAACATGTAGTTTAATATTAGCCAGTTTCGGTGTCTATGATGTTGCTGCCCATCTTCTGTTTTAACCACCACTATTTGTGATCCTTTAACTTTGATCGCAATGGCTGGAATCCACTTGGTGATTTCCTTAAGCATGGCATATGATTTTGCACTTTTAATTTTATTCTTTATTTTGGGGTTCAAGTCTGGATTATTAACTTCTGGTCAGCCCTGTTTGGATTTATTGTTGTGAGCTGTTTCACTTTAGTCACTGCAAAACCTAAGTGAGTGAACCAGTTACAGCCTAAGAAATTGCTATATTCACTTGATGACAAACACAGATAGATACATAGTTTTATTAGGCATTGAAACTTTGATTCTCGTTTTATTGCCTTGGTGATCAATGATTGTTTTGCTGCTAGGATGCAGCAGATGTTTAATTTTCTTATTAATGGTAGCGCACATCTTTTTTGCACAATGGACATTGCAAATCTGGTGGCCAGTTCCCGTATCATTAATAAGAATTCTGTGTTTGAAAGAAGAGTCAATGCCTCTCGCATCGTGTTTATACAGTCATGTAATCTATTCTATTTTAAGTTGCCTTTTTGGAATGGAACTCTTCATTCTATCATTAGCAATTTGCTGATTTCTTTTAAAACAAGCAGCTTTTGTTTGGCTGATATGCTTGCAATATCTACACACTGCATACTGGTATGGACATTCAGGTGTGCGCATGTTTTTATTGATCAAATCTATAACGTTTTTTACTCATTAATTTATTGGAGCTTTTTTTTTTTTTATTGTCATCTGGGTAATTGCCATTGATCTTGCATTTTGGGTTTTTTGTCTCTCAGAATGGCCATTGCTTTCAGGATGGAATGATGGGCTGAATACTAGACATTCACAAAATGATTCGCATCAGACAAAATGAAAAATGTACTGTTCATCAATTCAATCCTGATTATTTAAAATTTGTTTTCATTTCTTGGCCTGAGTCGGAAGAAAATTTACCCAGACCTCGATGTGTTATTTGCAGAGAAATTTTATCCAGTGAATGCATGAATTCATTAAAATTAATGTGTCATCTACAGACCAAACATTCAAATCTACAAAATAAGCTACTGAATTTTTTGGAACATAAAAATACTGAATTGAAAAAACAAATTTATTTTAGTCAATCTCTTATAAAAGCATCATGTTTATTTGCTTTAAGAATTTCTATATTCAAAAAGCAGTACTCCATTGCCAAAAACTTAATTAAACCATGTTTAATAGACATTCTGAAATTTTACCTGAGGTTGCTGGAAACAAAATGAAAACTTTGCCACTTTGTAATGATACTATTCAATGCAGATTTAGTGAATTAGTGACTGATGTTGAAGATCAATTAATTCAAAAAGTTAGTAAATCATTGTTCGCAAATAGATGAATCTACAGAGTTTACCAATAAAGCTATACTTTTATATTATATTTGTTGTGTTGACTATGAAATCAATGATGTAAAAAGAATTTTGTTGTTGTATTGAACTTCCTAATCACACAACTAGTTCAGATATATTTAAAGCAATTAATAATTACATCCAAAAGAATTCAACTTAATTGGAAAAATTGTGTTAGCATATGAACTAATGGAGAGGCAAGTATGACTGAAAAACATTCAGAATAACTAAATGATTTTTACTCATTGGGTTACGCACTGCAAGCATTTAGCTGCTAAAAATTGTCTCCTGACTTGAACATTGTTCTTAATTGATAAAAATAAATATTAAATGCAATTCAAGTTTATACAATGAATGGGATCTGGACATGAAAATTTACTATTTCATGCAGAAGCACAATGGTTGTCAAGAGGGAAACTATGAATAAGATTTTATGAAATAAGAAAAGAAATTGAAACATTTCCAGAAACAAAAAATACAGAATTGAAAAATATTTTCCACGACAACAATTGGATTGCTAAATTGGCTTGTCAGACATATTTTCATTAATAAATAAATTAAATTTAAGCCTGCAAGGAAGGCATACTACTTTTGATTTATGGAATAAAATTGAGGCATTCGAGAATAAGTTAAAAACCATGACATGTTTCATTCATTTTCAGAATTGATAAATGAATCTAATATAAATATCTACAAATTGAAAAATTGTGTTGGTGGACTTTTAAAAAAACTTTATTGTGCATTTGATCAATATTATCCACATGAAAAAGACAAATGGAAAGGTAATATGTGGAATTTAAATCCGTTTATTGAACAAGAATATAACTGATTTGGAACAGGAAAAATTAATAAGACTTGTTGCAATGTATCTTAAAAGTTATTATTTAATTTGAAAAGTATAACTCAATTTTGGTTTAAAATTAAAACTGAATATCTGGAATCAATCAAAAAGGTCTTAGTATTATTGCCATTTTCAATCATATACTTATACAAATCAACATTTTTGGCAATGGACTCATAAAATCAAAAGAAAAATTGTTTATTAATAAATCTAGCTTTGTGCTTAATGGTCACAAATTTATCTCCAAGAATTGATAAGCTAATTACTGGGAAAAATCAGCAATAACCACATTAGTTTTTGGTTTTATAATTATGTTTTGCTCAGTTATTTAACTATTATTCATTGTTTTTCTTCACATTTTGTTAGTTAATTTATTTTTGTATAGTTTTGTCGATTATTTGAAAATATATATATATGCATTAAATTTGTTAAACATTACAATAATTATATTTTACTATAAAAACCCCTACCTGTCCATTTTTTTTTATTCAATACTTCATTTGGTTCATAAATTTAAAAAATTTTAAATTATTGGTCTGCAGCTTGTAGTTAGTTGAGAAACACTAGTATAGAACATGTTGGTTCATTTTCCTGTTTATTTGACATTTTGCAATGCTATATTTTAATTTTTTCAGCAAAAAAACTTTTTCTTAGTCAAGTGTTGTTAGCCGAGAGGTCATCACAGCCATCTTGCAAGCAAGTAGTTGGTTTGCAGACGGTTGTAGGTTCGCCTCCCGGCCGATGCTATGACATATGAAAAAAAAAAAACTTTGTCATATTTTCCCAATGAAAACAATCAACATCGCACCTCTTTAGAATGTCTTTGAAAAGTTTACTTTTTATAGTCTTGCATTGTTCATTCATTTTATATGTCTAAATCAATGTAATGTGATTTTGTAATAGTAGACTATAGTATCGCATTCAACAATTTAAAAAACATTGATTAGTTTTATGATTTTGCCATTGTATTTTTAGAATTTTGTGGAGCATCCTTAAATCAATTTTTCTAATATGTTTGTAATGGGTCAATAGATTGACCAAATATCACTTCCATACAATAAAGTAGATAAAATAATAAATATATATACATATTAGAAACCAGTCAATACTTAGACAATCCCAATATAGATAACAATCACAAACTGCTGCCAAGATGACCTCCTGGTTACTTATAAACTCCTTTAGCTTTGAGCATTATTACACACAGAGATATATATACTAACTTAATTGCAGCAGTTATTTTCTATGATAAAATCCTCTACACTTTAACTTGTTAAAAGGAGCAGAGGTTTGGTTATAACTCAATATCTATGACCATCTTTCTATTTATAAAACTAAGAAATTTAAATTGCTTTACATCCTTAAGTTGATATCCAAACTAAATGTTGGTATGGATTTTGCTTTCATCACTGGCTGATAAACAATTTGAGTTTTTTTGAACATTAACTCTTAAATTGAAATTCTGTAAATCATCTTTTGAACTGGAAAAAATAGCATAATCATCAGCACACTGTAAATTCAGAATTCAAGATGATGAAGTTCTTGCTTTGCTTTTAATAGTTTCAAATGAAAAATTCTATCATCAAAACTATATCACATCTTGATCCCTGTTTCATTAAGCTATCTATAAACATTTCCAAAGTCAACTGTTAAAATTTGAAAAATTCCAAATATGCATCCTTGTTTAATACAAATTTTCATTTCAAATGCCATAGATTTTCTAGCTGTAATAATAATATTTCTCTCATTCCATCATAAAGAAACTATATGATGAATACATTTTGGTGGATAAACAATGCCATAAACTGTTTGAGTGCCTGAATCAATTGCCTTGATTAAATCAATATGAAACACATTCTTTTGTTTCTGACACTTTTCTTGCATTTGCCTATCAACAAAAACTATGCATATAGTACTTATTCATTCTTTAAAATCACATACTTTCTGGTAACCACCTATGGCTGGAAACATAGAGTCTCTGATATCCACCTATATCTGGAAACAACCAATTCAACAAAATTCTTGAAAGCATCTTTGCTATAGTGATGTTTCACATTAATTATTGCAATCTTGTTTATTCCCTTTTTAGAATTTGTAATAATACAAGCATCCTTAAGATTAGGAGGCACATTTTCCTGGGTCTATAAATTCTTTAAAAATTGCAATATTTTTGAAGCTAATATATCACTGCATTTTAAAACTTCTGCTACTTCTTCAGGATTTGCTGCTTTTCTATTTATAAGAATAAGTTTTCACTAAGCTAGATGTCTTTGTTCAAATCTACATGAATAGGTGAAATGGATATGTCATTGAAAGTCTTCATCTCAATCCTTGTATTGTTATTCAAAACAATCATGAATAGGTGAAATGGATATGTCATTGAAAGTCTTCATCTCAATCCTTGTATTGTTATTCAAAACAATCAAAATACTACGTCCACCTGTTCAGAATATTTTTGTCAGTATAGGGGGATACTATGGTTAGATTTAATAGTATTATGTCATCATCTCTCAGGTACATGTGTTGCTTTCAAGCATCAAAAAAATATCTAGAATGATTATGATTAGCAAATATATCTGCAGTTTTAATCCATCAATCATTTTTAAGCCTTCTTGACAGTCAATGAACTTTTGCCTTCAGATCTCTATACTTATAAAATTCAACATTTAATTTGTTATTTGGCCAAGTAGAAAATGCTACGTGTTTTCTTGTAATCAAATTATTAATAATAAGAATGTTATCAGAAAACCAATCAAGTCTTTTTTTTTAGTGAATCTAAGAATAGATTTAGTTGCATTCACAACAAACTCCTTAAGAGAATGCCATGCTTTAGTAATATGACAATCCTGAAGGTCTAAATTAACAATTGAACTGTTGAAATTTAGTGCAATAGATAGTTCTAAAGATTAAACATCAACTTTCTTGTGAATATGATTGGAATGATATATTTTTAATGCAATTATTATTTTAATGTCTATCCAACAATTTGCATATGTAATATGAACTCATATTCTCCATTCCTAACTATAATCTATAAAATGCTACAATTTTGAGCTTAGTCAATCTATATGTTGTACAAAAAATCAATAATAACAGCATTTGAATTTACAGCATCAATACCATTATTTCGAACAACTTTTGACCAAAGTCTAAATTTGTATCAATACATGAATTAAAATTTCCCAAATGAAAAATGTGATTTTTTGGTAGTATTGTGATAGTAATACTATTCAACATTAGTACTATTATGCAAAGCAAGTTTTAACACTATTAACCTTGCATTGATAAGAGGAATTCCAAGAATAAAATATACTAACAAAATACTATTTATTTTATTAAACTTATTTCCTTAAAAGACAAGTTTTACTAAGAGCCATTATATCGATCTTAAATTTTGACAGCTCTTTATCCACCATTATGGCCTTGAAGAGTTTGTATTAAGTAAAGTTTGCACATTCCATGTACCATTACTATTGATATTATTTCTATCATTTTAATGACCAACACACCAAGTATTTTTTAACATTTTCTAGGCCAGTACCATGGTAGGCAGGGGATCCCTAAATAAGGCTGCCTAAGCATACATTATTTTACACTTAAAAACTCCTAACTCAAGAAAAGATCACAAATAAGGACTGCCAGCCTATTAAGCCTGTCCCCATCATTGCTTTCTAGTATAAATATACACATTATAGAGTCACCTGCAATTAACATTAATGATTCCAGAAACAAATTCCTTAATTTGTTTTAAATGGTATTTTAAATGTCTGTCTTTTCAATGATATATTGCAATACATGTATTTACAATAATATATTCAAGAGAAGATAGTTTATAACAAAACTGTCATTCGACATAATCATTTAAACAAACAATGTAATACAGAATCAAAAATGTGTAATTAATTTACTATATTTAATCTTTATATACCGTACTGTACATGTAAAATTGAATACTTATATAAAAAATGTTATGTTGTTACTATCAATGCCTTTTGCTTTTCATTAATCCATTTTAATAAGGATTTCTATCTAATCTGTAATATTACAATGTGAACTGCTTAATCTGGAAATCCTCTTTGTGACCTATTATATATTTTTTTACTTCTTCATTTTTTAATAATATTTTAATATTCAGCTCTTAAATCTGGTAATTTTAAGCCAATAAACATCACCTGACCACCACCTCTTATGCTTGTATATAACTGTTGTTAAAACAGGCAAAACTCACTATACATATTGCCACACATAGCAAGCTAGAGTAATCAATGGATGCCAGAAGGCTTGTGCATAAAATCCCCATCTAGTGCCTACTCATCCAATATCCTCAACTGTTTTAACAACAGTTATACACAAGCATAAGAGGTGGTGGTCATGTGATGTTTATTGGCTTGGAACCAACCCTGCTTAATAGGATAGTGGTGGCTATGGTTATTAAAGAACTAAAGACACCAAAATGTATGGGTACTGAACTGGGTTCAGACCCATATGACTATAAGCTAATGGGCTTGGATTGAAAACATTATGGTGTTTTCAGTTTAAGACTCATAGTTTTGTAGTTAAATGGAGATAAAAGGTGTTTGCTGGAGGGTTGCATTAGATGCTAAGATGTAGGTGCAGTGCTCTCAGATCCAAGGCTCCTCACTGACGAAGGCCACAAGCCAGAAACTAGTCTGGGGATATTGGATGAGTAGACACTAGATGGGGATTTTATGCACAAGCCTTCTGGCATCCATTGATTACTCTAGCTTGCTGTGTGTGGCAATATGTATAGTGAGTTTTGCCTGTTTTAATCTGGTAATTTTGCCATCTTTAGAAATAATTTCTTTCCTTATATTTACAATAGTTTTCTAATTTCATTTTTCTGGTTAAATAATGCAATGTGTACATGGAATTTTAAAAAATATAGAACACTAAATTGGCAACAAAGCCTTTATAAAATGTGAGAAAGATGTGATCAAATAGAAAAGTTTTCTAAAATGCCTTTCTCGCACACATGCTGGCATTTGTAGTAGCATTAATATTTGTTGATTTATCTATTTCATATTTAACATTATACTCTGAATTATTTGCATGAGTATATAATGGTAGGCTTTTTTTTTTTTCTCAAAATTTTATTTTGTCACAAACTTTTTTGCACTGAAAATTACTTATATGAAAAATTGACTGTATTGTTTAAGCCTCAATTTAATTATGTATAATCATCATTTAAAAGATGTGTTTAATGAAGAATACATGAAAGTGCACTTTTTTTTTTTTGCATTCTAATGTAATTTATGAAATTATGTATTTCTTTTTAATATATATCATTAATAAAATATATTTAATTTCACAAATACTGTATGAAGACTGTTTGATATATAATAAACCATTACAGTGATATTGAAAAACTTTGAGAAGTAATATAAATCATTTAAATTATGTAAAATTAAAATAATTAAACCATACAAAACATTAGTTGTATGATTTTGTGGTTGCTGTTCAAATCTTAATTTAGTGGGAAAAAGTGTATGCTGAACAATTTCTACGATTCACGACATGGGCCATTGTAGTTAATTCTTTTTGCCTTTTTTTTATAGCATGCAGTTAAACATTTTGTTAGAATGAGAAATTTTAAATAAGTTTCTTTTGCTCTTTATTTTGTATTTGATTTTATATAGACATATAAAATCATACATTACTTTTCATAGATATAACTCTTATTTTTTATACATTAAAACACAATTCTCATAATCTACTTTTAATTCTCTTCAATGATAGATTACAGCTAACATACAGATTATAAATAATTTTAATATTTATATTAAATAAACACAAATATTGTGCTAGGAACCCCTTTTGCTGCTCTTTATATATATATCAATGCACTTATAATACTTCTGGGATATATAAAGTATTCTAAAGTATATATCTTGTCAATTTATCCTAAGGTTAATTGATATTTGAATTTCAATTGACATTTAATTAAAAATGGATCTTGTTGGTGATGAACAACTCTTCAGTCCCTTATATAAATACTTATATCAGGTACCTTGGTTATATTTCCTGGTCATCATACACCAAAGCCTATCTCAGAGGGTTTCATATAATATTTATTTATAAGGATTTATTTGCATGATACTGGGTTTGAACTGCATTAATCTTCATTCAAAGTGGCACTTTTTTCTAAGAAAAGTCATACTAATATTCTATCATCTGGTATCATCACAGTAACAAGCTTGCTTTGCTTATCTAAGAACGTGAGTATTCAGGAATAGTGGAGAATTAATAATAGATGTCAATGGAGTTGAGACTACTGAGAGAATGATATAGTTAAATTAAGTTAAATAACAATTAATTGCCCCCAGAACAGATTAACCAGATTGTGTATAAAATCACATGCAACAACACAAATTGCAATGCTGTTTATTTGGTGAGTCCCAAGCCAAACTCACAAAAGGGTAACCCAGTACAGATATCAATATAATAGGGCTAAAACTAATGCTAAAGTTAGATATATATTCTTTGAGCATGAAACCAAGTGTGGTCACACATTCAAACCCAACTTTAGCATTGTTTGCTCTGAGAGAAATGATATAAAATACAAAATTAAAGAGGCCTGGCACATTGCCAATAATATAAATGCCATCAGCAAGAAAGAATACTGTGTCCTTTCAAAAAAGTGGATTATATAAATCAGCTCATTTGCATTTTATAATCAATGCACTGTAATTATCCACTTCTATAAATTATGTATTTTTCTTTAACTGTTGTTGCTATGATTATGACTATCAGTTAGTCAAAAGCATGCATAGCATACTATGCCAAAGGAAGTTAGTATTTTACTTAAAAACCAATAAACAAGCTTTTCTTACTATACACAATGTACGTGTTTATTATTGAATTACATTGCTATAAGAAAAATTATTTATTTTAGATAATCTCAATTGATTTTTAAAATTGTCTATAGGTATTGTTATTTGATGATTAAAAATAATAAATTAATATATTAAAAAAAATCAAAGATTAATTATAAATATAGAGATGCATTTAATTAATATATAACGTCCATTAATGTACACATTTCAAAAAAAAAAAAATTAGTTATTAAAATATATGCATTATATTTAAGGCGTCTTACATGAAGTATGACTTAAAATTTTTATCACAGTTTCTCTAGAAAGTTTAGGAATTTTTATCATCGGTGGATAAGTTCAAGCCTGAAATATAATGACATTTGTTGTTTGACTCTGGTTGAATTTTTTTATTGAATCTGATTAGTCAGTTGCTTAAATATGTGGGCAGTTATAAACACAGACTATTAAAAACATTTTCTCTTAGGGCAAACATTTTTAGCATCTCAATTTCTGGGTTTATATATTTCTTTGAAGTTGGAATGGTCACATCACTTGAGCAATGACAGGAATATTTAAGATAAGTTTATCCTATCATATTTGTTCTTTAAATAATTTTGATATTTTAGGTGGATTTTGTGTCGGTGCTGAAAAGTACTATATCACTAGTCTTCTTAGCCAATGTAAAATATTTCTACAATTCTTAGCTATTAGAAGATAACTGATATTTTGGCTCTCCATAGATATTGCTGCTGCTTTTCTTTCTCTTTTATAGCATTCACTACAGCAAGAGCACCCCTCCCAATAAACCAATGTTTTCACGTTTTTTATTTTTTAATAGTTTACCACTAATTATTTTTTCTTAATTCTTTAATTAAATTGTATCATTAATCTTAATTCTTGATTATTTTTTTTTTATAAGTTTTAACTTTAATTGAAATTTAAATAAGGTTACAAAATATAATTTTGTTTTGTAATTTAGCATAATAAGTATTGTGACAGTCAGATGATGTATGTTGGTTTAATCCAGTTCGAATACTAGGCGAAAGTACCTCGAGGCCATCCATACGCGAGATATTAAATCAAGAATACTATGACCTCTTCCCCATTTGCCTATTCTCGAAGCTAATTACGAACAAACATCTGAGACACACATAAATTATTTTCTCATGGCCACAAAGCTTAGCAACAGAGGTAGAGACATGGATGGGAACACCTACAGAACTAAATAGTTAAAGGTGCAATAAAAGTACTAAGAAACATGTGTTTTGCGTGCCTGGATCATTGGAAAACTAAAATAAAGCATTATAATAAAATTAGGAAACTCAAGATTTTGATAAATAATGTTTAATTAATGACTTTAAAATATTAAGAATGTTTTTAACGGCCTCCGCTATTCCCCTAAATTAATGAAAAACTAATTAGACACTAAAAACAGATTAAACGATATATTTTTGTGGTCTACGTCTCTTCTTCCTAATTTTAATAAAATTGGCAACTTGAATCTCCTCGATAAAGTACAATAGTAAAAATCTTTCGCAAAGCATTTTCTAATTGCTTTGTGCTAAAAACAGACAGTTTAAAAATCATTTAAAACGTATATAGCTAAATCATATATACATAATAAGCTACTGGTGGACAAAATAGGCGTTATTGAGGAGATCAAGTTGGCAAACAAAGGAAACGTACTCGTATGGAATTTAGAAACATAAATAAAATTGGAAAGAGATTTTAAATGAAAAAAATTAACTTTTAAACTTAACCGCAATGGAATACAAAATATTTACACATTTAGTAATGAAGAATAGCGAAGGAAAAAAGGTTAAATATAGATAGATGATCACACATTGTAACAGTCAAAAAACGTGTGACTCGTAAACATAGTGCAGAATTCGACCACCACACAGAACAGCAGCACCATCGAGGTAGCGAAGCCACTCGTGGTACTGAGTTCGAACATAGTTTATCGGTTCCACAATACAATCCACGAAACAACGCATCTGATGCGACATTAGTAAATATTTATTTAGGCACGGTGGTCAGGGATGTGCAAGAGATTCATGATTTTATTTTCGAGTTAGCCAATAATCAAACTAATATTAATTAAACATTCATATTTATATAATCGAGGAAATATTATATAGAATGGGTATCGAATAAATGAAACGTAACTGCAGACGTATAGTTTAAAATTGTTTATTAACACATTTTAATAAGATCATTTACTAATAATATTTTATGGATTAAAAGCTTCAGTAGCGGGATTTGCGACATGATTATATTTTAAAGAATACATTTATTTATTTGTTTACAAAAGGAATTCATTTATTTGACAGCGTAATCTAGCTACCTAAAATTCTCAAGTAAGTATTTCTAATGCATGCCTGGAGGGATTTATACCTTTGCAATGCCAGAGTCTAAAGTAAGGGTTATAAGAGTAGCGGCAGACATATATTTATTTAATTAAAATATCTATTTATAACTAAGGGCAAACATTTATTTGAGAGTGAATTATGAAGATAATACAGAGGCGGAGTGATATATAGAATAATAAAATTAAGTAAAGGAACATGTGGTATGCTTTAGAAAGGTGATATGGAATGCAGTATCGAAACTGCAATGCCGTGAATGAGTTTATAAGAATGTCGGGCTAGTCTCTGCCATCGGTCCGACGAAGGTGTCACATAAGCATAACCAGGGACAAGCGGTCCATGTCGCAGTTTGCCGGCTGGCTGCGTGACGTCATCAAGTCCTACGGAAGCACCCATTATGTCCGCTGGTGTAGGATGACTGGGGTTAATTTCAACCCTGAAGAATCCGGGAATTTCACGGCGGAATGGGTCATCGCGTCTCTAAAACGTAACACATGTATAATGTATTAACGATTATGATAAGATTTAAATAGATTTCTAATTCGGCCCTACATTATCAACATTTACTAAAAGAACGTTGGCGACTCTCAAAGAAATGTAATTTTCTAGAATTATTCATTAAGATTTAATAAATACAAAACATATATAAACTAGGAATTATTACAACTAATATGCCAGCCATTTGCGAAGTAGTAGACCCTGCATTACAATAAATGATGCATTGAATGCGTGTCGATTTATAGGAAAGTTATTTATGAAAGTAAATATTAATGAAAATTTGACACACATTCACTGTTTCAAGCGATCATAGATTTAAACTTTGAAAATTGAGACAATTATGAGCATGCAATAATTAAATAATAAATATAGATAAAATGTAGATTTGAGAAATACGCACCCAAGAAAGATAGAGTGAAGTAAGCTAGATTATTAGAAAAATTTACACATTAAATTAATTATTCAATTTTAGTTATACAAATGATAGTTTTTACATTTTATAATTTAGATAAGTAATATGAAGAAGAGCTATAGCATGTTATTAGAGTACTCTAGAGTTTGAACACAGGTACCTGTTTTATGAGAAGTTTTCAGAGTCCATTGGTTTAGTAGCAAATAGTTCATGAGTGGCAATTCTTTCTTGTACTTTAACAGCAGCAGCAGCTTTCTCATTTATTTCAGGCAGCAGATCTTCATGGTGAATTTATGACGGGCAATGGAAAGTTCGGCACCCGATAGGCCATCTCCCGATGGAGAATAATCTAGGTGCTTTTATTCGGTCATACCTCGGCAGGAACAAATTATTTTTATATTTTTGAGACTCTCAGTGATCGAGAGCAAAGCTAAAGTTTACGTGAATGTCCCCAGCAAGTCTAAGATGGCCTCTTTTCTTATCTTGACCTCTCACATTTTTGTTAAGGTATTTTTAGGTTCTACTTAATCTGCCCTGAGGATAATCAATGCATTTTGTTGGTTTTAATTATAAAGAAAGCTGTCGTTCTATTGTTTACATTTTACATTTACTAATTACATTTTGGGGAATTTTTCTTTAATTAATCTATTATCTATCACTGACCAATGCTTTTAAATTTCAAAGACAAAAAGAGAATATAAGATTATTTTAACTTTTAATTAAATATTACATCAGATTTTTTTAGAATTATTATTAAACGAAATTTAAACAAAGCAATAAATACGAACTTTATAATCCAAAATAAATGATTAAAATTATACAAAATTATATAACTAAAAGAAATCTAAATTATATTATTTTATCCCCATTTATTGCCTTTAATTTGAGATCGAAATGTGTGCATGTTTATGCTGAATTCTACATATATTTATACATTTTTAATATTGCTACACACACAATTTGATACCAAAAAGTTTAAATTTGGGCGGGATAGACCGGTCAGTGAGACACGACAGAAAAAGGTGAAACTTAAGATTCGAATACGAATCTTACTGTTTCAACATATATATATTTAAGACTAGACTAATATAAATGGTTACATTACAAATATCATTAAATAAAACAATTTATAATATAATTCAATTAAGAAAGGTATGAACAAAAGGGTAGAAAGTAAATAGTTCACTGGAGGAGAGATATGATTACCATCCTGGTTCCTTGGTCATGTTTCCTATGGCGTTCATGGCTTGATCTGACCATCGGTAGGTATTTGCCCGGACAAGGAAAGTGGAAATAAATAGCATGCTTTTATGAAAAGTCCTACAGACACGGCACAAAGTTCAGATGACTATTGAGTAGATACTAAGGCATTTTGATGGTATTTAGGAACCTCGGTGATAGGCAAAGCTATTTATTTGCCTAGCCAAGCATAGTAGAATCCATCAAATTCAGATGACTTTTCCACGATTTTGAAGACGACAGTTGTATAACTTTTTGGAATAAAATCTCCTCAAGCAAAATCTGAAAGAGTTCTCCAAAGAGAAGTCTGAATGCCAGCAAGAAAACTCTGAATAACCAGCAAGAAAACTTTGAATGCCAGCAAGAAAACTTTGAATAACCTAGTCTTTTGTTCACTCTCCTATTTATACATTTTTTTGCAAGCTACCCTCTATTGTTTGTATGATCTTAGATCTTGATAAGCCCCTCCTCATTCCTTTGTTTCAAAATAACACTTTCGAAAAAAAATAACTTACTTGTTTATTCTAAATTTCTTTCTTTAAAGTTTGAATTTCATTAATTAAAAAAGAAAGAGAAAGCTATCTTTAATTTGACTTGAATGGGCTCACTAATTAAAAATATACATTCTTTTAGAAAATGTTGGCGGGCTTATCTCAAAATCAAATCATACTAACTATTTTAACAAGATTTTAACAAAAAAAAATACATTCTTATTTCTTTTAATAAATAAGCATTTTATTTCAGCAGAATTTTGCATTAACTCATATATATAAACTTGACGTATATATATGTTTAATAGGTTTTACAAGAAATTTTTATTAACAGAAATCTAATCTTAGAATGGAATTTATTTAAAACAAAATATTTAAATGCAAAACCCTGCTGATATTTGACTACAAACTTAATTCAGGCCTACAATACTAATTAGGTTTATAGGAGGCTGTGAAGCATGGATCAGACTTCAGATCCATTTCCCAATAGTTAGTGAGCAAATAAAAAAATGTTAAGAAAAATGCTGTTGCTTCAGGTCAGAGGTAAAAATTTTGTGCCAGGTGAGTTCAAGCCTACTCTTTATTTGCTGTAATATTTAATTTGTTACTGACTAACAGTCTTTCTTTCTTTTACTATAACTAACGGTTTGTCCATAATTCAATCTTCTAAATCTTAAATCGAGTCTGTGTTGTTTTTAGTCTAACAAGTTATATTTATCTTTTTAACTTCTAAATTTCCCGGGGTCCGGTGGTATGCAAGGTTTTATGTTTGGAGCATTATACCATCTTTGTATGCTGTGACTATCTTTCAGCCGAAAAGCATTTTCTCCACACTTCTTTTTTAATGCATATGGACCTTTATATATTGGGAAGAACTTTTTAACTTTCCTCCATGCTTTACTACTTGGCTTAAGGTCTCTTAGCCATGCTTGGTTTCCTTTCCTGAATTTATATTGCCAGTTTCGATTCTTGTGATGCCGAGCCGTACGTCTTAATTTATCCCTTGCCTTCTTTTGTTGCTCAGTTATGTTCTGGACTTGGAGACAGATTTTCAAGCTATCAAGGTGGTGTCTAGGGTTCCCACCTGGTTCTTCTTTAAAACATTTTATGTTGCTAATCTTTGCCACAGGAGTTATAGTATTGATTATTGTCGCAGTAAAGATTTCACTGCCTTGTTGCGCCTGGATTTGGTTCAACAGCTGTTGATTGTCTGTTTTTTTACTATCCTCATTCATTTGTTCAGAGAAGTCCAACTGGTGAATGGCTTCACCTGTTTCATAATCACTCGATGATTTCATATCAGTGTAGAATTTCATATCAGTGTAGTCCTGTTTTTGAGTATCATCTTCTGGTGATGCTTCTGTCACAATACTCTGTTCTTGATGGAGTTCCATATGTGCCTCTAAACGATTCAATCTTTGCGATGTAATATTCATGAATTCTTGAAACATGTTCATCATCATTTCATTTTCGTCTCTCATTTATTTGATGAGATCTTCCAAATTGTATTTTTGGTCATTATGAGTACATATTGACCTATAAACTTCGCCTCTCTTCTGTTCCTCCATTTTTGCCTAATATTGGCTATTTTGTTATAAAACAATCCCACCTTATTTGAAAAACGTATTTTAATCTTTTTATAAACAATCTAGATAAGTGTATTATATCACGTGTATCTAAGAGCTATATCCTTCTGTTTATCAAAAAAAAATTTTTACTTCTTTCTAAAATTATAACCGTTTTATTTATATTTTCAGAAATTAACTTTGCCTATCTCACGAGGTCCTATCTTAAACCTATGCCTATATGTATCTGTTTGTGCATGAAAAAAAATATGAAATCCTGCAGTGTCTGTTTTTAATATTTATACTACATATTATTCTCTTTACTTTATTTATTTTTATATATTTCATTTAAATATCACTGCTACGTTAATATAATTAAAATAACCCACTTACAGCTTGACCTGGCTTTCTCTGGCACCTGAAACAACTAAAAAATGCATTTACTTTAATATACAAGTATATATATATCACGGAATATGTGAGCAAAAATATACATAGGTCATGTTTAAAAATTATTTTGGCTCACTAAGCATACATTTTTATTTTGATCATCTACCTCCTATGGTTTGTTTATTTGTAATCCTATATGAGAAATTGCACTTGCCGACAAATTTATTTGAGAAGGGTGCCAGTCGACAAGACAATGGCCATATCCAATATACATATTAATGGATAATGACCCAAGCACACATTGATAAGGTTTATAAAGTTTAATGCGATTACAATTTATTTTGATTTTCACTTCACTTTCAAAAAAAAATCTCTGCATGAATAAGTAAATGCTATTTTAAATGACAATATTAATTAAATCTAAGACGTATAACAACTAAGTACGGTAATTTGTCTGACCTGGGTTCGAAACCAGTTACCATTTTGGTCAGGACACAAAAAAAAATCAATTTAACAGCCTAAAGTACGATTAACAAAACAAAATATACACAAAAAAAAATTAAAAATAAAAATAAAATCCCATGATAACCGCAACTCCGAATTATGAACCTGGGATCGAAACCAACTACCATTTTGGTCACAACCCGAAATAGATTAACAAATTATCAAGCAATTTTACAGAAAATGCATTGAGATCAAAAACTGTTTAAAAAAACATTTATATAAAAACGGGTTTTACCGAACTATAACGAAGTGTATACCATCATCATCAACCATTATCAATCCACTGCAGGATGAAGGTCTCTCCAAGTTTAATCCATCTTCTCCGATCTTTAGCTTCTCTTCACAACACCCCTGCACATTTTCTTATTTCATCCATCCATCTCACATGTGGTCTCTTTCTGGGTCTTTTACAATCTCTTGGAATCCAGTTTAAAATTTCAATTGTCCATCTATTATCATCTCTTCTAGCAATATGTCCAGCCCAACTCCATTTCAATCTTTTAATTTTGTCAATAAGGTCAGTAACACCTGTTTGTTGTCTTACCCATACATTGCGTTTTCGATCTCTTCTTGTTACTCCCAACATACATCTCTCCATACTCCTTTGAGTGGTCTGAAGTCTCTGTATTGCTCTTCTATTAAGTGTCCAAGTCTCAGATCCATAAATAAGAACTGGTAAAACACATTTGTTAAAAACCATCCTTTTCAAATACATAGGCATATTTCCTTTTAGTATCAAGTTATTTCTACCAAAAGCACTCCAACCAAGTTTAATTCTATGATTAATTTCCTCCACCCATATATATATGAATATGTACTTCACTAAATAAGCATATATATGACTACATATAAATATACAAACAGATATACCTATACAAACATTTTTTTTATTATCATGTACATGATTTTATTAGAAAGATTTGTCATATTGCAGACCGCATACTCCTATTATTTCAGGCTAGTAAATGCTGGTCGCAACTATGACAAGGAAGCAATGATGGCAGACATAGACCTATTATTTCAGGCTACTCAGCAACTCTAAACTGTAAAGTGTAAGGGGTCTTCACCTAAACGGTTATTAAGGGGGTCTTCACCAAAAACGATCACTAAAAAACAAGGGCTTCACCTAATGGTTACTCAAAGGGTCTTCACCTAACGGTTACTCAATAAATGATTCAATAGCATAATCCGAATTGAGAAAAAAAAATCTTAACTAAAGGTGGCTGACATATGTGTTATACAGAAAATATATCTTATATATATATATTTATTAAAACGAACATACACATTTACTATTTCACAAGTTGAAAATTAAATTTGAATTTTATTAACAAAACTTATACTTATATATTATTTGCTAGCAAACGTAACTACAAAATATTTAAGAGTGAAAAAAAATTTTTGCATGATTATAATTATTCATTTTATATAAAAACGAAACGCAGAGAAAGTGAAAAAAATATTTGCTGACATCGTACGTTGTTGAGCCGTGTCAATTCGAACTTATCAAACTTTAGATCTTAGAAAAAATTAAAAAAATGTTATCTATTAGAATCTTTGCAAAAAATTGTACAAACGGGAAAAAAAACATTTTATTATCTATTTGTAATTTTTACTAAAAATATTAATACACCGTATATACTATATTTCGAAAAAACATTATTATTTCAAAACTTCTCATGTTTAAAGCAGTACTAAAGTAACAAAGTACAAAAGCTATTTTAAGGGAGGGTATGTATTTAACACTTCCGCCTTATCGAAGCTATATACTTTAGACAGCAAAAAAATATGGTGACTGGCCATGACAAAACTCTAATTAGGGGGAAAAAAAATTCTATAACTCTGATATTTTATTCTCATTATATATATAAAAAAAACAACTTAACGGAGTGTTAACTTTTCTAACCGTAAAACATTCATTTTAGCAATTTAAAACTCGGGGGAAAAAATTTTTTACCTTATAGACACATTTAACTTTTTTTTAATTAATCAAAAATGACATTTGGCTCACGTTAGGAGACAAACTCGGAAAAATTATACGTATATTTTTATATAACTATATTAGACCAAAACAAACTTCTCAGGGTACTAATATGTTTTTTTTTTAAAAATGACATTTGTCCCACTGCGACAACTCGGAGAAAACTTTTATATATATCTATTACTTCAAATCCCCTGTTCCTATTCTTCCAATAAAAAAATGAAATTCGGCCCACGTTGTTGGCATTAGAATGCGGAAAAAAAAATTTAACTGTGACAATCAGATGATGTATGTTGGTTTAACCCAGTTCGAATACTAGGTGAAAGTACCTCGAGGCCATCCATACGCGAGATATTAAATCAAGAATACTATGACCTCTTCCCTATTTGCCTATTCTCGAAGCTAATTACGAACAAACAACATTATTTGAGACACACATAAATTATTTTCTCACTGGCCACAAAGCTTAGCAACAGAGGTAGAGACATGGACGGGAACACCTACGGAACTAAATAGTTAAAGGTGCGATAAAAGTACTAAGAAACATGTGTTTTGCGTGCCTGGATCATTGGAAAAGTAAAATAAAGCATTATAATAAAATTAGGAAACTCAAGCTTTTGATAGTTAAATAATATGTTTAATTAATGACTTTAAAATATTAAGAATGTTTTTAATGGCCTCCGCTATTCCCCTAAATTAATGAATAACTAATTAGACACTAAAAACAGATTAAACGATATATTTTTGCGGTCTAAGTCTTTTCTTCACAATTTTAATAAAATTGGCAACTTGAATCTCCTCGATAAAGTACAATAGTAAAAATCTTTCGCAAAGCATTTTCTAATTGCTTTGCGCTAAAAACAGACAGTTTAAAAATCATTTAAAACGTATATAGCTAAATCATATATACGTAATAAGCTACTGGCGGACAAAAGAGGCGTTATTGAGGAGATCAAGTTGGCAAACAAAGGAAACTTACTCGTATGGAATTTAGAAACATAAATAAAATTGGAAAGAGATTTTAAATGAAAAAAATTAACTTTTAAACTTAACCGCAATGGAATACAAAATATTTACACATTTAGTAATGAAGAATAGCGAAGGAAAAAAGGTTAAATATAGATAGATGATCACACATATATATATTTAAGACTAGACTAATAAAAATGGTTACATTACAAATATCATTAAATAAAACAATTTATAATATAATTCAATTAAGAAAGGTATGAACAAAAGGGTAGAAAGTAAATAGTTCACTGGAGGAGAGATATGATTACCGTCCTGGTTCCTTGGTCATGTTTCCTACGGCGTTCATGGCTTGATCCGACCATCAGTAGGTATTTGCCCAGACAAGGAAAGTGGAAATAAATAGCATGCTTTTATGAAAAGTCCTACAGACACGGCACAGAGTTCAGATGACTATTGAGTGGATACTAAGGCATTTTGATGGTATTTAGGAACCTCGGCGATAGGCAAAGCTATTTATTTGCCTAGCCAAGCATAGTAGAATCCATCAAATTCAGATGACTTTTAGCTTGAGCATGTTCAAACTTCTCCATGATTAAGACGACAGTTGTATAACTTTTTGGAATAAAATCTCCACAAGCAAAATCTGAAAGAGTTCTCCAAAGAGAAGTCTGAATACCAGCAAGAAAACTCTGAATAACAAGCAAGAAAACTTTGAATAACCTAGTCTTTTGTTCACTCTCCTATTTATATATTTTTTTGCAAGCTACCCTCTATTGTTTGTATGATCTTAGATCTTGATAAGCCCCTCCTCATTCCTTTGTTTCAAAATAACATTTTCGAAAAAAAATAACTTACTTGTTTATTCTAAATTTCTTTCTTTAAAGTTTGAATTTTATTTGTTTTTTGATAATTATCAAAAAATTATCAAAAGTTTGAATTTTATTAATTAAAAAAGAAAGAGAAAGCCATCTTTAATTTGACTTGAATGGGCTCACTAATTAAAAATATACATTCTTTTAGAAAATGTTGGCGGGCTTATCACAAAATTAAATCACACTAACTATTTTAACAAGATTTTAACAAAAAAAAATACATTCTTATTTCTTTTAATAAATAAGCATTTTATTTCAGCAGAATTTTGCATTAACTCATATATATACGCTTGACGTATGTATATGTTTAACTAATAGGTTTTACAAGCAATTTTTATTAACAGAAATCTAATCTTAGAATGGAATTTATTTAAAACAAAATATTTAAATGCAAAACCCTGCTGATATTTGACTATAAACTTAATTCAGGCCTACAATACTAATTAGGTTTATAGGAGGCTGTGAAGCATGGATCGGACTTCAGATCCATTGCTTCAGTATATACAAAGTTTTACAGATTTTATGAATCACTTTATGAATACACATAAATATAAACTATTCACAATCAGATAGGTACACGGTATTAAGATAATTTTATTACTCTTATTTTCTTTTCATTTTATTTGAAAGTAGTTAGTTTCTCTCTCATTTTAATTTTAATTGATTGAGTTTATAATGCATGACTTGACTAGAGTTGGCCAAGCCCATAACATTACAATACTCCCATAAAATAATGAGACAATATGGAGGTGAACATTTCATTTCCCATTATTTAAATTTTAACCTGAGTCTTTTATCACTTGATCATTACTTCAATTATTGGATATAAATCTCTATAAAATCATGTTTTCTTTCAACCTTTCTATATTTTCTACACATTTGGATATCTATGGTTGATTCAGCTGTTGCTATTATTGTTGGTGTATCATTTCCAAATTACTGGGCAATTTCATGCGCAACTGTCATCATATATTCCCGCAAGCAATCATCCATGCATTAAAATTAAGTGTTACAGTATTCCTATATTCAATTTGTTAATTCAAAATAATTGAATTAATGCTATACACCAAGTCATGTCACAGATGTAGCTCCACTTAAAAAATACCAGGAATATTCAACTGGTATATATATATAGTCCCAGAACATCTCAACATATTTTAACTGGCAGAAGAGTGGTCATTTCTCACATAGACAACAAACTGCATGAGCAAAAAATATAGGAAGCATATCAATGATTGCTCAATCCCAGACATATTTGAGAAATGAAGACACCAACTACATTCATCTCCCAGATAATCAAATTGATGCAACAACCAACTCCTATGTTCCATTAATTTATATCTCAGTGGAGAAAGGTTTTAATATTTTATCTACATTTGTAAACATTTATTATTCATAAGGAATAAATTGGTCATATTAGCACTTTATTTTCCCTAATATACACAAGGTTCCTTTCTTCAAGATACTTAAATTATATTCTAAGCAGTTTTTATTTGATGTTTTTTCAGATCATTTATTATTGCACTATTTTTCACATTTTAGTGATTTGTAATACTTGCATTTTTTTTAGCAAGATGGCATGTATTTAAACTCATTCTTGGTTATCATTTTGATGTTTGTCATTCTTTAGTTATCCAATGTTTTTTATTGTATATGCAGTACTTCTGAAATTGTTTTTTCTTAAGAGATCTAGGATCATTAAAATAGTAGGCTTCTCTACCTTCCCTGGAAGGAAATGTAAGGAAAGTATGTACCCCCCCCCCAAGTAATCTGCAATCTTATCTTCAACCAAGAGCAATGATTCTGTCTACCTGTGTTTTACCTAGAAGTTCAAGAGAACTGAATGGACACATTTTGCTATTTTTAATTACCTGGAATTGCTAGAGACCAGGAAAATGACGCTTTAACTATGCCATGTCTAAGAAGCCTTCAAAGAGCGCAATTGAATAGAAAACTGAAAATGCAACTGAAAAAAACTCGATCAACACTAAAGCCATGGCCAGGGGTATTTTTTTATTATGTGTGCACACTTTATTAATAGAAAATCTGTTTTTTTGTTTCATAAATGTAATAAAGTTTTTTTTTCTTTCAATAAATTGAAAGTTAATCCATAAATAAAAATTGATAGGTTAATATAATTTTATCAAACTATATTTTTTATGATGAAATAGATGTTTGAAATTATCTATTATCAAGCCATCTTTGTTTTTGTTGTTATTAATTAGATATTAAATAATTGTTGTTTTTTAAAATATTCTTTCTAGTTTTAATTACTTTATTCTATCCAATTCCTATTTCATGAAGTGTGTGTATGATCTTATATCATGACAGCTTATATTTTAAGATTTAGTTTTTTCTTGATGATCCCAATAAAATTAGTTATTTATAAGTAGGGAAGCCCATAAATGGTTTAAGATTATTTATAATACGCTAATTTATTTATTTCCCTCTTGCTCACAATAATAAATTACAGTTGTTGCTTCCTGAACTAGATTTGTGCATAACAGCTATATGGAATAGAGGATTTATATTTAGTGTATGGGCATCCAGATGATGATATTATTCCTTGGTTGGTGCAAAGAGGATATTCTTCAAAGTCCATGCACTCCATTTTATTTAGTTTAGTCTCTATCAGAATGTAAATTTATAATTGGTCAGTACAGTAATAGTACTAAGTGGCCAGAGTGATCAGCATGTTTTAATATCCCAGCATTATTGTTTTTCTAGTTATGTATTCTTATAGATTAGCATTTAGGTTAATGCTTCCAAACTATACTGTTGATTTATTTTGGTAGATCATTCATGATGATGAATGATTATTAATGCTGATCTCTGAGTGATCTATTATGTTCATCCCTTTTGAGATTAAATTTTATTTTAATTTAACTTGAGAATAAAAATACAATTCCTCAGATCTCTCATGGTTTAAGTCCCAATTTTCTGTAGTTACAGATGGCTAACCAATTTAGAGCAGTTGATGTTCACATACTAGTGACTATCATCCCAGAAATTTTTCAATGGCAACATCCTTTGTGATTTAGAATATTTTCTATCCTCAGAATAATCCATTTATTTCATGTTTTCTGGTTCTACTACTTTTCTTACCTATCCCAGGAATAATACTTGAATATGTTGATCTGTCAGTTCATTGTTGTCTTGAGCTTGGGTAGCTTTGTGAATGCCCCACTTTTCACATTTTCCTTATACTGTTGATATTTTTTTATTTCTTGTATATGGACAGAATCAGTAGGTATCGTTTATATACCCGATGTTCATTTCATGTCTATTCTTATTTAATGATTTACTCTGATGATTCAAAGTACTGTCTTTATGATAGAAACCCTTTAGTGACAGCTCATCCAATGTATTTACCAACTCAGATACTTGCTAAATGATCCAGTGATCAGTTGTTCTACTTTCAAAAGCAAATTTCTTATTGCTTGGATGATCTGTACTTCTGTTAGAGCAATGTTTCACAATCTTTTTGCACTTGTGACCTCCATACTCAGAGTGAAATTTTAAGCTACACATTATATGTTGCTACCATCCTATTATAAGCATATAAGGATAGTAATAAATAAGTCATTTTACCACATACAAATATATATCTTTATATTTCAGTGCATATGATTTAAGATCTTTGAAAAAACTGCATATTAACAAAAAATGTATAATAATAATACTTGTTTCTTAGTAAATCTGTTGATTTGTAGCAATTACAATTTTTTTAACCTGTTTTAGAAAATATGTACATTCACGAATATAGTACCATGTATCTATGTTAGGATACTAGCAACAACAAAACTGAGAGTGAACAAGAGAAATGTGCTGTTTTTACAAAGTAGATTGGAATATAAAGAATGAAGTGGTTAAACACAAAAATCGTCAGACACACAATAATGAACAGAGCAGTTTTCACATTTTTTTAAGTATTTTCAATTAAAAATGTATTATCCAACATGAAAACTTCTTAACATTTTAATTTTATTTCAAGCATTTGAATCTCTATACTTTCAAGCTTCTCTTCTTTTTATCATTTTTATGCTGTTATTTGACTAAATTTATCTTTTCAGTTTCTAATCATACTTTCTAATATAGCTTGGTTTTCAATTTTCATTTCTTTTGTTTGTTTCGTTTAGCATCTCTTTTATTATGTACCGATTCCCTTTATTTTCTTTTAACATTCTCTGATTTTCTTCATTGCTTTTTCTAACATCTCTATATTTTCTTTCAACATTCTCTCTAGTCACTTTATAATTGTATCTATCGGTATTTTGTTTGACATGTGGTTTTGAGTCTTCTATCCCTTGTTGATCAGTAGCCTGTATTGTTTCTGGGCATTAATTTTATTTTCTGTTTCTTTTTTTGTTTTTATTTTTTCTGCTTGCATCATTTTCCTTAATGACTATTTTATTCTACTAGTAGTAAGATTAGCAATCACTATTATTTATATATATTAAATACTATTATTTTTATTAAAGTGTACCAGTCTCACCTTCACAATGCATGTCACCAAAATCAAAACATCTTGCCTATCATCTCTTTTTCATTTGTTTTTTCTAAATGTCCACTAACAGATTTTATCCAATTTTACATATATATATATTTTGTGACACTTTCAGATCTCACTCCAAACTGTCTATTTACTTTGCATTCATTAATGTATAATTGATATACCAAAAATTAATTGATATTTGAATTTTCTGGTTATCATACACCAAATTCTACATCAGAGTTTTATTTAACATTTATGTATAAGGCTCTATTTGAATGTATAGTGTTTGAATTTCATTAACCACAATCAGGACAATTTTTTTTCTTAAAAAGACCACACATGAATATTTTATCCTCTGGCATTATCACTGCAGCTCTCACAGTAACAAACCTGCATTACTTAGCTCAGAACATAAACACTCAGTATCAATAAAGAATTAATATATAGATGCATTAAAAGTGAGAATACTGAGAAAATGATAGGCAGACAACTAAAGTTAAATAACAATATTATTTATTCTAAATCTTAGTTGATTTTAAAAATTAGTTACAGGCATTATTATTTGCTGATTAAAAATAGTAAATTAATAAACATATTAAAAAAATCAAAGATTATTTAATAAATATACAGATGCATTTAATTAACATATATATCTTTTACAGTATATTAATAAACTTCATTAATGATGAATAAAAAAAAAATTAAACAACAAATAATGTATAAATCCCCCCCCCCCCCAATAACAGTTATTAAAATATACAAATTTATGTTTTAAGAAGACCTCTTATAAGTACATATAACTTTAAATTCTTATCAGTTTCTCTAGACAGTTTAGTAATTTTCACCGATGATGGATAAACTCTGATCTGAAGTATGATAAAGTCTGTTAGTTGACTTTGGTTGGATTTTTTTTATTGGTTCTGGTTAGGGTTGCTTAAATATGTGGACAACATAAATGTAGATTATAAAAAAGTTTTCCCTTCAACAAAAACTATGTGCCCAGCATCTCCATTTCTGGACTTCTAGACATTTCTTCGAAGTTGGAAAGGTGAAGTCACAGCATTGACTGAAACACTTAAGGTGGGGTTAGTCAGTCATGTTTGTTGTTCTAACTTCAAATAATTTCGACATTCTAGCAGGCTTTTATGTCTTTACTGAAAAGTTCTATAACAGTAGTCTTCTTAGCTAATATAGAATGCTTGCACTCACTAAAATTGAATTATTTTTTTTTAGCTATTTGAAACAGGAGACATGTATTTTGGTTATCTGCAGATGTGGTTATTACTTTACTCTTCTTTCTCTTTTATAACATTTTCTTAGCAAGGGCAACTCTTCCCAAAATGCCTTCATTTGTTTTTGTTATCTTTAATTCCTGTTTTTTGTTTTCTAATGATTTATCATTGATTTTTTTCTTAATTCTTTTATTACCTCTAATTACAAATTACTGTTGTTGTTTGAATTTAACTTTAATTAAACTTTATCATTAATCTTAATTAGTTTGTTTTTGTTATTTTTTTGCCTCTCTTTTTTTTTTTACAGATTTTAACTTTAATTAATTTTAAACAAGATTACAAAATATAGTTTTGTTTTGAACTTAGCATATTAAGCATACACAAAGTTTTTCAGATTTTATGAATGTAAGCCAATAAACATCACATTATCACCATTTTTTATGCTTGCTTATAACTGTTATTAAAACAGGCAAAACTCTCCATACAGTATTGCCACTCAGTGCAAGACAGAATAATCAATGGATGCCAGAAGGCTTGTGCATTATTCTATCTCTAGATGGGAATTTTATGCACAAGCCTTCTGGCATCCATTGATTATTCTGTCTTGCACTGAGTGGCAATACTGTACGGATAGTTTTGCCTGTTTTAATTTTATGAATCTCTTTATGAATACACATTTGTAATAATTTAAACATTATGTATTCAGTTAGGTAAAAGGTATCAATCGAGATCTTTTTTTATTATAGTAATTTTACTTGGGGCTTGTCTAGTTGGCCAAGTCCATAACCTTAAAATATATTAAAGTTTTATGTTGAAAGGCAATGTGAATTAACTGAGCAATAAGAATATTGATTAGGCTATTAACATGATTATTGTCATTTGTTTAAAACTTTATTTCTTTGTAAATAATATTTTCTCATTTTTAGCACAGTTTTCCTCTTTACTTCCTCTGTATTTGTTTTATTTATTATTAAAATCTATATTGCACAGAAGTGATATTGAATTATGCCAGAAATATTTGATCATAGTTCTACCAACAGCAAATGTGATGTTAAGCTACACAGGAGAAAGTAATCATAAACTATTTCCATATACTATGCTAAAAAATTTATGAAGATAGAATACTATTAGTCTGGCAAGAATTTATATTGTTTTGATGAATTAGTTGTATAGATTACTACTACAGTGTACAATCTACTAGCTTTATTGGTTTATATAATACTTATTACTAAGCAAAAGAAAAACTAATAAATAAAATATATTTGCATTTATTCTTATATTGTCTGCTACAAGTATATATTGAATAAAATCAAAATAATTTATTTATCAAAACAATATTAATTTTTATAAAAAAAAAAAAAAAAAAAACTAAATTTATGACAAAAAATGCATATGTCTGCTTTTATTTTTGAATTTATGTTTGCAAGTATATATTAAATATTTATTTTTATTTCATATGCGTATTGTGCTTGGACTATCTTTTGCTTTCATTTATTTATTACACATTTTTTATTACAAAATAAATTAAAAAATAAACAGACATTTCTTACAGATTTGCATTTGCCATTAATATTTAAATAATTGATATTGCTTTGATAAATAAATAATTTTTATTATTCAATAGTAATTACTATGAGACTCCACCAACCAAGTAGATCATATACTATATTAATCCTGAAATGTTACACTAAGGAAAAACTAACATACAAAAAAAAGAATAATTATTATACTAGAGATTTTCAGTGAAAATGTTCTTGTCCATGTTTTTCAAGAATAAAATCCATACTCTCAGCTCAAATTTTTTTTTAAATATTAAAAATTTTATTATATTTCCATTTAAATCATAATCCAAAACAAAATACTAGAAAATTTACATTACAGAAGATAATGTAATAAAGTAAAATAATCATCTCCATAAATATGCATCAATCTATCACATCTTTTTTAACAGAAGATGATGTAATCATTAAAAAATAAATTACAGAAAATAAAAATGCTTGGAAAAAATATAAAGCCCACAAATTAAAAAAATAAATAATAACAAAAATAAAATAAAAGGAATTGACCATAAAAAAAATTATTTAAACACGCCTTCCTCTCATTGATAAAAATATTAGTTAAGGAATTTTCATAAAATTATTTTCTTTCCGGCATACACTTAATAAAATACTACATATACTCAAGTTATTAAATGAGATTATCCATCTATAAACATAGACACAATATAATGAATATAAAAATTAATAAAAAAATTGATATAACAACATTAAAAAACCCAATTTAGAAATGTTTGAAGAGTATAGCTGTGATTTATAGATATATGTTGAATTAAATATTTTCCATGGATTGTTAATTCTAATAAAGAACAGAAAAGCTTTTATCTGTGTAAATAAAGATAACCTTTGCTTTGATATTGCCAGAAACTCAACTACTACTAATGGACAATCTCCCTGCTTTTTGGGTTTAAACCCATTTAACAACTTGAATTTGAAGTAAAAGATCTTTTACTTCAGGGATATTGTCAATTAGTAATAGTTGATAGTTTTCTGGCAACATCAAAGGTAAAGGTTATCGGTTTATATAGATAAAATTTTTATTTCTGTTCTACACACACACACATATATATATATGTTAGCACCATACATGCCCATAATATGTAACCATAGGAATATAATAACGATGTCCTACATGCATTTTCTGATAAATTGAAATCTGTAATACAAGATAGAGCTCATTATTATCAGACAAGCACTTTGGGGATGACAGATTTTTCAAATCTCATTTAAAGATAGAGTCTATGCCAATTATTTAACCCATTTTAAGTTATTAGATATCATCCCATTTTTTTCAATAGGGCTTTGCAAAGAATGAAATAATCTGTCATCTGAAAAACTTATGATGCCAGATGCTATTGAACTTATTATGATCAGGATAGTAATGCATGGACATTTATTTTGCTATTAACAAAGAATGTGTTATTGTCCACTAAAAAGAACAAAAATCAGTATCAAATTGAGCATTAAAATGCATAAATTTTTGACTTAGGATTTTTTATTTCATTATACATTTAAGCTGGATGTTTTTACATAACTATCAAGTTAGAAAAAGTAAGTAAATACTATTTCGGAATAGTCAGAGTAGATTTTGTACAAATTTCAGCCAAATTATTCTTGGAATTTATTTCACTGTTGTCATTTCTTAGTTTTCAAAATTTATTAATTTTTAACATAAAATTTGTGATAAATATCCAGTGAGCATTGAATCTATCTCAAATTTCTGAATATGAAAATATAACTTATAAATTTATTTTTTATCAATATAATGAAGCATTAAGTTGAATCAAAAGATAAAATTAAATCATCTTAATTAATTTGTAATTATTTAAATATAATAACCTTTGTTTTCATAAAAATATACATTTATTTTTTATGACATCTATATAAATTAAAGAAAAAATGGATACTTTTATCAATATTATCATGATTTATTTCATCTTATACACAAATACGATTTTTTTAAAATATTCTCCTAAACAATTGGAAATCTATAAGATCATATGCTACATCCAGCAAAAACATCAGACCATTTCTTTCCTGCTATACATATATTTCAGGTAGAATCCCTGCAGATAGCAAAGATTTAAACACCTAATAAACACAATGGAATTACTAATCTGAATTTTATTTATGTATTTCAAAACTCTATTATACACAGGCATACTTATTTTCAGTCACCATTATGATATCAAACACACATCATCTATAGCAAAGACCATTTCTTTTTCATAAGGACAGATTTTCAATTATATAAATAAGATTCAAGCCAATAGTTCTAGCATGTTGAAATGTATTCAAATATGTGGTGGTTTCATCTGAGGGAAAGAAATGGAATAATTTTTTTGCTGAATGTCAGCTTATAATCGTGTACACATTTGCTTAGAAGTCCATAAAAAAAAATCCACATTTTTTGAGTTGTTACATTGACTTATAATACAATTACTGATTATTGAATATAAATAAGTATACAACTACATATAAACGTTTTATTTCAAATGCATATGTAAACACTGCACACACATATATATATAAATCAAAACTATATTCCTCACACAAAAAAAGCATACTTATAACAGATTAAAAAATTCTTACCATGTTTACATGTCCTGAATTCTGAAAACATTTTTAAAGCTTTGCAAATGTAAGAGTATATTATGTAATGATGTATTTGTACTAATCATTCTCTCAACTAAAATTTTTGTAATAAATTTTTGATGTTATTGTTTGCAACATTAAAGGCTGACTGTTAGAACAATGCTTCTAAAATAGATTTAGCAATTTTTACTTCTCTTACTAATAATTTATTCATGAATGAAAAAAAAAAAAAGAGCAATCAAATTTGGGTATAGTTTTGTGACCAACCGTCACTTTCAAACTAAATTTGGTCTGTACTTATTGTAAATGTTTAGCATAATAAAAAACCTAATCAATTGGTTGCATTCATATATATATATATTAGTATTTCCACTACCTTTCTTTAAATATTGTGTTTACAAATATGATACAATATGTGTATGCTTGTTCAGAGGCTAATTTATATAGTTTCATTATCTACTGTTTCAATAATCCATAATTTGAAGAAATATTAATTAAAAAAGTAGAAATTTGTAAATTTACATTCATAAGTTTCATGGGAGTTCCTGTTTGTATGAGCACCATCATGAATCATATCACAATCACTCTCAATTTATTACTATACTATTGATTTTTTTCCTCATAGGTACAGTATTATATTGTTTTATTAATTATTTTTTGTTGATATCTTAATGCATATTTTAAAAAAAATTAAAGACTACTGTTAAACTTGTATTCTGTATAGGATTTGCTATTATATATGATTTCAGACATTCACCAAATGCAATGAAAAGAAAAGATTACGATTATTACATATCCATTATTGCACCTAATTACATGAATAATTCAGGAATACTACACTGTTTATAATTATAATTGTTTGTTTCTGCACTATAAATTATATTAATTTTGTAACAATATCCACAAAAATCAAAACTAAAATTAGATTTTAAATATCAACAATTGTAAATGAATTATATATAAATAAAGAGATCTACTATAAATGAATAAAAAAAATTACTACAACATTTCCTGAAAAAAACTATATTTTCTAATATTGCATATATACATATATGTATGATATGGTCTTTGGCTGAAGACAGAGTAATTAGGTACAAGGGATAATAGACTGATGGTAATTTACTATTGCTAGTGATCTTTCTAACAGTATTTATTTTAGCATCTATGTTAAAACCACATCATAGATCAAATGCAAAATAAGTAAATATATAAGTATTTTCCCTCAAATTTGTATCTTACAAATATTGTTTTATTTCCTGAATAGCTTAGCTTGTTTGTTGACAAGTGTTCACAAACAAATGCATTAATAATTAATAATTTTATTTTTATTATATTGCAAAATAGTTATTAAACAGTACAAAATAATTAATATAGATATATTCTAATCCTTAACAATGGTCAAACATAAATTTGTTCATAATGTTGTTTTCAAGTAATTAATAATAATTCCAACACAATTAAAATTATTATTAGATATATTCTAAACATATAATAGAATAATTTTATATTTATATTCCTACAATATCATTTTACTGATAAAATTAGTGTGAATCAACTAATTATTTATAAATAAAAGATTTATTACAATGTTCATCAGTATCCATGATTTTCATAACTGTGATTTTGCTTACCCAATTCAAAAAGTAGTAGGTATATTTTACCCTTTTTTTAGCCATAATACATACCTATATATGTGTGTGTGTGCTAAAAACATTATAATATTGTTCACTATTGTCCATGAATTTTGATATCCCCAACATGACTTGTGTAACAAATATTGTAGATACAATAGGGCAGGGGTCCCCAACCTTTTTGCACTTAAGAGCACATTCTATAATACCGGCCAGGTGGCGGGCACCATTTATTTTTTCAACCAGGTGGTGGCCATCATTTATTTTTTCAATGTAAATTTATAGTTGGATATTGTTAATAATACTCATAATGTACAAAAAAAATATTTATTTCAAAAATAAAATTTTAACATATAATTAACGTTTATATTTTTACGCTGTAAAAGTAGAGTATGCCCTACAATTTGATTACAATATAAAACAATAATTTGTAAGAAATTTTAAAAATTAAATTTATTTGTATCAGATAAATAATTTTTTATCATGTTTGGATAGGGGCAGGCACACGTAAAATGGTCTGCGGGCACCATGGGTTGGGGACCCTGCAATAGGGTGACTACTATATATATGTCTCCACATATACACCACTAAAACACATTGCCCTTCAAACCATTAGGAAAAGAAACTTGTTTTGTATCTATATACTTCATAGACAAACACATATCTTTTTTAACTAAGTCTTCAGATCAAACAGTAGCCACAACAATTCAAGATGTACGAGTTCATTTAATAATAAGCAAAAAAAAAATATCATTTACTCATTAATTTTTTACTACCATTGGAATTATTTAATCAAGCTATCTTAATTACCATTAAACATAGATAGAAATCAATATTGTTTAAATATTTTCATTTAATTACATGTGAATACATATATATATATATATATTAAACCATATTTTAGCAATAAACTGTTTTCTATATGTAAATCACTTAAAACAGTCAAAGCTTAATAAACTACTAGAACAACAACGTTACTATGACAACCTCAACAGATGAAAGATGAATTCCATCTTTTTACCCTGGTGTAACATTTTTAGAATAGACAAATAAAAGTGTCTCGAGTGAATTAGATTGAGATTAAATCTGTTTAGAATTTTTAAATAAACCCTATTCACAAGCAACGTTAAACTGCTTAAAGATAGATTAATGATGAATTATTTTTGCAACCTTCCAAAGCAATTACTATTTAATACTTTAGATATAAACCACAAATTGCCTAAGCTAGATTCCATATGTAAATCATTTAAAGCAGTGGTCTTCAACCACTGGGCCGCAGAAGTTTTCTGTCGGTCCGCAGCTAGATTGGCAAGAAAGTTTATAATAACTAAATAATAAGATTTTAAACTTTTAATTAATATGAACAATTTTTATTTATTTTTTCATCACATTTATTAAAAAAAAACAGAACAAAAAAAAAATCTAATCAATCATAGATAAATTAATTTGTTTTTCTATTTATCACAGATGTTTATGGGGGGGGGGGTAGAAAAAAGTTTTTTTATTACACAAACTCTGGTTGTCTTTTGATAGCCAGTCATGGCTTCTTGACAGTGTTGTTAAAACAATAAAATGTAACGTGACTTTTTTTGATCTCTTAAATTTTTTCTACTCTCTCTTTTAATATTTCATTTTTAGTGTTTTTTTTTTTTTTGGTTATAAGTTCTGTTTCTAACTTTTATAGAGTATTTCTCAATATACCCCCACCACTCAAAATAAAGTAAGATCAAAACTTTTGACTTTTTCAAGTTTCATTTTCTTTTTTTTTTGTTTAAAAATACGCCCACTTTTTTTTGGCCTATAAGGCAATATTTTTTTGGGCTTTATTTGTATACCGTTAAAATACTAAAACTTTTATTTTTAAAACCAATTTCGGTTACCTTTTTTTAAAAATAAAAACAAACAAAAAATAACTTTGGTGTCTATCTTTTGTCTCAGTGATGACAACGTATCTCTCAAACCCCCCCCCCCCCAAATAAAAATTTATCTGTAAACTTCTGCTGGTCCGCGAAATCTTATCCTTACTTTTACCGGTCCACAGGTGTGAAAAGGTTGAAGACCACTGATTTAAAGAACATCAACAATCTGTTGTCAAGGCAGACTCATTTAAATAGACTGGTGAAACAGATTGAGATTAAATCTGCCTAGAAGTTTTAAATAAACCCATTCTACAGGAAAAATAAACTCATCTTTTTGTACATAGCTATAAAAAATTTATGGTTTATCTAAAATATTGAAGTTATTTGAAAGATTATAAAAATGATTAATTATTAAACTACATTCAAGCAGTTTAGTTTTGCTTGTAATAGTTTTTTTAATACTTCTAGACAGATTTAATCTCGATCTCTTTCACTCATTGTTTATTTAAAAATATTAAATGATAAAAGATGAAATCCAACTTTTATCTATTCAGTTTACCTTGACAAGATTGTTGCTATTTTATTAGTTTATAAAGTTTTGATTGTTTTAATTAATATATATAGATATATATTGTAACCAGTTAGCTACATATCTAAATTAAAAATAATTACAGGTGGCAGCATGTTCCTCGGGTTTTATTTAATTAATGAGGAAAATATTTAATTTTCCTATGCATATTTTTTTGTCTTCAATTAACTAAATATTTTATGTCCCAATATGATAGGATGAGAATTCTCAAACATTAAATTTGTTAAATAAGATTTTAATATGTGAATATTTTAATAAATTATAAATAATTATAGGAGGGAGAGAAAACTATAAAAGAATGTAAACAAGTTTTATTAACTCTCTCTTCAGTAATTATAATTAGTAGTTTCTAATTTAATCTACGAAAATGTACTAAGAGAAAAAATAATTTCCTCTTTTTTTGTAAATTATTTAATAGATATTAATTGTAACCTTAAAAGGGAGATAAAGTTTTATTTTTAGTAGAATTTTTAAAAATAAATTAAAAAAAAAGATTTTAATGTTTTTGCTAAACTTTATTTTTAATTAGTCAAAGGTGCTTTTTTTTTCTTTTCTATCTCTCTTCAATGGAAAAAAATCAAATCAATGCAATTAACTGATTATCTTGTTTTCCTTTTTCAAGTATTTTTTTTAAATTAGAAAGTAATGTCAAGAATTTTACAATATTAATTTAAGTTCTTGATTTGTTTTTCAATGTCAAAGTTTGAGGGAAATAGTTGAACAATTGTAGTTATAAAAATTTATCTAATTGGTTATAAAAATTATCATGTAACAGACAGATTATAATTAGCTTGTAGTCAAGATTGTTCTAGAAAAAAATAATGGGGTATGAATAAATCAGAAGACCCAAGTGTCTGGTAACAAGAAATATTCCTAACTTAGCTATTAAATAGACAAGTCAATTCTTAATCTGATAAAAAAGCAGAAGTTGTTACCAAGCTGTTGCATAGTACAAAGGAATCTTAATCAAGCTACCACAGAATAGTAGGAATCTTAATCAAGCTTTTAGCATAATGAGTTTATTCATAAAAGTTTCTACAATGAAAACCATGTGCTAAATTCAGCTAAAAGCTAGACATCATCTTCTTCCATATAACCTGCCTTCACTGGAATAAAAATATAGAGAAGTTAACCCTTTAAAGTAATCTGCAATCTTGTTTTCAACCAAGAGCACGAGTCTTTGTCTGTCTTAGTCTTACCTGGGAGATTTATTAAAGGAAATTGGATAAAATTTTGCAGTTAACGTGGAAATGAAATACTGCATTCCAGAAAAAGGACAAATGAATCATGTCCACATATAGAAGCCTTCAAAAAGAAAATTCAACTGGAAATTACAATTGGAAATACACAAAAGAATCAAACCATGGTCAAATGTATTTTTTGTGTGTACACTAAATTTTCATTTATAGCAACCCGTGAAAATCTTCATATCAACATATATATATATATCATTATTCATATCAAAATTATTGTTCAAACTGAAATCAGTCATTTTAAATAAACCAAAATAAATTAGCATCTGGTCTTTTTACAGGTAGAAAATTTTTCTTTTCAAGTTGTGACTTTTTTCAAGATTCTATAATTGAAAGGAAAATATCTGCTACATTAACAGCCTTTCTGACTTTGAATATTTTCATATTTGTTAAAAACAAGGTGTTTATTAATGAAATAAATATTCTTCTCCGGATTTCAGTATATGAAAATAAATTATAACTATATATAAATAAAATTTAAAAAAAAAACCTTTTTTATCAAAAAAATAAAAGATCAAATGTCAATTTGATTTGGTTTGACAAATATAACTGGTTTTTAAATGGATTATATTTCAAATAAATTAGAAGCATTACAAAATTTCTTTATAACATTCAAGGCTGAATAACTTATATATGCAGTAGTCTCTGTAACCCTTTCATTTACTATCATGCCTATTTGTGAAGAGTTGCAACCATGAATATAACAAATCTTAAATATGGAATTTAATTTTTAAAATATACCCATTAAAACATCATTAAAAATAATTAATAAAATAGTAGAATAATGTAATTATGAAAATTACATTACAGTAAGAAATAAACCACATTAATGTATATTTGAGATGAAAAAGAAGCTGATTGGAACATGATTCATGATAATACACATTTTATTTATGAATTTCTATTTTTTTTATTGTGTATATTATAGCTTTGGAGATGACAATTGTACAAAATCAACTGTCAGTTATTTTTAGAAGTTTAGAATAGTAACAGACTAAATTAAATTATTCAAGCACTTTTAATAATCTTCACTGTTCTTACTCATACAAGTTTCTTTAATATAATATTAAAATTTATATATCACATGATCACCATTTCTTATGCTTGCTCTTAACTGTTATTAAAACAGGAAAAACTCTCTATACATATTGCTACTCAGTGCAAGCCAGAGTAATCAATGGATGCCAGAAGGCTTGTGCATAAAATCCCCATCTGGTGCCCACTCATCCAATATCCCCAGACTAGTTTCTGGTTTGTGGCCTTCGTCAATGACGAACCTTGGATCTGTGAGCACTGCACCTAGATCTTAAGATCTAATACAACCCTCCAACAGCCACCTTTTATCTCTACTTAACTACAAAACTATGAGACTTAAATTGAAAACACTATAATATTTTCAATTCAAGCTCATTAGCTTATATAGTCATATAGGTATAAACTCAGTTCAGTACCTATACATTTTGATGTCTTTGGTTCTTTAATAACCATAGCCACCACTATCCTTCTGGGGGGGGATGCATTAGATCCTAAGATCTAGGTGCAGTGCTCTCAAATCCACGGCTCTTCACTGACAAAGGCCACAAGCCAGAAACTAGTCTGGGGATATTGGATGAGTAGGCACTAGATGGGGATTTTATGCACAAGCCTTCTGGCATCCATTGATTACTCTGGCTTGCACTGAGTGCCAATACATATAGAGTTTTACCTGTTTTAAAATTTATATAATTAATAAATCTTCATTAAAGCAATAACACAGACAATTCTCTACTTACGGAACTCATTCCCTGACTTTACATAAAACTAATTTTAGCTGTCAGATTTTCTTTTCAGATGCATATTTATTATTAGCCATAGTTCAGAATATAAAAACTTTTTTTTTTAATAAATAAAAATAATCCCTATAATATATCAAAAAAGATGTTCACATAGCATGTGAACTCAGGAAATAAAGCTTGTGTTGACTTTTTCATGACATTTTTCAAACTTCTTTTGCATTTTAAATATGCTGGGAATTTTCAAAAGTAAATATTACATTAAAAAATTATTCCTTGTGTACTTTAAAGCACAGTTATTAATGTTTTGCTAGGCATTAAAAATGGCCAGAAGCTTAAATACCAAACTAAAATTACTTTAGGATATTAAGTCTGGGAATTAGTCATTCAAATAACAGAAACTTCAGCCTAATAAAGTTTTGTAATGATAATATTTTATTTGTAGTTATATAATGGATTATTTCATATATCTAATTGAATTGTTGAAAGTTTTAGAAAAACTCAAACTTTATACTTTTCTAAATATATTCAACTGTTAGTTATTACACATTTTATAGTAATAACACACTAAATTAGTTCCATACTAATCTGAGTACTATTAGTAATAGTTGAATATATTTTAAAAAGTACAGATAAAGTTTGAATTTTTCTAAAAACATTTAAAAATTTAATTAGATAATAGAAAAATCCAGCAAATAATTATACATATTTAGAAACTAATAAAAACTGTAACACAAATCAAGACATTGCATGAACAACATTTCTAATAAAAACTTTCATATTCAACAAAAATAGAGAAAAGAAATATTTACACTAACTATACTTGGAAAAGAATTAAATTATGAAAACAACTTTTTACTGATGAATATCAGAACTGTATTCTGAAATAATGTTACTGTGAAAAGAAAACTAATGTAAACTTTTGAGCAATATTCTATAGAGAGAAGCAAAAAAAAATTTTCAAAGCAAAAAAAAAATACTATCAGTTAAACTGAAAATGGAATATTTTGGCAAATGTGAGTGGATTCTTTTACATTGTGACAGACTGAAGATAATCTCATTATCTCTAACAAATTCTTACTTTTGTAGCCATAAATCTTAGTTTCAGTATAAGAAAAATTAATTCATTTTCTTCAAGAACTGTGGTAATTCTGAGATAAGCAGAAATTTTTCAATCATTCTATACATATTTATGTTGTGTTTATTATTTTGACACAATATTATAAAAAGTTTGATGATTAATAAGTGTATAATGGCATAAAAATAGGAAATCTAAAATAAATTATTTATTAGCTTACACTATGTCATTATTTATTTATCAGGAATCAATTCTCAGAAGATCAAATAACTTTAGAACTGACAATCAAGGCACAATGGTTGCAGATGAATATTTTTCCTTTCCATAAATGGAACTTGATCCATAAAGCTTTAACTATTCAGGCAGCTATTTTTACCACTGGGCTAACTATTTGGAACATTTAATTGTCATTTGAGAACATTTTTCATAGATCTGGTGATTAGTTTCCATTTAGTAAAAAAATGACTAAAAAAACTGATCATTCATATATTTATATCAGGATTTTTTTTAATGACAATTTAAATATTAACTATATTAATGCTAATTCAAATATTACTACCAATAAAGATAACAACATAATGCTATATATAAGATGGAACAAAACTAATAATATAACATTGATTGTGGCAAATTCTAAGAATATTGCAATGCTAATAGAGGAAATTTGAGCACCTGACTTGAGCAGTACTGTATACTTACTTTTGGTTTACCCTATATAAATGTGTAGGCATAGTAATGGTCGAGGGAAGAATTATAAAGAAGATTAACAGTCTCAACTCACCCAGGTCAGATCTCTACTCAATATCTATAAGTGGATGATAAAATGTTCCATACATTTGGACTCAACTAGTAAACTATCAGTAAATATAAAAATTATAATTATTCATTGCAATTTTATTTGATTATGTATCATATTAAAAATTGAAAAAAAAACCATATTAAGAAAATTATCATAAAAACATTTGCTTAAAAAAAAAATTGCAGCCAAACTTCAGATAACTTCACTATTCTCCAATTTACATTTTCAATATCTTTCTAAGTACTCATATAAACATCATATCCCGGTTTATGAACTACAAAAGATAGACATTCTAATGACCAAACAAACAACAAAGTCATTAAGTTTCTGTCATTCCAGTTAAGACTATGGCATTTTGAAAACAATCTGCCAAGATAGGTCAACAAGATAATAAAAATAAATATTCAATACTTATATTTGGATAGAAAAGCATGGAATGTTTCTGACTTATATGTAATACCTGTATTGGGTTATTCTAATTATATTAAAGGTAATTCTACAAACTACTGAAGACAATAAGTGTTTTCTTATTGCTACATTGTAGTATTTATTATTAACAGATTCTATCAAAGCAAAAAAATTGATTTATATTTATATATTATATAAACATATACTGTTAACTATTTTGTATGTTTTTTCTTAAATCTATGCACACAATTCTTGAGATACAGATGGAGATGAAATCAGCTGGTTAGCCTCTTAACAAACTCATCATAAACTGTCATTTAGTTTTATTTTTCTGTATAATACTGGAGAGACCTTTACCTCAGAGTAAACTATTTTAAATGCTATTGGCATTTAAAATAGTTTGCTGCAGTTAATGGACTCTCCAGCACTGTATAGAGAACCAGTAAAAACAATAATCATTAAATATCAGGTGGTAACGAGTTTATGTTTTTCTTCTTTGTGCCACTTACCAACCAATAAATAGTTGGCTAGATGAATTGTCTATGGGCTAAATATTTGAAAGAGAAGCTTAAACTTGTTTAATCTCCAAATTTCATCAAGATTCAAACTCCTATGTCATGTTAGAAAAATGTGCCAGACACTACATAAATTCCTTCTTAGTATTAGTAAGTAAATTATTAAAAATAAAAATACATCAGATTCAGCATATTTTTCATCATATATTTTCAACAGAATATATTTTTAGGGCTTTTTTAATATTTTCTATATAGTGCACTTATTTGTTTAAAATAGCATTAATTTTTTTTTTTTTTTTAAAGTAAAGGTAACTTATTCATAATTATTTTTTTTATAATTAAATAACCCCATATTCACATGATCACTATCTCTTATACTAGCACATAATTGTTAATAAACAAGGCAAAACTCTCCATACAATAGTGCCACCTTGTGCCAACCAGAGTAATCAATGGATAGAGATTTTTTGCACAAACCTTCTGGCATCCATTGATTACTCTGGTTGGCACAGGGTGACACTACTGTATGGAGAGTTTTGCCTTGTTTATAAACCCATATTAACAACAAATTAATAACTAAAGTTATAAAATTAAAAATGTATTATGTATTATTACTATATTACTTATTTCCATCATATTTTGAGTTTATTTAAATAAATATGTATATTAGCAAAAAAAAAAAAAAAAAACTAATAATGTCTACATCATTTCTCAATGATTCAAATATAGCGGTTTATCTAAGGAATGCAGAAGGTTTCATAAAAACTTCTACAAAGAAGTCCCCAAATTCTAGATATTTCATGAGAATATAAAATTTATAACAGTATTCTTATGTATATAAGTGCATATATAAAATTTGCATACACATATTTATTTTTTCCAAGTTTGATATAATTTTGAAATTAATTAATATTCAATTTAATCTTAAAAGGTGTGGAAATATTTTTACAATTTTAATTTCCTGTCAGATTAATATTCTTCATCTATTTTACATTTTTTAATTTTATTATTTAACTTATTACATTACCTTTTTTTTTTTGTTAATATGCTTCTGAAAATAATATTGAAAATGGTCATTACTATAAAGCTAAAAGCAGTAAAGCATGTAATGCTGGATTCAAATGTTTGTTAACACTTTTTTTGCAGTTAACCATTTCAGAAGAAATAAATATTGGTTTTAAATGCAAAAAAACTAACAAATATTCAAAAGACAAATTATTGCAAAATTCATTATAAAGACCCACCTTTATGGTAATTTCCAATTAGACTGTTTCATCATAACAAATATACATTATTTAAGACTATATCCAACTTAGGTAAGTAGTAAGAAATAAAATTGCTACAGTAAATCAAATTTATCAAATTTATATAATATATAATTCAATATCACTTTAAATATATTTTAAAAAAGGATTAATATTTTACATATGAGCAATTATTTAATCATTACTAAAAATGTAATGTTTTATAGCATTAAAAAAAAAACAATATATATGAATAAATAATTATGTCAACATATATATATGCACTGTAATAATTTGAAGTAATACTCTGAGATTTATAAAAATATTAATTTATAATATATGTAGAACCTGCATATAAAATAAAACTGCTTTATTTAATGTTTATTCGTTTAATAAATAATTTTAATGAAAATTCCTGTTTGTTTTTTTTTATTTAAAATATTAAAAGTTGTCAGAATTACGACAATAAATGAACAAATCATTCCTTTAAAACAATGTACAGTATTTACAAACATTTTCAGAAACAAAGCTGTGAAATTTCACAAACCACTGTTCTTTTCCGATTGTGTACTCACAGTCTTTTTATGAATATTGCTCATCAGCAAATGATCAGCAGCTTTTATCTAAAAATAATATTAATAAAATAAAATTATTATAGAAAGAGTATAAAAAAAAACATAATTTAGAATTTTTTCATTAATTATGTTAAGAGAATGGCAACAATGCAAACAAAATCAGCGATGATCAAATATTATTTTATAATTTTTGTAAAGTTAAGCACACATTAATAGTAGGATTTTAGAGTTGGCTCAGAGAAATAATTTAATGGTTTACAATATAGTTTAATGTTAATAGTTAATCTTATAGTGGAAATCAGAAAAATAAAACTCATTTTAAGCAAAATACCATAAAACAAAATATGTACATAATTAACTAAAAGACAGTAAAAAAAAAAAAGACCCTCTGATCAAAGCTAGTACCAAGAAATATCATAAAATTAGAAGTTAAAAAGAAAAATTAAAATGTCTTTATAAATATAGAAGTAAATCTGCACTATAAGTTAATGTAATCTATAACCCTTTTTATCTGACAAATAGATTGGCAATGATACAAGAAAGTAATTCAAATTTATTCAAATGATACGATGGAAATCCTCATTTGTGAATTTGTAAACATGATCACCCCATGCTTTTATTTGCGAAAGATAAAGAAAAGATATTTTTTACTTTTTAGTGCACTTATGTAAATAAAAGCTTTCTCTTTCATTACTCTCACTAAATTTGTTTTTCCCATAAATTTTTATATTAACATGTAGAGTAATTTTTATATTTAACAATCATTTCATAACTATGCATTGAATAAAAAGCAATGATTATAAGCCTTTTTTTTAAAGCATAAAGCTTTACTTTATTTCAGCCTACAAATGTATTTTAAACATTTTTATTTTTCCGTTTATTTCCTCTCATAAATGCTATACTTAACAGATTGATCTGATAATTCCCAATGGAAGATTTTTTTAACAGAACACCCACTATGAGTTATATAGTTATGAAAAACATTATAAACTTATTAAGAGCAAACAGATGTAAATATAGATGCTGCACATGCAAAATAATAATAGTAAGATTAACTGGTGTCAGAAAACTATATTTATCCAAAGAAATTTTTTTAAAAAAAATCAATACATGAAGAAAACAAATATTTCCGATATTTTATAGTTAATTCTTTGAATATTTCAAATTTTCTGTTATTTGATTAAAAAGAAGGCATGTTATTTATGTACAATGAAGCCACAATATTTGATATATTTTATTCCAAGTTTTCTTCATATATATTGTAAATTGGAAATAAAAGATGGCATTTTGATGAAAAGCTTTAATGCATATTGTTTATTTACTATAAGTGTACAGTTATTTCAACACACACATATACATAACAGATGCTTTTTTATGTAGAGTATGTATATATAAATTAAGATTATAGTATAAACAAAATTTAATTATAATAATGTAGTTATTGATAATAAACTGAGACAGCACATTCATATTCACTCAAAAAATAAAACTAATGAAAAACTTACTATACCATATCTTTATTTCTTAAAAAATAAATAAAATGAATAGTAAAGTGCAAGACTTTTATTGCAATTAAACACATTCTGGATATCCTTTTTTTAAATACTTTTTCTTCATGAAAATAACAATCTCATTATCAGAAGAATCTGGCTTCTCTAATTGTTTTGATATTTTTAAATCTATATCATCTTCAAAATCCATAGTCACCTGTATTTGCTGTTAACCAATTCAGATTCTCAGATAAACTTTTCAAACACTAAACCTTCTGACACAATATTAGATCATTTTACTTTTTTTTCTACCATTACTCAATTAATAACCTTTATTTCATTGCTTAAGAAAGATATTTTACAAATTTTTTTAAATTTCATAAACTTCCAGTTTTATATTTAGACAATATTTTATTACATAAAATACTATAATACATCCAATGTTTGACAGAAAAAAAATATAAAGACTAAATGTATGTGCTTTCAACATAAAGTGAGTAAAGGTTATTAATAAATCTGATCATTTATGATGCTCCGAGAAAAAAAAAATGGCTGCTGAATTAAATTTATTAATTTCAATGTTTTTATTTTATCCTTATTTAATTTTTTTTATTTTTGATAGCATATAATTGAAATAATATATTTGATATAGGGTGTATCATGGCTTCACTGTTTTTATAAATAAAAAGATTTATACTGATTACATATTTTGATTATTTTAAAACTAAGATTCATAAATGCTCTTAATTTTTAGTCAGTTCTGAGTAATTCAAGACTATACATATTGTAATAATGAAATCACTTATTTATTTATTTATTTATACATAAATCAGAGAGTATATTAATAAGTTATCTTGTAGTTTGGCTTCTATAAAAAAAAATTTCCTTTGCAGATATTTGACTATGAGATAGCTAAGATATATATATAGATTTCTTTTTATTGTTGTACATATTAGAATAATTTTTTTTTTTTTACTTAAGTACCTTATAAATTCATTTATAAGATAAAAGATTAATGAGATATTTTATAGCAGGGATCTTCAACCTTTTTTTGTTTACCATCCACTTTGACATATATTGCATTGCAATATGCCTATCACGTACCTAATATAAAACTTGATAATATTCTTACTGAACATAATTTTATTCAAAAATAATATTGAGAAGTAACCATGCAATAAGATATAGAAAGTAATCAATACAAATATAAGCAATCATATCAAGAAATGTAAAATAGAAATTAAAACTGAACTAATGGAAAAATAGAATTCATTATTATGTATATATTGTGATAATTATAATAAAATAAAAATAAGAAATAACTGTATATTTATTTAATAACTAATAAATGTTTAGTAGAAATTACTTTTAATAAGAGCCTTGGGTTTGATGGTATTTAACTAAATAGTTTAGGTTTGGTTTTAGTTTTGTCAAAAATAATTGGTCTCCCCTTTTTTGTACTTCCAAGCAGGTTCTCTTCTTGGTCAAAAGTTTGCTCACAAGACTGAATCCTGCTTCCCCCAAATATGAAATTGTAAAGGCTATCAGGAGTGAAAATATTTTATTCCATAAACATTGGCACAGCTCGGGAATTTTGCTACAGTTGCATTGAAATTTATTTTACCCTCAATGACGTATTTTAGTTGTAATAACTCTTTTATTTATTTTACTCCTAATGACATATTTTAGTTGTAATAACTCTTTTTGCAACCTAATTTTAACTTGTTATATTCACATTAAATGGGCATTCCATCCATGCATTTACTTCCAAGTTGATGATATCTTGAAAATAAGTTTCCAAGTCAAGTTTGAATGCATGAAAATAACTACTATATGTTTCCAAGTCATTAACTGTAAGATCATCTTTGATTGACAACAACTTAGGAAACTGATTCAATTTCTTATTTATCAAATTTTGTCTGAACAAATTACTTTTTTGCATTTAATAAGAGTCATAATTTTTCCTTGCAGATAAATTAACTACATTTAATTTGGTAAATATATCAGCTAAATAAACAAAAATCATTTTTATGTATTTTTAAATTTTGGCATATATAGACTTCTTTGGCATTTTCAAAAAACTCTAAGATAGTTGCATATAATTCGACAAATCGTGAAAGACAGCATCCCCTCAATAAGCAGTGCACTTCTGTATGAAGAATTAATCAAACATATGATTCATCACAATCCCCACAAAACTGTTTGAATACTCGATCATTTTTTCCATTAGATTTAATCTTTTAAATTGTGTTTATGACAATTATTAAAGATAAATGTAAACTGAGGCTAAGCTAGATGTTACCTGAGACTAATGCAATGCCTCACAATATGTTGGGAACTTCTTTCTTCAAATGTGCTAAAAACGCTTGATAATGGCCAACAATTGCTAGTGCTCCATCTGTTATACAAGCAACTTTATTTGTTAATATGTTATGTGTTTCAAAATAGGACTGAATTGTAGTATAAATGGATATACCTTTTGTATCCATAATAAGGTTACTGGCAAACATCATTTCTTCTTGCAGCGAGTTATTTTCATCAAAATGATGAACATAGGCCATTAAAAGAGCATTATTATCAACAACTGTTGACTTATCTGCTTGGAGAGAAATTAAATTTGTTTGAAGCATGCAAACAAATTGCTTTTTGACATCAACAGCCATTCCATCAATCCGCCATTTAATTGTATTATCACTAATTGGCAAATTTTTCAGAATATCAGCTGGATCCTGATACATCATTGTTGATTAAAGTACTTTGAAACATGGTCTTGGTAACTTTTCTCCAATAGTATAGGCATCCCCATTTTTAACAATAAGTTCAGATATCTAATAACTTGCTATGAATCCATTTTTGGTTTTTCTTGAATACTTTTCAAATGTTGAGATTATGGTATTATGTTTTTTAAGTTGTTCACAAATATCTTTAAAATATTCTATGGATTTTTCATTTTTATCTTTGTGTTTAGTACAAAATGTTCTCGCAATCGAGATAATTTCAATGCTTCTTTAGAAAATGATTTTTTAAACAATAAGCACATTGGCATGGTTTCATTTACTGACAATTCGATGAAACCACATACCAAATATTTAATATAAATGAATACACTTTTTCATAGGAAATATAATGAAAACTTGAGTAAAGTCAAAAAATGCACACAATTTTAACACAAAATTATTCTACAAATAAACTGTCAACTGACCTGACAGAATTCTATGCAAACATTGTGTCATTATCTACCAGATTTTTAAGATTTACATTAGGTGTGATGCCATCTACCAGAATTTTTACATTTCACATTTTTAGAATTTCATATTGAATGTCCGGCATTATGACAAATGTTCAATATGAAATTCTAAATATTGACAATACATTCAAAATATACAAATTGAATTTTAAAAATGTATAAAATAGGATCATAAAATAAAGATGTAGTTTTTAAAAAATTAAATGAAAGTACTATGGCATTAAATTAATAACTGTCCACCAAAAATTGTAAAATGTCCGTTGGTGGGTTCTAATAAACATGTTGAAGATTCCTGTTTTATAGTTTGGCTTGCATGAAGATTGAAGTTTCTGAAAATAATTCCTTTTCTAAACAAGAAACTTTTATTATAAGTCTGAATGATAAATATGTTATAAAATTGGTTTCAGATAAATAAAATGATTAACTAGGTAGGTCCTCTCAAAAAAGCTTATTCCAATGCTCTTGAGCAATCAAACCCATTAAACTATTTTCATTTAATTCATATACTTAAAATAGCAACTTATTACATATTTTTAAAAAAATAATTTTTATGTTCCATTAAAGAAATAATAACTTCTAGTATGGTACTTCGATGTGATGAAACTCTTGCAAAAAATGGCATACATGTGACTTCCAATAATCTAGCAATCCATTTCATAAATGGACATACTTGCTTTCTTTTGTTTTAGAGCCCACTAAACAACAACATTTTTTTTCTTCAGAATAAACCATCACTTCTCATTACATATCCAAAAATTTAAAAAATCATTTACAAATGCAAAATGACGTAAATTATTCCTATAAAACATGATCAATTTTCTAAATTGTCTAACATGTAATGCAAATCTTTCTTTCTTGAATTTATCTAAAGTTTCATATAACTGTATTTAAAAAGTGATGCTGCCATATATTAATATATCTGTATATATAATTTATATGTGTGTTAATATGAATGTAATAGTTCTAATTAAGCAATAAAATACTTTTTATTAACATTGATAAAGGCTTGTCATTGCTTGTCAACCTCTTAACACAATTTATTCTAATGCATATATTTATTACATGCATTCAGATATGCACGAACATAGAAATTGTATGGCACACATACAAAAAACAGATAAATTAATTTATATAAATAAAATAAAATTATAAATAATATATTTAGTAACTGACCTACAGCTATGAACTTTCTGAGGGGAGTGGAATAGTATGAACTGTACTATGATGAGCTTCAGGCATTACAAGTTTATTTTCTTCATGCTCTTTACTTGTCAGAAGAGGGCTTTTGGGTTCTTCACTCATAGTAGGCCATGGTGTAACTGATTCAGTTTTGCTTAAACGCTCATTCAATGCTTTCAGGGCAATTTGCCTGCATTTGAATGAAATATACAATTTATTTACAATAATGTTAACAAATAATATACAGTTTATATAATTGTATTATTACCAAGGCAAATATTAAAAAAAAAAACCAATAAACTAAAAAATAATATATTTATGTTTGAAATCCATTTTACCACGAAATCAAATAATTATAAACAGTTATTGGTGGCTAAGAAACAATAATATCTTAAATATTATTTATAATTAAATTGTTACAGAAATATAACTGCTAGAATAAATTGACTAAAGCAAATTGATAACTATGATTGAATAAATACTTTTGTTTCACAAAGTTTTTTTTTTTTCTGAAAAGATTTCAATATAAACTGCTGTGAAAAATTTTGAAAACTGGGATAATTTCATACTTTCCATTGGCATTTAACAATTACTCACCCTTCATGGATGCACAATAAAAGCTTTTCACAAATGAAATTGTCATTAATAAATAAAATATATAAGGTGAAAATATCTTTTTTTTTTCAAATAAAACAATCTACAAAACATTAAAAATATGAACAATATTGTAATAAGAATATTAGAAAGAAATATGTGTTAATGGCATATGTTTGCCACTTCTAATTCAGTCATCAATGTGTGTTTCTGAGGATACAGAAACTTCCTTCAGCTTTCTCAGGGTAAAATAATATGTTTTTATTTTCTAAAATTTTGTTGGAGTCTTTTTCCTCTGAGTCTGGTTGCATGGACAAAAACAAGTAATATTTCATACCAGATTGCTAAGTAAACAAACTTTTCCAAGCTTCATTATTAAAATAAAACATAAAATTATATTTCCCTTGTACTTTCAGGAACAAATTGATTTCATCTTTTAACTCAAAGATAAAATTGATATTTCCTAGCAGTAATCAGTGTACAAAAATATAGAAAAAAAAAAACTTTGTGATTTTTACAGGGTTCTTAAAATAGGTGGATATTAGGACTCCTGATTTAATATAATTGACAGTTTTGATCAGAGATTCCAATATGTTATGGAGAGAAACTAGAAAAATCTTACTGGTAATAGCATGTCAGTATTGCATTTAGAAAAACTATTTGCTTTGAAGGCAAATACTTTCATTTTTGTTTGAAAACATGACTTTGATCCTATTGTAGCTAGCTAGTGTTCCATTTATACAAATCCCAAACATTTTTCTACTGTATTCTCCAGTTTCAAAAAAGGGATTTATCTTCTCTATAAATTTTTGCCTTTTGTAATAGTTTTAAATAAACTACAAAACAATAACTCTTCTTTGCTTTTATTTGAATTAATACATTTTACAAATACAAGCAAATAAGAATACAAACTTATATCCATTGAACCATCAACTTAAAACCAAAACAATAGAAAATTTCAATGAAAACCTGTACTTTTATATCCACACTCATGTAAAATATACTCCTGAATAATATAATGCAAAAATATTTGTTGCATCTTTATTGTGATGGCTTCACCATCTTCAACACCCAAGATTTGATTATTATTTCTCAAATTGTATAAGATTTTTATTTCGTTTGGCAATTTCAAATATGATTTTATATGATATACTGCTGTTGAGCTCTGAAACTAAAAACTTTCTATAAAATAACATCTCTGATATCTGAAACTAGTTTCATAGTGTTAAAACAACTCCAAATTCATTTTCGTATATTATGAATGTTTTGCCTCTAGGTAACGTTTGAGTTTTTAACGTTTTATAGATTCTGCATTGAGAATAACATTTCATAAAATACATTCAGGCTTCTTTACATCATTCTTAATCAGAATGATAAAGTCAAATTTATATAGACTTTTAAATATATTTTACATTCTTGTATACTGACATCTAAAAATATAAATCAAAATTAATTCTTTTTTAAGAAAAAAGTTTTTTATTATTATTATTTTGTTATATTTCATTAATTTTATCAATTACAATGCTTTTTTAAAAAAATAAATTTAATAATGATTAGTTTTAATCACTTAATTCATTATTTTAATAAAATAATACACTTAATAATTTTAATTATTTAACAATAAATGAATAAATATGTAAATAAATTGTTTTCATTAAGAAAAATACAATAGCAATACAGATAGTTAATCCTTGCTCAACAGTAAGCGAATGATTGAATGTTGACAAACTAAATTTACATTAGCTGGCCCAGTGTGGACATTATTAAATTAAAAATGGTAGTAGCAGAAAGACATAAGGAGTTGGGATAGCAACTTTTCTTTATTCTTTATTCAATCATCCATATTCAACAACTGTTATTCAAACATCAAAACGCCAATTAAAAATAAATTTTGATATTGAATTTTGCATTATAATGAATATTTTTTCAATTTATTATCTGTAGAGGAACTTTATTTCTAATGATAACACTACATTTATATATATGTTATTTTTAGAAGTGAATCAAAATTCATTGCAATAAATAATTAAAGTAATATAAAATGTCTGACAGGCATAAACATAATGAGTTTTCAATATTTTTTAAATATCTGTGACAATGGATTTTAATTAACTTCCTTTTATTTATTAAAAATTAAAGTGATATAGTTATTAGTAGAATACTGAAAAATTTCATGGGAAAATTTCCTATTAAAATAATTGCAACAAAAAATAACTGAAATAATTCCAGAAAACACTTTGTAATATTTTTAAGAGTTACTACTCATAGATAGAAACAATTTAATTTAAATTTCAAGAAAGTTTATATTATTTTATGTAAAAGCAATGTGAAAAAAAGAAAGTTTAATGAAACAATAGAGAATAAAGTCAGTAATATATATATAAAATTTATAAATATAAATATTAAGATTACAAAAAAACAAAATCTTTAATTTTCGTATAAATGAATGTGATAAAAAACAGTATAATAATCTGTTAAATACTATTTCTACACTGCCATCAAAGAAATCTATTTAAATTTCCAACTTACAGAAAAATTATCACAAAACTTTATAAGATAATATAATAAGCAAATAAAATAATGACAAATGTATGTAAATTATTATAAAAAATGTGTACCCAAAATCAAACAATAAAAAAAATACTATTTTAAAAATAATTTCAATAGTTTCCTTGGTTTTGTTTACCTCTAGATACTTGGAAATTTTATCACACATTAAACTTATTTTAATGAATTTGAAAATATAATTTATCTGAAAAAATATTTACTACTATATATATGACAAACCAAATAAAGATAAAACATCTGCTGCAACGTTTATTATTGCCATAACCATTGGTGAAAGTGATGTCCAACATTGTTATAATTTCATTTTTAGTATCTGTGCATCTTTCAACTTTATGCATATTTCTTTAAATGTATCAGTCTACATAATTAAATTTTTTAATTCAATCACTTCTATTTCTAAATTATCAATTCTTCAACTAAAAATAACCATATTTAACACTCCTTTACATGTTTGATACAAAGGAATAGCCTCATTAATTTTTCCAATCCAAATGACAGTTTTTGACACTACAATTGTTTCACTCAGAGATTTCTTTCTGCTTCACTTACAATATTAAAAAATTTTAAAAGAATATTACAAGTACTATTTTTATTAAAATATTATATAAATTTTAAACAAATTTGAAATTATTAACAGCTCTAACTCTTTGATTTACCATCAGCCTAATACCTATAGTGATATGAAGACACAAGCTCTAACAAATGGAAATATGTGGAAGTGCCAATAAAAAGAATAAAATAAATTGTCATGCAAGATGCTAAGAGTATTTCACAAATGATAAAATATAACTGTATTAAATATAATAAAATACAAAAAAAAAAATTATTTGCATTTTTTATGTTCAAAAATTTATACTATTAATTTTCAAATAAAAATATTTGGCTAGCTATCCCAAGTATTTTCATGGATATTAAATAACTAACTTTTCTCTGATTTTGAATTCTAAAATGTTAACAATCATCTAAAGGTTAGATAATAACACTAAATCCCTATATCATCATTGTCAAGCATTATCAATCTATTGCAGAATGAAGGTCTCTCCAAGTTCAATCCATCTTCTCTGATCTCTAGCCTCTCTTGTCCACATCTTGCCAGCACACTTTCTTATTTCATCCATCCATCTCACATGTAGTCTCTTTCTGGGTCTTTTACAATCTCTTGGAATCCAGCTTAAAATTTCAACTGTCCATTTATTATCATCTCTTTTAGCAATACAACCAGTCCAACTCCACTTCAGTCTCTTAATTCTTTCAACAATGTCAATAACACCTGTTTGTTATCTTACCCATATGATTCATTTTCAATCTCTTCTGGTTACTCCTAAAGCAAAGTATGTGAATACATATTTACATAAATACAAAATAAAGCCAGAAAGAAGCTTGCTAGATCTAGGGGAGGGGTGGGAGGAATCTTTTGATAAAACGCATTGTGATTGTGTAATAGAAAAGTACATTATCATCATTATCAACAGAAATAGTAATACATTTATATAGATATAACAATGCAAACACTGAAGATATAACAAGTTACCAGGTATAGAGACTATAAGGAATACGATAAACACATTTACCAAGTTCTCATCTAATCATATTATATGTAGTATTTTAATACTATGATGGATAGATAAAATGGTTTTTGTTATGTACAATTTGTAATACAGTATGTAAATATATATATAATATATATATGACAGTTTCCCAATATCTACAATTTCAATATCTGCAAATTCTATTATCAGGTGATTTGCAAAAAGTACTTTAAAAATATTGGAAATTAATAATAAAAAAAATTAAACTAAATTTTAATTCTCTAATTTACAATCTAATCAAAAAAAAATATTTTTTCCCAATAAAATATAATAATCTAATGTTTTCCTGAAGATTTGTGATATATTGGACTATTTCCATCATCTAATATTAGTATTGAATGTTTTTAGAAAAAATTAACTTTATTTAAATATTCCAAATACAATCAACTGCTAGTAATAGCACACAGGTTAGTATATGCACAATGTTTCGAGAAGTATTATTCTCCCTTCTTCTTCAGGTGTTGCTGGCCTGGATCAGTGGCAGTACTAGCATGGGAATCGAATCTGGATCCTTAGATTCTTGAATATTGAAATTTTAAGATAATGCTCTAACAAGATGGCTCAGTTGATTAGTGTTACTTTAAAATTCAATATTCAAGAATCTAAGAGTCCACGTTTGAGTCTTATACTAGTACTGTCACTGGTCAGGCCAGCAATATCTGAAGAAGAGTGGAGAATAATACCTCTCAAAACATTGTGCGTATACTAACCTGTGTGCTATTGCTATCAGTTGAAGGTATTTGTAATATTTAAATAAAATTAAATTTTTCTAAAGACATTCAATACTTATATTAGATGATGGAAATAGACCAATCTATAAATACAACTACAGTGATTTAAAATTCTAATTTAATATTTTTCTATTTCATAAATACACAATATTTTTCTTTTTTAAAAAAAAAAACGGGAAAGAATAAACATATTTTGTCTTTAGTTATTTCTACTTTCTATTCAAAAAAAATATGAGAAAGTTTTAAGTTGTTTAATCATTAAAGAACTATAATTTTTTTTACTGCTTTTATTTTATCTATTAAAATTTAAAATAACAAATTTCTTTTTATAAAATTGCTAATTAGAGTTTACCTATTTTTTTGTAAATTATTGTAGTTGATATAATAAAATTATTTTACAGATCTGATTGCATGCTGCATGTACATGCTAAAATATCTATACTATATAAGTGTGACAAAAACAAATATATTCAATTTATTATCTATGAATTTCAAGACAACAGTTGAAATCAAATGGTGCAGGTATGGGGAATTATTATTGTAGCTATCATCACTATCATTTTCAATCATTACTAATATGTTTATTTTATATCCATTTGGAGATAGTTTTTCCAAATTTATTCCAATAATTTTAATCCCTAACTTTTTTACATCGTTTTGACAAACTTTCTCAGTTTATTCATCCATATCACATGTAACTTTATAGATTTTTTAAAATCTTTCAATTGTCCATCTATTATCATTTCTTCTAGAAAAATATCCAGCCCAATTCTACTGTAGCTTTTAAATTTACTTAATATCAGTGGTACTTATAAGTACTCTTTACTTGTGTAATTTGTTTTATTACTCTTTCTTATTAATTCCAAAACACATCTGCAATCTCCATGTTACTCTTCTACTAAATATCCAACTCTCAAACCCATAAATAAAAAAGCATTTGCAGAGAACATTTATTTAAAAAACTTTCTTTTCACTAACAAAGTCATTTCCTTCATCCAAATTTAATTCTCCAATTAATTTTACCCATTATATTTCCATCGATATTAATAATTCAAGATAATTGTAGTTAACTTCTAACAAATCATTATCAATCTTAAATTTCTTTCAAGTCATCAAATATTACTTTAGTATTTTTTGCATTGATTTTTAGTCCTTCCTTGCAGTCATGTAATAGCTCTTGCAAAACTGTGAAGTAATATTTGCAAAAACAATTGTTGAAATTTAGACAACTTCAGCAATAGTCATTTATTTTTATTCCTTTAAACTTCACATTTTAATACTAAATTAATTCCTTTAAAATGGCTATAAATTTTTTTGGAGAAATAGGACCCCCCTATTGTACACAATGTTGATCATCTCAATATCATTATGTACTAATCGCTACTGTTGAACTGTGATAAATACTTTTAAGAATATCACTCTACATATTGATGTTCCAAAGTTTTTATTACTACAGAAATACTTATAGAATGAATCATAATCTTCAAATGATATCTCAGATCAATGATCCTTTCTATAATTTATTTGGATAAGATCAACTTTGTATCAAATCAAACAAGTTAAAACTTTTGGTTGATTTGAGTTCAAAATTTTCTGTAGATGAGTTGTAATAATCTTAGTAAAAATCTTATATAGAACCAATAAAGGGCCTAATAAGTCAGTATTTTTTAATATATTTTTCCCACTTCTCTTCATTATTGCATTCTTCCAATCATCTGATATATTTTTATCATTTAGATATTTGATATATAGGTTTTGCCAATGATTTATGTTATTTGTTTCAACAACCTTTTTTAAAACATATATAATAATTCCACAATTTCCTGTAGCTTTCCAATCTTTAAACATTTAATTGCATTTCTATCCTTATCATTTAAAATATTTAGCATTTCAAGGATACTATCATAATTATAGAGGCTACTTTGCTCTTTTATTCTTCATTACTGGATAGTTTTGTTTATAGAAATCTTCTTCAGTTTTTATGACTTCATCTTCTGTTTTTGCTGCTAAAACAACTTTCTTTCCAATATCAAAATGTTTTATAATTTTAAAATGTTTGTACTCTTTTATAGTTTTCCTTGCCACTTTATGCTGATATTTTCCTATTTCATCATTCTTTTTGGTACTATTTTATAAAACTCAACATATTCAGCTTTATTAAATGTTCTATGTGGTTTAGTTCAGCAATGAAAAAATAGACTCTAAAGCTAAAAATTCCTGTAATGAAGCACAATCTGTTATTTTTGGTGCCAAATGACAGATACTCTCAAGTAACAAACCATTAAATTATATTAGTAAAAGAATTGTATAAAAATATTTTCTCATTTCTTCTTTTATTCATACATTGCTTTATCATGATTGAAAATTTACTGACAAAATGCAGCTTGTATGAACTGGAAGTAGCAGTTCTTAATACTATATGCTATTTTCTTATTCATTTAGTTCAAATCTTTTGTCAAAATCTATTAACATTTTAAAACAATTTGCAAATTTTACCTTAAATTTACTGAAGTAAAAAATATTACAATATTATGAGTCAAAAATAAATAAATATCTTAATTCTAAATGCTGATATCTCAAAATAGAATAAACTTTTTGATTTATTATGTTTGGTAATACTGCTTTAATGATGTAACATAAATGTAAAAAAAAATTAGATAAAGTTTCTTATATTATATATTTTATTTAATTTCATATAACCTCCTTCATAGCTAATTTCTATTTAGTTTAGTGAAATTGTATAGTATAAAAAGTATTTATTTTTTAGACTATACAAGCCGCCTGATGGCGCTTCACACTCGTTAATACACATAAATATAACGTTACCTGCGATTTCAGGTATTATTTTGAGATTAATTAAAAAAAAAAAATACATGTATAAATTAATTGCTGTACTTCTTTTGGATTGAAAACAAAATATAAATTAATTTATCTACTTATTTATTATTGAAAATGAACAAGTTCTTTTTTGTTTTTGCTTTTAAAAACACGCTATTATTTTAATAACGTTACTGTGCTAGACTTTTTTGTCTTTATTGTCTGACTTCAGGTATTATTTTGAGATTAATTTAAAAAAATAGGAAATGATGTTTTTGATGATCCGAAGGATTGTCCAAAAGATGCAGTAGCAATGCAACCTCAGCCATTTGATTTGTCTCATATGTGTTCTCGTGCAAAGCTGAGTTTTCGTGTGAGTTCTCTGCAATGGTGCATGTTCCTACCCTTTTCCAATTGTTAAAAATCTTGAAAGTTGTTGTGGAAGTGCAGCAATGAGTTTAAAATTATTACTATGTAATACTATGTCAGCTAACATGTAAGATCATTACTTGGTATGTACATTTCAAGAGTAATGGCCAGTTGATTTCTAGACACCCTCACATGATATGGTAGCGATCAGTGAAGTGTGTACATTTGCAGAGTTTCGTGAAGCACACCAGCGGGCTGTAAGATTGGTGTGCAATAACATCTAGGCCTGCCAACAGCTAATATGAACAAAACTGTTCTAGAGGCCGTAAGGTTGGCCGTGCAAATGGTATTTTTATATGTTTTGGCACATAAAAAAGCACCTCAGGTGGGTTGTATGGTCTAAAAAAATAAGTACCGTTAAGCAATACATTTTGTTTGGCAGCAGCAGTTGTTGTTGACAACCGTTGCTGACACGAATAAGACAAACAGCTGAGATAAGTTTTGATACTTTTAAAAATTTTTTATGCTGTTTGTTGATTACATGGGTGATTGATCTTTTGAAAGCATCATTATAAAGACTAATTATTGTATATGAAAGTATAAATTGTGATCGAGAGAGTGAATTATTTGAAAGATTGAAAATTTTTGTGTTTAATTGTTTGAAAGGTTTTCGTTCGCCATTTTAGGTATAGAAGTTTTAAAAAAAATTTGTTCTTGTTGAATGTGTTAGCGTAAGGATATTTACAAAAAAGTTGTATGTAAGATTAATTCGTTTTAGTTAAGTAAGTTAACTTTGTTACTGAAGGTTTTTTAAATTTTAAAATAGACATTTATTTTGAGAAAAAGGACAACGTTGGGAGGCCTAATGTCAGAAAACACGTGGTTATAGTTTGATCAGGTTTGGAAAAAAGTAAAAAAAAATTTTTATCTTTATTTTTCCGTAAAAGGGTGTTTGAAGAATAGAAGAGGTACTATAAAGTCAAATATAGAATAGATGACTTGAAAAATAAGAATATGGATGACATTTGTATTGCACAATGTATATACAATCGAAAAAAAGGAATTAGGTGAGCGCTGGTAGAGTGTACAGTGTGTGCTGAGGTGTGTCACTTGAAATGTTTGAATAAGAATAGAAGGATGTAACAGGTTGCTGGTTATGTAGTCAGTGTGCAAATGTGATTAAAGAGGTGAGAAAGTGATTTCTAAGTGTAGGTAGTCTACAGAGACAGTCAGAAGAGAGGAAGAAAAATGTAGTTAAGGAAGATAGGACAGAGTATGGTTTTAGTGGAGTGTCAGGAAATATGGGTGGAGAAAATAGTATGGCAATGGAGATGGTTAGCCAGAGAATAATTAAGATAGAGGAAGAAGTGAAGGATGTAGAAGAAAATTAAAATTGTTAGAGACGAAGTGTGAGGAGATAAAGGAATTATTGAGTAGAAATGATAAGGAAAAAATGGATAAGGAGAGCCAGAAGATGGTAGAAAAGGTTACAGTGGAGTAGAAAAAGTAGAATATGAGACAGTATTGATAGGAGATTCATTAATAAGAGAAATGTGGGATATAATTGCAAGGGAAAATAGAAGCAGGTATGTAAGAGTATGTTTACCTGGAGCTAAAATTAGGGATGTGACAGATAAAGTAAGAAAGCAAGGTAGTAGAGATGTATATGTTATGGTAGGGACTAATAATTTGTTAGAGCCATCAGAAAGAGTAATGGATGAGTATGTAGAATTGATTAGGAATTTGAGGAAGATTAAAGGATGAGTAGGGATAGTTGGAGTATTACCAAGATTTGACAAGAGGCATTTGTTAGATAGGGCATGTTCTATAAATGAGAGAGTGAAAAAATTATGTGAGAGAAATGTTGTGTTTGTGGATGTATGGGATTGGTTTATTGGAAAGAGGGAGTTATATAGTAAAGATGGATTGCACTTAGGAAAACAAGGAAGTGAAGTTTTAGGGAGTCTGGTATTTAAAGAATATAATTCGGGAAACTTTTAAAGGGGGGTGGGCTTTTAAATTGTAATATTATCAAAAAGAAGAAGAATGGATGGGATATAAAAAATAAGCAAAAGATAGTTGATTTAGATATAAATGTAGATGTGGAGAGGGAATGTTTCTGTAAGATTAATGGTAAGAAAGTTTGTTATAAATGTAATGGAGAAAAAAGAATCAAAAGAATGTATAAAAGAGTAGTTGGGAAAAAAGAAATTGTTAAAATTGGATTTTTGAATATGCAAGGTGGTAGGAGACCAGAGAAGTGGCTGGAATTAAATAAAGCAATTGAAAATGAAGAGCTTGATGTACTAGCAGTTGTGGAAACTCATTTAAGAGAAGAAGAAGAACTTATTTTGGAAGAGGTGGTATGGCAGGGTATAAATAGAAAAGAAAAAAGGGGTGGTAGTATAGGTGTTATATCGAAAAAATATTTAAATATTGTTAAATGTCAAGAGCATTTGTGGTTTGAAATAAAGTTGGGTAGACAAGAATGGATGGTGGCTGTAGTGTATATAACCACTGGAGAGAGTCAAACTGTAATGGAGTGGAACAGTAGTATATATGAATGCCTAGTTAAGAATATACAGAGTTTTAAAGAAAAAGGGAAGAGAATAATGGTTATAAGAGATAAGAATGGACATATTGAAGAAATTGATGATGTAGATAATAAGAATGGTCAGTTTTTGAAGAAATTTGTCAAAGAGTAAATTTGAGCATTGAGAATTTATCAAATATTTATGAGGGACAATACACATGGTCTAGGAATAATATATTTCACACAAGAGATTATGTATTGGTAGAGAAAGAGGGAATGAATAAAATACAGAAAATTAAGGTGTTTGATAATGAAGAGAGAGTATGTAATAGTGATCATAACTTTATTGTAATAGAAGTGGTTAGTAATGTGATGGAGGATAAAAATAAAGGTAGAAACAATAGTGAAAGATGTGGATGGAAAGTGAATGATAAGAATAAGTTGGAAGAGTATAAGATAAAAGTTGAAGAAACCATGGAACAGTTGGTTGGGGATGAGTATAAGGACTGATGTGGTGAAATAGAAAAAGTGGCAAATAGGGTTTTAGTTGAGAATATGCGAAGAATAAAAGTAATAAAAAATGAGAGTTAGTAAAAGTGTAAAAGAGAGGAAAGAAGCATGCAGAGAATATAAGTGTGCTATTAAGAACAAAGAGAGTGAAAACGATATTAATGTTAAATGGGAAAAGTAATTAGCAAAGAAGTTGTTGGTTAAAATGGATAATTATAGACAAAGGATGAAGTTGAATAGTAAATTGTTGGAGGATATTAATAAAAGTGGAAAAGATGGGAGTAAAAAATTTTGGAGTTACATTAAAAGGAGAAATGTAGGGAAAAGAGAGATAGTATTATTAGATGATGCGGGAATAGAATGTAGCTCTAGAGAAGAGTTAGAGAGAATCTTAAATAGATATATAATGGATATAGAAAAGATGTTAGATGTGAAGGACTTAGTTATAGAAAACATGAAAGCATTTAGTAATGGGAATGTTAGGTCACAAAAAATGAACTGAATGAGGCAGGGAAGAGATTGAAAAGTGGAAAGGCGAGAGGTTTAGACGGGTGGACAGCAGAGATGGTAATGAATTTAGGGGATAGAGCAAAAGCAAAGTTATTATCATGTTTTAATAAGATGGCACAGAAGAGAGTTTTTCCGAGTAGTTGGAGTAATACAAGAATAAGATTATTATTTAAAGGAAAGGTAAGGATCATAGAAAGTTAAATAATTACAGACCGATAGCAGTAACATCAATTTTATATAAAGTTTTCTTATATATGGTAGCTGGAAGAGTTGTAAAATGGATGGAAGAGAATAATGTAGAGGGGGAAATGCAAGGAGGTTTTAGGTCAGATAGGCGTATAGGAGATAGTTTGTTTGTAGTTACACAACTTATGAAGATGAGTAGGAATTCAGGTAGATCGTTATATATGAGTTTTATAGATATAGAGAAAGCATATGATAGAGTAAACAGAAATAGATTATGGGTAATGTTAACAAATTTGGGAATGGATGAAGCTTTAGTAAATATTATTAAGAAATTATATGAAAATAATTATTATACTTACCAATTAGGGAATATAGAATCAGTTAAAGTTAAAAATGGGGTGGGATTAAGGCAAGGATGCCCTGTGTCACCTATTTTGTTTTTGTTGTAATTGAGTGAAATGGAGAAAGCAATAGAAAGACTAGGAAGAGGGATAGAGATACCGTTAATAAGTGGCAAGGGAGTATATACTTTGTCGGGTCTTTTTTTTTTTTAAGGATGATATCTTTTTGTGTGCAGAAAAAAGAGAAGATATGGAAATTATGTTGAGGACATGTGGGTAAAGAGATGGGGTTTAAATTTAGTGAAGAAAAATCAAATATAATGACAGTTAATACCGGGGAAAGAGAAGATGTAGAATTTTTATTGGGGGATATAAAGTTAAGTGTGGTGGATAGATATAGGTATTTGGGAATCATCTTATGTAATCAGGAAAATTGCTTGGATGAATGGGAGAAAAAATTGGTAAATGAAGCAAAGAAAAGAAAGGATTTGGTAAAGAAGTTAACGGTATTTTCATATAATAAATATGATGTGGCTAGAATTGTATGGAAGGGAGTTGCAGTAGCAGGGTTAATATATGGTAATGATGCATTATGTGTTAGTAAAAGGGTTTTAGCTTATTTAGAGAAAGAACAAAGGGAAATAGGAAGACATGCAAAGGAGGCAATTCAAGGAGAAATGGGATGGTCAAGTTTTTATATGAGAGATGCAAAAAGTAAAATGACAATATTTGGTAGGTTGCAGTTTATGGATAGTAAAAGAATAGCCAAAATAGGTTTAATTGGGTTATGAGTAAAGGACAGGTAACAAGATGGGTGAGAAAGGTAATGTGGTATGCAAAAGATTTGGATAAAGAATTTATATCAGTATACTTATATAAAAGGTGGGATGATTGTGTTAGAATTGTTGAGTGTTATAGTGGTAAGGAATGGGATAAAAGAATAGAAGCATTAACAAAAAATAGGGAGTTGGAGAGATGGAGAACTAGTATGTCGGGTAAGAAGAGTTTAAATATATATATAGAAGTAAACGGAACATTGGATGCGAGTTAATTTATGATAATAGTAAGGAAAGTAGTTTATTATTTAAGGCTCGAATGGGATCTTTAGCCACAAGAGAATACATGTAAATGGAAAACTATGGGTGATTTAGTGTGCAAATTGTGTAAGGAAGGTATAGAAAATATTAGGCATCAGTTGATTGAATGTAAATGCTTGAAAGCAGAAAGGGTACAGATAATGAAGTTATGGGAGAATAGATATAAACAAAGTTATTATACAGAAAGTGAGTTATTGTTTTTTATGCTAGTGTTGTGAAAAGATAAGGGGGATTTAGATATAAAGGTCATAGAGTTGACAAAGATTATGTTGTGGAAATGGGATGGGGCAGAATATGGGAAGACTTAGAGTGGTGAATGGAAAATAAAGTGGCTAACAGATTTATCTGGGCATAATTGCTGAGATATTCTTGACTTCGTTTAAGGAGAACCAAAATACATCACATCACATATTATTATTATTGTTATTATTATTGCAATAACTGGTAAAGGTGACAAACTAATTGTATTAAAAATCATTTAAAAAATAAAATGTCTAAGGCCAATCAAAATTTAATATTAAAAATTCCTGATAAGATACTGATTTAACATAAATCAAAAAATGATTAAATTTACCTACTAAAATAAAGTTAGTCAATCAAAAACTTGATTAATTTAAATTTCATAATGTGCAAAAATTACCTTCTTCTTTCGGCATCTTGTGGATCTGAACCTGGAAGGCTGATTGTTATGGATGATGGAGCACCGACATCATAGCGCCTGACCGACTTTTTACATAGATGTATCTTAACTAAAAATTGGAATACTGTGTTGGCCAATACAGCAATAAACGGTTGAATGCCATCTGGGAAAAAACTATTTAAAAAAATAATAACAATAACCATTATTAAAAAAATACATGAATAAAATGAAATTAACACAGACACATATGTATATACTAAAAAATATATTGAAAATATAAAATATGTTCAGAGAATAGTTGATAAAAATATTAGTGCATTAAGTAAAACTTCTGATAACTTATATGGAAAAACAAACTTCTGATTTATGGATTAAAAAAAAATTATAGGCAACATTTCATATAATAATTAAGCAAAATAAAATTTGCTTAATATTATAAGAATCACACTTATTTTGATTTGTGATTAGGAATATTTGAGGAATTTGCACAACTGATTAAGAGTTTCCTCCCACATGCCTTATATTGTCACAGCTTCCAATTCAGATTTAGATATGTGTAAGAACTAATATCTGTGATTACAAAGTGGAAGTAACTATGTCCCACTGACTTATATAGTGTCAAAAACCAATGAACAGATAGAATGATATCATTTTATTATTTGGCTCTGTTGATATAAGCTTAGTTTTCCCAAAGATAGAATGGTATCATTCTATCTTTTCATTGATTTTTGATGCTACATTGATTTTTGATGCTACATAACTAAATAAAAGGTACTTATTTCCATTTTGTAATTATAGAATGCTCATTATCTGTGTGTGTGAGAACAATTGAAATTTGCATGTGAAAATATATTATAAATATTTTATAATATTGGAAGAAAAACAAATATAATATTTTAGTAGAACTTAGTTTAATAATATTGAAAAATCAATTGTTTAAAGTTTTTGCTTAAAAATTGTTGAGATTTTCTGAATTATGAAATATCTGTTAGTAATATAAAAATTTGTTCACATGCATGCATTACTTAACTTTAAAAACTGCCTAAAAATACCATTCTTCATTTTCCTAGATAAAAGTTAATTTCCGATATTATAGTTTTAATTATACAGAATCTGCCAAAAAGTTATTTCTGAAATGCATACTATCATATTATAAGCAGTAAGTGTACAAATAATAGTAAATTTCATAATCATGAATTTTTAAAAAAAGAGAAATAGTTGTAAGGATTACTTAAGTAATTATATATTCATTTAAGTGTAAAATCAATCAATCCTTCATGCATGAAATAGGATATTAAAGTAAAATTATATTAGCCAACAAACATCACATGACCACCACCTCTTATGCTTGTGTATAACTGTTGTTAAAACAGGCAAAACTCACTATACATATTGCCGCACACAGCAAGATAGGGTAATCAATGGATGCCAGAAAGCTTCTGCATAAAATCCCCATCTAGTGCCTACTCATCCAATATACCCAGACTAGTTTCTGGCTTGTGGCCTTCGTCAGTGAGGAGCCTTGGATCTAGGTGCAGTGCTCTCAGATCCAAGGCTCCTCACTGATGAAGGCCACAAGCCAGAAACTAGTCTGGGAATATTGGATGAGTAGGCGCTAGATGGGATTTTATGCACAAGCCTTATGGTATCCATTGATTACTCTAGCTTGCTGTGTGTGGCAATACGTATAGTGAGGTTTGCCTAAAATTATATTACCAAAAAGATTACAAACTAATATTTTTGAAATTATTATAATATTTCACCGATTATGGAAATCTGGCACTTCAATGCATCATCAAGTTTAATATCCATTTATACTTTAAATTTTTTGTTTATGGTTTTATTATTATATTTACATTTGCATTACTATAAGAAATATAAATTTATAATGCAAGAAGATGAAATATAATTACTATTTTTTTTATTAATAATAGTACATAAGTTTTATTTAAAAAGGAAGAGATAAAAAAAATACATTTAAATTTATATGTAACTTGTCAGTCATTAATTTAGATTACTTATTCTAGGTTAAATGAGAATTTATTATCAAGTTGTAATAATTAATTAGTACTATCTGTTACCAGATATTTTTCTTGGTTCAAGAAATTGATTATTTGTTAAATATTTTGTGTTTGGGGTGAATTAAATCTAATATGTATTTTTTTTTACTCATACTATAAAAATACTTACAAATTTTATAATGACAAGATATGTAATGTTACATTTTAATGATACCTCATATAAAACGTGAGCTGCTATTGATAATTGATTAATTATACCTAGGATGTATTGTAACAAAAAAAAGTTAGGAGCAACATTTTTTGCTTTTATTTGCAGGAAAGAAATTACATAATTATTTGTCATGTATCTTAAGATCACTATCATCACAAGATGTATCTAATTCCAAGATTTTCTAAATGTCTATTCTTCATCTGAAGCTCTTTTCTAAGCTATTTTAAAACTTCCATTATATCATTATTAATATGGTAATAAATCTAGAAACTTCACAATATTTTCTGCTCTTCATATCATGTAATCCCTATTTAATTTTTAATTGAACAGTTTTATGCTATTTTCATCCAAAATTAATTTAATATTATCTTTGCCCACTTTCCATGCAAAATAATAAAAGCTTCTGATAACAAATATAACTTCTAGTTGGTCAATAAGTTAGTTATTTTTGAAATTTAATATATAACAGAAAATTTTTTGTATTACTTATAAAAATCGCCAATTTTAATTAATGATACTGTAGATATCCAGAACTTTAGCCAGTCCCTATTTTGCATGAGAGTTATGTAATGGAAAAATATCAAACTATCACCATGGGTATAGAATTCAGATGTTTGAAACATTTAAATTCTCTTACAAGTAAAGATTGTTCATGAAATGCATGCATTAATGCTGTAATGGTCAGAACTCATATGCCTTGTTAACTTATTGCAGAATTTCACCATTATGCTCGAAGAGCAGCATCACAGGTGAGTTCAAGGCCTGTAATACCGTGTTCAAATCTAGTTAATTTATTTCACAATGAACAACTACAGGACAACAGGCCTACCAAAACAATAGCAAACCTCCTTCTAGGCCTAGTGGTCAGGTAGATACAAGAGACCCTAATGAATTACATTAATACTCCGGGTAATTGGGGTTTGATGCCCTAATCATGATCGAGATGAGATACCTTGAGTAATAATGTTAAGAATAACAGACAAGCAGACAGGTATAAACCAAAATAAATATTTAATGATATTACTAAGTTCATTTACACGAGGATAGTATGAGAGTTAGACTCTATATAACTTTATATTAACCTCCCTTTTACTTTTATACGCCACTCGGTTATCATTATATAATTATATCCCATGCCTCACAGCCAATATGGAATTTATACAAGATTATAAGACAAGATCAAAACATGTGTGTATTAGCCAACCTAGTGGTAATCACATATATTGAGGAAAGAATTTATTAAATTGGGTCCGTTACTAGAGCACTCAATGTGTAAGACGTGGAAATGGTTCTTAGCATAGATATTTACGCCTACAAATCATAATGATCTGTGATAGGCTTAAATGATGCCATGTATTTAAGAAGAATGGGCTTCGCTACTGCGAAAGGATTTGGAAACTCCAGAGATGGGAGGACGGCCAATCGTCGGGCCGGATCCTTCAGAGTAATCACATGAGTGGTATCGGTGTGAGGTCTTTGCCTTTCCATTTCCGACCACGTGACAAGGTCAACTACCACGGGATCATTTGTTTATCTCCCCATATCTGGGAGCGAGTTTAAAAGAAGGACCTGTCTACTCTGTTTCCATGGCTTAAAAAAAGTAGCATCTATAGGCTCTAGCACATCTCACAAATCAAAGTAAACCATTTAATCATTATTACACTTTATAAATAGAGAACCCATTTCCAATCCCACACACTGACTAACAGAATTAATATTTGCCCCATATGTAATAATATTACGGATAAATTAGGTTGTTAAACTACAAGCCGATACAAAATTCGACATAACATGGGACGATGGCTAAGATGGCCAGCACACTATACTAAAAGTTATGGGATCTCACATAAATATTATTTACAATAAACTATAAATGATAAAACTTATAACTTCTGAGCTGACTGTTTATAAAATAAAAGGGAATATTACGAAATAGGAATGTGTGCCAATGAGCAGCGATTCTTAACGAGTTTATTTATGATAGAATATCAGCTCGGAAATCATGTAGGCATGAAATATAATATAAACAAATAGTAAATAAATGGATACCTAAGTAAATAGATAAAACAAGTATAGGATTGATTAGATTTACATAACATATTAAACAGAATTTCATTAAAGATTTACGAAATGAGGGTAAGATTTTAAATTTACGGAAACAATATAATAGAAATTTAAACTAAAAGTCCTAAAGAAAGTCTTTAATCTTGGGCATTGTTTACCTTTGATTATTCGAAGTGTGCACACTCAGTTTCTAGAATCCAGGGTTCATTCATTAATAGCATTAGTTCGATTATTATAATAAGCATTCACATTCTGAATACATAAGCAGCAGTCTGGTTTAGATTTGTTTCACTTAGATCAAATGGGAAGTTCAGCATTTCCATAGCCATAGGTCGGAGGGTTATAGCGATGATCTCTACTTTTCGCACACTTTCACGTTATACTAAAATAAATATTCTTTTACCAAATAGCACATAGACCAGATCAGTGCCAGAACAAGAGAAGGACTTCTCTCTTTTGTTGTCTCTTCTTTTTTTCCTTTCCTTTTTTTTTTGATATGAAACTTTAGCTTTTATTACTTTCTTTCTTATCTTTCGGATCCATCGCGCGATGCATCATAAAACCAAAAGGTCTCTCATTGGCGCTATTATATTCCCTCAGGTAAAAGATGCATTAGTGGCACATGGTTAAGATCACGATTTCAATGTGGCCACTTTTACTTTACTTTTTTTTTTTTGTTTACATTTGACCTATTTAAAATGCTTTTAACAAAATTACTTAATAATGAGTTTCAGGAATACTTTTCAGTTCTATCTCTTTTTCCCCTCCCACTATAACTTGTAATTTTGACAAAAGACCCAATGGAATTTCTATTTACATCTCGATTTATAACGCTTTAACTTTCTTTTTAAAATATTATTTAAAGGAATAACTTTTGGATATTAAATTAAAATAAATCTTAACTGTAAACATATTTTATTTTATATTATTGGCATTTATTAATTTATCGATTATTTTAAATAACGTGGTATGACTTTAAAACTCATCTCTTATACCAGGGTATGTGCATCTATACGATCTTTTTAATGAAAATGTACATATATTTTATAATAATACCCGCACACAGTCCAATATCCGAAGTTTGAACTTAGGTAAAATGGTAATAATGGGTGAGAGGTGACAAATTGATAGAACTGAAGTGAAACTAAGATTTGGATTCAAATCTTACTGTTTCAATGAGAGAGAATGTTATGAGTTTCTGTGCTGATGGATAGTTGTGATATGGTGGAATTGAGATAAGCAACATACTAATATAAAATCACAAAATCCCTAAAAATAAATTTGTTTTTTATTCTGTTTTCAATAATTTTTTTTCCATCTCTAATTCAGGTAATGAAGCTTAATAGATAATATAACTCTTCAATAATTTCATGGTTCAATCACAGAGTTTAAAATGGTGGCAGGAATAAAACATTATTGAACAAATTATTATATTTAAATTCAAAATTCTGCTGGCTTTTGGCAACTAGACAGTCTAGATAAAATTCTAACTATGCAGAGTGCTATAAAATAATACAATACAACTAAATTGCATTAGTTATATTTATTTTAAATAAAATCTTTATTAACAAAAAAAAAAAATTATATATATTTTTACAGTCATTATTTGCATATGAATTTTAAATTACAGATTTTCATATTTAATTAATATATATTTTTTAAGTTTCTTCTTTAATTAAATAATACTTTTTATTTATTTAAGAGATTTAAAATACTGAGGTATTACTTATTTTGCACTTGATATATAGTACAAATGTATACAGAATAGCTCATTTGGGAAAACATCACATAATTGTGTTGAACCAATAAAAATCATCCATTATATAATTTATTTATTATGCAACATTAATTAAAGATAATAAAAAAAAAAGCATGCCAATATTCATTCAGAACTTGTAATGATCAATATAAAACTAATGAAGCCACTTAGTGAAATGAGATAAAGGTATTCAATAAGTTCAGAGCCTATAGAAATATTTCCAGCACTTAACAGTGAAAGTACTATTTTGTGATCAATACTCTGAAGTTAATTAAATCTATCTAACATATCTTCCAATTTTTATCTTCTAGCTAAATACAAATAAATACACAGTGTAGATATTCATTTACCAATCAATACTTAATAACTATGAATTCATTATCCATGAGATAACAAGAAAAACCAGTATGGTTGAAATACAAATAGAATATACATGATATTAATAGATGTGTAAAAAAAAAAAACCTGACAAATAATAATGGCATCAAATAGAATGTTTCAGCTAGGCTTTAAAAAATTCAAATTGTAATTTAAAGCATTGATAAGCAACATTTCTATACTGCTAAACAGTCAATAGATAAGTCCATTATGAAGAACACTTGGCACATAAAGGAACAAAATTTCTGGATAAAGAAATCAACTGAAAATACAAGCTACCTACTGAAGGGATTAAAAGAAACAGTATGCATAACATGTCATTAACATGTAAGTAAAAAGAAGCCCTGATTTTCAAGAAAGATAAAAAGATGAATTAACAAATTTGATTCAGCTGCATTAAAGAGAAGATTAATCATTTTTAAATATAAATACCATTCAGCTGAACTCAAAAGAAGAATAAATGATACACATTCAGCTGAATTGCTACATCTGAAAGATATAATTCTTAGAAACAAAATATCCTCATACAATCAATTGGTAGAAAAAGGTAATGATTCAAAATAGAAAGACAAATGCTATTTAGTATACAGACAAAAGTTCTAAAACCCAATAAAAGGATAAAAATGAGTAAAGCACAATAAAAAAGTAATGGTAGAAATAGGTAGATTACTATCTAAGGAAAAATAATATAACACTAAAGTCAAACTGATATTAGATAATAAGTGGGGTCAAGAATAAAATACAGATTAAGATAAGTAGTAAGGGATTAATCATTTTACACTAGAGCTATTCATGCAAGTATAAAGAGTGCACTGACACATAACCATCAAAAACCACTTTATTGCTATTACTCATTGATGAAAACAAACACCAGAAATTTGTCTGGGAATATGTTTTGTACTATCATTTGGTGTCCAAATTTTACTAATAAATATTAAAACTGTGAATGAAAAAGTGGTAGCAATTTATGGATTTTAAAATCAAGTATTAAATCTAAACCTAAATAAAAAATAATTATTTATCATAAAGAGAAAAAAACATAAAAAGTATAATTTAAATGCAAGTTAGGCATCAAAAGTACAATGGGAATATTGCAAATAGTTAATATTAATAGACAGTAATGTGTAACATTTTCTCATAGTAATAGCTGTAATGTCATAACAAATCATATCCTGAATTTTTAACCAAAAATGAATAACATTAAAGTTTTCAATTTAAATGCTTAAAGCCAAACCAAAATATAAGATCAAACCCAAGTTGTATAATAATAAAACAATTAAAATAAATTCAAAGAAATTAATTGAAATAAAAATATTTAAAAATTCTAAAGTCAGAAAAAACACCGACAGCCAAAAGAATCAAGAGTAGTTCAATACAAAATTGCCCTATATCCAGAAACAGTCATTTTTAGCAAAAGATATTCCATCATCATAACTAAAAAATAAATGAACTTCTGTAGACATTATAGACAAAATGTCCTCATTTAATGGCCCTATGATATGTATTGAAAGGCAAGATGGGAAAGCATTATAGACTGATATTAGACTTGAAATTAATAAGAAAATAGTTGCAATGAATTTCCCACTATTTGTTATCAAAAATCTTTATGATGAAAGAACTGAACAAGCATTTTCTAACAAAAATATTTCTGGATAAGTAGAATTGTTTGCTTTCCAAATCTTTTGCAGCAAATGGCTAAAATGACTCGAGAGAAATATATATATTTAATATTCAGCAAAAATATTTATATCAGAAGTATTATTTCAATGAGTCTGTATGTCTTCAGATACTAGCTAATAATTTAATATAGATGATCCTAATGGATTAAAATCAAATATAATAAATGCTAAATGATATTAAATGGCCAGATTTGCATAGCAAAAAAGCAAATCAAAAATTAACTGAATGAGAAATATACTGTGATAACATATGTGAGACTAAGAAGAAAAAAAAAGACCATGTTGAAATCAAACCTATTAAAAAGAATTACAGAAGAAAAACTATAAAGCCATTATGCCAAAATATAAAAAACCTTTTACAATTAGTAAGAGAAAGTAGTTAAACTTTTTAGAAAATGTTACAACCTCTCCCTTCACTCTAAAAGCTAAAATATAAGCATTGTGAAATTCAGCTCACATATGATGGCAGACAATCCAAAATTCTAGACAAGTTTTTAGTCATCTAGCTTTTATTGAAGAAAATTTTTACTTTACCTGTTCAATGGTTATTTTTGCTCTTATTCTACTATTTAAGCAAAATATTTAAAATGTCAAAATAATTTAAGGTTTTGAACTCAAATCAAGTTTGTTGTATAGATATGTGAATCTGACATTAAATTAACAATTATGTATTTCATTGGCTTGTTATAAGCTACTAATTATAATGTACTGTAACGGAACGGGTCTCGACCTTATATGATAGTAGATTAGCTAAATGATCACAGTGAGTCAGAAAGTCTATCTGGAATTTCTAAATGTATATACCTACACCTACTTTGATCTCATTCCTGGAAATGGAGTATTAATACTTAAACATGTATCAAACTACACCCATATATTCATCTCATTCTTACCATCTTTAGTTTCCATTATTCCCGCATTTTGAACTCGAGAAGAATATGCAGTCGTCTAGTTCAGGGTATATCAATATCATTTAACATGTGGGTATGTGCAAATATGTGAAAATGTATGAGGATATGTCAAAATATATGTAAGTGTGTAAGAATATATGACAAATTGAGAACTGAATATAGAAAAATACAAACGATAGTCTTTAATTTCAAAATTATATATATTTAACAAATTTATTCACAGTTAGCATAAATTTGATAACAAAGTTATAACAAATATAAATAATTTAATTTAACATTGGTGAATATTCTTTGACTATTATTATTTATAATTATTGGTTCAACCCTTTGTTCCCTTCAAAGAATAACTATTTGATGTCAATATTAACACATAGGAAAATTATTTTATAACTATGATTATTTAAATTACTGTTGCTTGCTAATTTATTTTATCAAAATCATAATTTGTTATTATCTCCAATAATTTGATTGGTTAATTCATACCAATCATATGTTGGTGATATGAGATCCCCCTTCTATAGTATTTGATTATTATATATCCAGAAAACGCCATTTATACTAGAAATAATTAGTCAGGTACACTGAAAACAATTAACTAAATGATTAATAATAACAAACAAAAAAGAAAAAAAATAACAGTGTCACTGTACAAGTGTTGGTAATTAATATATATTAAGGGTAAAATCGTACTTCTCTCTTGGTGATGATCAGACCTATACGCAAGCAAGTTCTCATCTGAACCTATATTTTATTTTAATTTACAATAAGGCTAATAATATTTATCCCTTCTATTGTGTACTAATAACTTATACCCCCCTCCCTTCAATCCATACTAAAGGAAAGAGATAAATAAAGTAATTTACATAAATTAAATAAATACATAAAAATTATGACGTCAACTTAAAGGTAACTTGAGAGTTCATAAGGAAAATGTCCTAGCAAAAAATTATAATTCTCCTCCTTAATCCATTTCAGATTATAGGTGGTAAGATTCAAGTGTTCTAGATCATCAGTTATGTCACATAATTCCTCGCTTAAGAAGGTCTGCTTTGAGATGTAGAGTTTGTCGATTCATTTCTCAATAGTAAAGTCGATGTTTCACAGCATAGATGAAAAAATGTTAGGTTGAATTCACTTCAGTTTTGGAAATTACAGCTCCATGGGTGCATGGTTGTACGTATTGCTATTTATATATATTTAGTAGAATATCTTGAGTGAATTAAAAGCAATATCTTTACTTTTAGATAAAGAACACTTTGGAAATGTTGAATAATTTAAAGTTAATTTTGGAGATTTCACTTTAGAATCCCTCAGTTGGCTAGTTTGAATCCATATGCCTTTTTATTTAGCTTTACTTAATATCTGAAGTTATTTTCATTAATATTTCGCTTTAATGGCAGATGAATTCTCTATTCAAACTGCAAATTCGATTTCTCCGCTTAAACTTTGTGCTGGTTGTTCAGCCGAAGAGATTTTTTTGTCTGATCTTTTAGAAAGTTATTGGTTTTTATATTTCTCTAATTATCAAAATGAGGATGTTCAATATAATATGATTTTTGATGAATTCAAGTAGCAGTTTGTGGTTATGAATTAATTATTTACGTCATTAGTATATAATATATTAATAACAACAAAAAAAATATTTGTTATTTCTTTCTTTTAAATAATTTTTTACTTCTTTCTTACACTTAAATCCATCTGATCATATTTCCTTTGTATTGTTATAATGTATATAAGTTACATCACAATTGACGAGATGTTTTTAACAAAAGTTAGAATTTGTGTCTATGTTTTATGGTTTAATTAAGATAACGTATTTATCATAAAAATTAATTAGATGTTTAATTGGAAAAAACAATTATTTCTTAACTAGTGTTTATGACTAGTTTCATTTTTTTTACTGTAATAAATTTTAATTGATTTTCATTCTCATTAATGTTGTGGTTGGTAGAGAATGTTGTTATATTGGGTTTTGGATTTGAATTAGGCAAAGAATGTTGTTAATGGTACTGGAGAAATGTAAGGTCACATCTAACAGTACATTCGATCATCCAAAAGAATAGTAAAAATTCATGCTAAAAATTGTATCATATGTAAGCTGGAGTATTCTGATTATCAGCAATAGTAGCCATTCACAAAATGAGTATGGGCAATTTCAACTCCAAGAAAGAAAAAAGATGTGATGATGATGATTATAATCATATATTAGAAATGAGTTTTGCAATGATTAAAAACAATGGTGAAATATTAATAGTCTGTGAAATACTAATAGTCTAAATATTGAACATAATAGGTTTATTATTCTATTTATTTAATATTTTGAAATACTATCTTTTATCTTTTTCTGCAGTAAACGTTTCTTTTTGTAAGTTTCCAAAACCCTGGCTAATTGTTGCTCTCTATTATATTCTGCCTTTGAAAGTAATTAAAATGCACTTTTTGGAATGGTTTTGAGATAATCCCTACAACATAAACAGAGTCTGCCTCCCCAAAAATAAACCAAATAAGTTCTATCAGATCAATATATCATGATCTTCACAAATAAATCATGAGGGAGTTGCCATTTCAAATATACTCTTTCTGATGTGAATATTGTAGTGCAGAAGACTTGGAACCCTGATCTTAATTAAATAGTGAATAATCTTTATAGTTTTAAAGTATATTAAGAATCACAGCTATTACATTCTGGAGTAAATTATTGATCAAAACTCAAACTGACAATGCTCATCTGCTATCCAGTTAAGCTAAAGATTCTGAATTTCTGTGCCATAATATTGACATCAGAAAAATATCTTTAAAATATCACCTCCCTTGTGAATATTCTGCTTGTGAAAATCATAAGGAATTATTTGGATAATTACAAAAGTTTTGAAAAGTGTATTAATCTTCTGATGAGACTGTGCTTTTTTTGGCTACAATACTTTGTAATAGTCATAAGTCTTTCTCAATAAGCATTGATTTCTGCTCAGAATTTCATGCTCCTTTCTTCAGAGAAGATTGTCACTGAGACTTAATCTTAAAACAATTAACAGTTAAAAAAGTTCAGAATCTTTGTGAAGAAATTTATTTATTCATTATTTCCTCTCACAAGCTCACAAAACTGATAGAAATTTCCTGTCAAATATTATTTTTTCCACATCCTTATGATTTTTCTGTAAAAATAAAAAGTTAGATATATATATCCTAATGTATTTACATTCCTGTGATGTTAAATATATGGAGCTGCTATTTTACCTTATAATTAATAATTGATTCTAAAGTAAGGATAAAAGAATTATCACTGTCTAAGACAGATTAAGTAAGAACTAAGTCATGTAGTGTTTAGTTTTGGTAAATATCTTTTTCTTCAAAAGACCAAGGATTTCTGCATTTAGCATATAATCAAGATCAGTAAAATATAACTGCAAAGTATAAAACTTCATTCAGCTATAGAAGTAAGTTAGCACAGATTCAAAAACTCAAAAATGTTTTAAAATGTTAGATCATTAGCTGAATGATACAATCCAATAAACATCAATTATTAGATAATCACTTGAATAAAAATTGGTCTGTCTGGACTGCCATCTAATATCCAATGACTATTAGAGTGTTTATAAACTCAATAGGACTGCCTATTTAGAAATTAAAGTAGTTGACTTAAGTTTTTAATTTTTCATTAATGTTGAAAAAAACTTATACATAACCACATAAGAGTATGAGCAATCACAATCTACTTTTTGAGCACTTCTGAAAATCTTTTTGTCTGCAAATCAAATTATGCAGATATATATAATAAAAAAATTTCAATATATATTATGACTTTTTTTCTTCTTTCCAAATTCGCAAAATCAATGGTGGTCGAGAAGTCAGCACAGCCACCTTACAAGCAGTTGCCCCGGGTTAACGGGTTCGCTTCCTGGCCAATGCTATGATACATGAAATAAAAGATATGCCTTTTCTTCAGTATATGCATGATTTCACACAACAATAATTAAATTAAGGATATCTTCGCAAGTTACAAATAATTAAAATAATTAGTATTCATTTACATTTTTGTTTTAATTAACTAAATTCAACAGATTTGCAGGAATATTCCTATTTTTAATAAATTCAAATAATATACATTAAATGAATTATATTTAATTTTCCAAGCCTATTGTGTATTCATAATTTATAGGAGTATATTACCTACTGTTTTATTAATATAATTTGAATATGTTAAATTCTGTTGTTACAATTTAATAACTTAATACTGTCTTAAAACAATAACATTATATTATGCAATTATTAGATAAGCCATTCATAGTTTTTTAATAAACAATGTTTTTCATAGTTTTTTAATAAACAATGTTTTTGTTTTTTAAATATATACTCTATATATATATGAGATAAATGTTTATTGCCATTCAATTTAAATATAAATTTGATATGTAGATTAATAGTAAAATACAAAGTTCAATTAATGATTGTAGTTAAAATATAAAAGCTAAATAAATATTGAAAATGGAGGTTATAAATTGGAAAATGACATCTCTCTCTATCTTAGATTAGATGTTAAATATAAACATTAAATAAAATCAATGGATGTAAAATGGCAATGCAGTCAGATATACCCATGGGGTCATCCCATTATTATGAACTTTTCATAGAAGGGGCTAATTTAAATTTTATATATCTGGTATTGACCTTTTACTCATACTATTATTTGAAGTAATGGCTAGGACCCTAAGATTTTGCATCTAAGTTAATCTGCTTGAATATCTACAATTAGCATTTATATATTTTTGTGACTTCACTTATAAGCTAATTGTATACTGAATTACCGAAGAGTTTATATTTTGATCTCAAGAGATATCTTCGTATAATATGGAAATTGCAAAAGCCATATGAAGTTTAGTATTAAAATTATAAACAGCATTTTGAAAAAAATGATACAAACCCAATGGAAGAGGAGGGAATTATTTATGCATTTTCAGAAATTAAAAGCAGAAGGTTGCAATTCAAATTTTATTGAGAATATTTTTTTCTTAAGCACAATTTATTTTAATGGAAATTCTTTTTTAACTAATGTAAAAATATAAAATAATTATCACTTTAATTAAATCACTGATATAATAAATAAATAAAAATACAAATGATTACCATCTAAAAAACTATCAAAATTTTCATCAATACATGTAAGCATCACAAAAAAGTTCATCCGAGGATAATTTTATCACAGTTCATTTATTAAGAAAAAAGATAAACACAAAAAATGTAAAAAAAAAAAAAAAGACAAAAATAGAAAGACTATAAATAAAAATTAAAAAAAAAAAATCATGAAAGTCATTGAGGAGGAATTTTATTCAGATGGAGGTGCACTTTGAATTTTTCAGTAAATAGACATCAGTAAAACATTAACAACTATTCAAAACTATTCATTTATTAAGAATGCTATCAGAATAAGATCATTCTAAGATTATTAACGTTTCTTTTAAAATTTGTGTTATTTTCAATAAAGAAATGTGAATATACCCTCACAAAATAATGTTCATTTAGCAAAAGCTTGAGTACATACAAGAAAAACATAATGGATTATTTCACAAAATAAAAAAGTACTTGTGACTACAAACAACATTTACCATTTCCCAATAAAAACATAAAGCAGTATGTTATAGCTGATTAGTATTCTATTCATAACCAATATTCATTTTGGTAAACAATAAGAGCATATTATATATATGCACATATAATATTAGATGCTGACAAATTATATAATATTTTGCCTAAAATAGTTTGTGATCAATTCAAATACTGATAAGACATCAGTGACCATCATTCTATGTTGTTGCTGATGCATATAAATTTTAACAAAAACAACAAAAAATAAAATGAGAAAAAAAAACAGACAATAAAAATCAGAAAAATCATCTTTAGAAAAAAATGTTAAAGTTAAATTAAGTATAGATAATTTTAGTAAAAGATTAGATTTAGAAAAGTAAAAAAAAAAATTACACTTATGTATGACATGGTCTTTCTTAGAAACAATTTTAACTATCTGTGTCATGAATGGTTTTTCTTAGAAACAATTTTTTGTTTACCAATTGTGATTCATGATAAAGCTCAATTTTACCAAAATGGTTTATTATCTGATGATTTGAGATGCAGATTTCTGAATATTTAATGTTTTCTGGCTGACTGCAGAATAAAAGATTCTAATTCTCACCAGCATTAACCACTGACAATCTGTTTATAGCATCTATAACTATAGTTTTTAAGATATTTCACATCATTTTTAGGGGTAAAGTCAATTATTCATATAAATGAAAGACTTAAGATATATACAGCTTGGAATAGCTAGATATTACAGAATGTCTTTCCATAGAGTAATTCTAATTGAAATATTAAGACCTATACTATTTTTAGTTTCCCTCACTAGAAAATAAAACCATAAACATTGGCTCACCACAATACTATTCTAATATTAGTCTAACTGCTCAATTAAAACTTTAAAAAAAAATTCAGTTTGTTACCAATTCAAATAATTTTATTTAAAATACTGAGATCAGAACATTATTTTAATTAATTATTCTGCTCAATTAAAACTTAAAAAAAAAAAAAATTTCTAAAGATTCAAAACAAAAGATTTTGATTAATTCTTAATAGAAAGAACATGGCATATAAAGGTTATTGATCTACAAGAAGAAAAAATTTAATGTTCTTATATCAAATATTAATAAAAGAAGATAGTAACATTGTTTTTTTTTTGTCAACCACTCTTTTATTTTGCAAATTGCCAATACAACTTTCAGCATAGAACAAAAATTAATTTGAGTATTCAAAAGCAATTCTGCTCAGATTGTCAAAAACAAAATTCTGATATCATAGACAGAAATGAATAAGATTTGGTTTTGGAAACAAACACAGAAACCTATATCAAAATGTTAATATAGGTAAAAATTTGCATTGCTTTTCAATCCAATCACACAAAAAACCCAGCAATTTAAAAATAAAATAAAAATTAGACCTTGAATTTGAACCTCTGCAGATCATTTTTAATTCCCAAACAGCTGTATTCAGACATATGTACTAGGAAATATAACAATATTTAAAAAGTATATCTATATTACTAAATAATATTTCATATGATGGAATTAAAATCCATTATGTTGCCTTCATAAAATACTTTAATATAAAAATATAAACAAATATTATAGACAACTACATTTGAATTAATAAATAATAAATAATAATTTGAACAATAGGTATATACTAAGTTAATATAAATCTCGTGACTTTTTGATTTATTCTAACATCTTGAGAAGGTTCATTTTGAACAAAAATCGATTTGATGTAATAAATTTATTATTTATTATTTATTAATTCAAATGTAGTTGTCTATAATATTTGTTTATATTTTTATATTACTAAATAAATATGAAAGTTTATTTGTTTGTTTATGATTTTATAACTCATCAAATATTGCATTAATTTTGAAGAATCTTGAATCATTTCATTTTTTTTGTATAGAATTTTATTAGTATATAAACTTTTGATTTAAATGTTTTTAAAAACATTTGTAATTTGCAATATTAAAATGCATGGAAAATCTATAATGTATCAGTTGCAAAGCAAGATACATAATTGCCCCACATGAGTGGCTAAATGCTGGTTACTTTTGCGATGAAAAAAAGAGTAGACAAGTAAAAAAAAAAAATTTCTTTTAATTCACTGATTTGAAATTTGCTTAATTTGTCTCTAAAATTAATATAAGTCAATTATTCAAAGTTTGAAAATAAAATCTGATTTTTTAGTTTAAAAAAAAAAGGAATTCCAAATTTTATTTCAGTAAAATGTCAAGTATATAAAAAAATATTTTTGTATTGTAACAAATTTTTTTTTCTTATTGTAAATAATAAAATTAATTTTGAAAAAATAATGAGATAGTAATAATTTAAACAATTCTCAGGGTAATTAATTTTTTATTAAAAGCTTGCACTCTTCCCAGCATGAATCTGTCTTTTGGTTTTAACATTCGTCATTAGCCGCTTGTAAAAACTTCAAGTTTTATTTTTTTTAACATCTAAGTTATATTATAAAATGATTATGATGACATATGGCAGCTAAATCCTCTGTGTGACTGGATAGTTTGGATTATATGTTCAAAGCCTGATATGTGATCAAACTTGAATTGCCATTTCAGAGTTGTGCTTAATCTACATTTAAAAATGATGCTTGCATATAATGTTAAATGAAAGTCCTCTCATGGAATATGTGTCATTAAAGAGGTGAAAAAATATGCTCTAGATAATTTAAAATATAAAGTTGCTAAAGAAGTTGAAACCTTAAATGTTTCTAAATTTTCAAGGATAGATTTATAGCAACTTAAATACTAGAATAGACTCCATAATATAAAAACAAATGAAGAAAAATGTTAAGCTTAACAAAAAAGGAATTTTAAACTGACTTTAATAAAACTTTTGATATTTTAAGTGTGATCACCTGAAGGATGGTAATATTTATGTATTTATTATTTATATTTTATTATCTAATGTAATAGTAGTTTAATATTTCATATACGTTTTAATGTATAATATTAAGTTTATTGGATACCAAAATTAAAACAGGCAAAACTCTCCATATAGTAGTAGTAGGAATAGTGATCATATGATGTTTATTGGGTACCATTTATTAAAATAATGTAGGGTAATTTAATCAATGAATGTTGTCTAATAAATAATTTTTATTATTTACTAATCTAGCTTCTTGTCTCTCCTCTCATAAATTTTGACCATTTAAATATAATAAATTAATTTTGTAATAGCTTGTGAGATAAGAGTTCATATTCTACCAAATTATTTGTATGCTTAATAATGCTGATGGTGTAAAATATCCTCCCAATGGATTTCCCAATATTGTGTGACACTCTGGTTTAAAAAATTCTTAATCCAGAGAGGATCTAAGTTCCCTTCAGTGAATTAGTGGTGATATAATGGTCTGGAAAAGTAACCATAGTCTATATTTTTATGAATACAGCAAGGTCTGACTATTAGTATAATTTACAATCAAAATAAATTATATTTTTTCTCCTACCTTGTTTCATCTTTGTTATTTGGATTTAAGTGTGAAATCACAAAAGTTATTTTTTATTATTAAGCATTAACTTTTCCTATCCATAGGATTATTATAATTTGCGCTTAACTTTAGTTCGCTCTTATTATTCAAATTCCAAGATCGATACAAGAGGGTAATTATTTTGAATGACATCATAAAAAAACCCATCATTAAAAAAAACCAAAAAGAGGGCAGCAAAAATCAAAAGATTACACAGTTGAAAAAACTTTTAAACTAAAAGTAATTTGATTTTGTAAATACATTTTTAATTAAATTGTGTTTGTAAACCATGTATTTAATTTCTCATTTAAATAATGACAATTTAGATCAATTATAATAATGAATTTGATAAACTTTTGGGATTTCAGTTTAAGAATATATTTTATTTAACAAAATGTTAAAAGTAAAATTTAATATGGAGTCACATAGCAAGACAAATAGTACTGAATTTGTTCAACTTTTATTGTGAAATTGATAAACTTTTAAGATGTCAATTTAAACATATTTAATATGTGAATATGTAAATTTTAAAATACTAGGATTCAGCTAGAGAAAAAATGAATTTGATAAACTTTTACCATTTCTCTTTATAAATTAATACATTCTACAGGCTTAAACCTGCATTTATATATGTAATATATGCGGGATTCGAACTCAGACTTTCACACAATCCACTACTCTCAGTGCCATCTCATATTGCTGATCCACCTGATCACACACATGTGAAAAGATAAATAATCACCAATATACATATTTCATGCTAAACCAGCAATCATCAGTTGGTCCAGATTACTATCCTCACACATATATATAATCAGTGCTCAGCTTTATATTAAGATAGCCAATCTTTATACTTTAATGGACAGGCTTCAAACTATTCCAAACTCACAACTCTTCAGCCTTCCATTTCATTGAAAATCTGATGGTGGAACGTTCAAAGCCCTTGTTAGTGCCAAGATTGTCATCCTACCCATGTTGACATATTAGTCATTCTGACCCCTCATGTACAGGAGAATAATCCATTTATACATACATGTGCGAGGGATGGGCAGACCTTTTACACACTATTTATATAAATTAATACATTCTACAGGCTTAAACCTGCATTTATATATGTAATATATGCAGGATTCGAACTCAGACTTTTACACAACCCATTACTCTCAGTGCCATCTCATATTGCTGAGCCACCTGATCACACACATGTGAAAAGATAATCACCAATATACGTATTTCATGCTAAACCAGCAATCATCAGTTGGTCCAGATTACTATCCTCACACATATATATAATCACTGCTCACCTTTATATTAAGATAGCCAATCTTTATACTTTAGATTGCTGGTTTAGCATGAAATTCATATATTGGTGATTATTTATCTTTTCACATGTGTGTGATCAGGTGGATCAGCAATATGAGATAGCACTGAGAGTAGTGGGTTGTGTGAAAGTCTGAGTTCGAATCCCGCATATATTGCATGTATAAATGCAGGTTTAAGCCTGTAGAATGTATTAATTTATATAAATAGTGTGTAAAAGGTCTGCCCATCCCTCACAAATGTACGTATAAATGGATTATTCTCCCGTACATAAGGGGTCAGAATGACTAATATGTCAACATGTGTAGGATGACAACCTTGGCACTAACAAGGGCTTTGAATGTTCCACCATCAGATTTTCAATAAAATGGAAGGCTGAAGAGTTGTGAGTTGAAATAGTTTAAAGCCTGTCCATTAAAGTATAAAGATTGGCTATCTTAATATAAAGCTGAGCACTGATTATATATATGTGTGAGGATAGTAATCTGGACCAACTGATGATTGCTGGTTTAGCATGAAATACGTATATTGGTGATTATTTATCTTTTCACATGTGTGTGATCAGGTGGATCAGCAATATGAGATGGCACTGAGAGTAGTGTGTTGTGTGAAAGTCTGAGTTCGAATCCCGCATTTCTCTTTATGTATATTCACGTTATAAAGTAGAATATGGCCTGTATATTGAAAAATACATACTAGAGAAATTAAGAGATATTAGTTTTTGGTAATCCAGATAAAATTTTACTGAATAAATATATTTTAAATTATTTAAAATTCATTTGGGCCATGTATTTATTATGAAGTAAAAATTTTAGAGACATTTTAGAAATGTAAAATAATTTATTTTAACATTATTATTTATTGTATTTAATAAAAGTTATATTTTTTGTGATCTGCTGTTGATAATTATTTCATGTAAATATTATGTAAATATATTTTAATTATCAAACTTTCTACTAACCCAAGGCAACAACTAGAGAAATTAAAAAAATTAATGAATAAAAATTTTATTTTGTGGATTAAAATGGGAAGCTAAAGGAGTGAAAGTAAATGGAGATTATTTAAGTCATTTAGATTTTGCAGATGATGTAGTAGTTTTTGCAAATAATGCTTTAGAGCTACACGAAAAGACTAAAATAATGTTTAATGGATTTTCTCAAAATATGAAAATTAAGATTGATTATGATGAGTTAGAAAAAGTTAACAGTTACAAATAAATACCTTGGTCAGATTATTAATACAGATGAAAACATAATGGATAAAATTAATCATAGAATTAAACTTAGTTGGAGTGCTTTTGGTAAAAATAACTTGATACTAAAAGAAAATGTGCCTATGTGTTTGAAAAGGAAGGTTTTTAATAAACGTATTTTATCAGTTCTTACTTATGGATCTGAGACTTGAACACTTAATAGAAGAGCAATACAGAAACTTCAGACCACTTAAATAAGTATGGGGAGATGCATGTTGGGAGTAACAAGAAGAGATCGAAAATGCAGTATATGGGTAAGAGAACAAACAGGTATTACTGACCTCATTGAAAAAATTAAGACTGAAGTGGAGTTGGTCTGGACATATTGCTAGAAGAGATGATAATAGATGGACAATTGAAATCTTAAACTGGATTCCAAGAGATTGCAAAAGACCCAGAAAGAGACCACATGTGAGAAGGATGGATGAAATAAGAAAGTGTGCAAGGATGATGTGGAGAAGAGAAGCTAATGATCAGAGAAGATGGATTGAACTTGGAGTGACTTTCAACCTGCAGTGGATTGGTAATGGTTGATGATGATGATGATTCCTTACAACAAAAATCAAAAATGGATATAAATATATTTTAATTATCAAACTTTCTATTAACACCAAGGTACAACTACAGTTCAAAAGTGAAATATGTAAATATAGAAGTGGAAAAAATTAATGAGGGAAATTTTTATTTGGTATTCAATACATCGAAAATGAAAAAAACATTAACAACTTCTTTATATAAATAAATTAAATGTATTTTAATAACCAATTGCATTATATTATTTTATTTTTATTATTCTGCATTAGTAAAATAAAACAATGAAATGTAGTTGAAAATTAAAATATATTTAAAAAATATTTACGAGTTATCGACAGCAATTAAAAATAACCTATAACAATGTTTATAAAAATACATTACTTGCTGTTTATAGCTTATGTATTATTATTCCATGTAAATATTATTTAAATATATTTTAGTTATCAACTACATTACGTTCATTTAATCTAATAACACAAGCAAAACCACAGGTACAGCTAATAATTAATAAAATGTTCAATATTTATGAAAGTTATTGCTGTACCTATAACTCGTAGTGAGTTATTTAGACTAATGCTTTTCAAACTCGTTGATATCTAGTCATTTTGCAACCTCTAAAAGAAAAAAAATTCTTAATAGAGGGATATGCTGTTATTATACAGGTTTATTGAACTTATTTTAGTTTATTAAATAATTTTATTTATATTTTCATTTATAAAAGAATTACAAATATAAAACACAAAATTCATTAATAATATTTACAACAAAAATTGAATAATACAACAAAAGAGATTTTAACAAAAAATTAATGTAGTAGATATGTTAGAATATTGCTACACAAAAATTCAATATTGGGTGAAATATTTGACAAAGCAATTCTTAGATTTTTTTCAATAATTCCATTAATAATATGATCTATGATTATTTTTCATTAATAATAGTGATGAAAATGCAGTTTCGCAAAGATATGTATGTAGATATGGATAGAACTAGAATATTTAAGATTGTGTTTGCCAATGAAGGATATTCTTTTTTACTATATGCAGAATTCTAAAAAATCCTCATTACAAAATTCCAATTCAAGATTTGAATCTGCTCTCAAGTCAATTAGTTCTTCTTAAGATGATCATGAGAGATCGCTAATTGTAGAGATATAGCAAATTGCATTCTTTTCCAGTCACATTTTTTATTTGCATTCAAATTAGAAAAATATTTTTCAAAAAAAAAATTATCAAATTTGCAATGTGGTTAATTATTATTCTTTTATTTTCTGATGATAATAAAATTCCTTTCTGCAAGAAATTTATGAAGAAAAGCAAACATTTATGTGGTACTATTCTAAAACTTTTTAACCATGCATAAAGTTCATTTTGAAATGCTAGCAATTTTGTGTTTAGAGTTAATGTATTGATATTTTCCCCCTGCAGAGAAAGATTCATTTATTTTTTCAAAAAATCTGCCAGGTAAAATAAATATATCTAATGTTGATCAGAAAAATGAGATACTGTGAGATGTTTATTGAGATTAAAAATTTGTAATTCATTTTTTAGAACATTATTGTAAGATAGTCATTTACTTCTGTATAATGCAAGAGATTTATAATTAAGTCCATCTCTTGGCATAAAATTCAAAACCGTTTTTTTGTGTTAGCGATATTTATTTTTTACATAATTAACCATTATGAAAACTTCTGATAATACTTTACTAAGTGATTCTTCCATGTATCAGAATACTAGGTTTTCTTTGTTGATAATGCATTAAATATGTTGTATTCGATCTAACCTTTTTTAATTCCCCAATAAATCTTGAAATCCTGCCAGTCATAGCTGCAACTCGATTAATCCAAAACTCAATACACTTTTGCCATTTAATGTCAGTTTCTATAAAAAAAAGTTTTTCATCTTTTTAAATCCTACATATCCCTTTCTTTAATTCCACTGAAGAGATTTCTACAAACAGCAGGCCTTCATGAATTTACAAATTATATAAATATCTGACAAAAATCATTAAATTAGCACCATTTAAATTGTCAGTTGATTCATGAAGTTGTATGACAAATATAGTATTTTGCTCAATTTGTAATAATAATATTGAAATGAAAATGTCTTCTTCATTCCCTGTCAGTAATATAGTTTCTCACATGATAGTAATCTGATTAGCATTCAAAAGTTTTAAAGAAAATTATATAAAATAGAATAAATAGCTTCAAGTAAAGAATTAAATATAATAATAAGTAATAAATTATTAAAATGTCATATTTTAAAATAATAATAAATAATGTGATATGTCCATGAAATGTTTTAAATTTAAGAGAAACTAATACATTATATAAACTGTTAGAACTGTTTCTTTGTCAAAGCAAAACAACTCAATTAAATATACAGTACCAATGTTAAAAAATAATTAAATTAAAAATGTTAATAAAAAAGATTAATCCTGATTTGAAACAAAATTTGAGAGAAACAATTGAGTGTTTTAAAATTCATGTAATTAAAATAAAATGAGGTCATAAAAATGTTGAAAATAAGTTATTATTAGGAGTTAAAAACAAGATCAACAGTATTAAAAACAAGAGGTCAAAACTTATATATAGTCAAGAAATTAATTAATCTGGATTCCTGTTTTATTCAAACTGCATTGAATCATCATTAGGATGACCAGTAGTAAAGAGAAAAAAATAATCAATTGCTGAAATCTAATCTGGACCCATTGCAAACCTGACTAAGCTGTTTTGAAGGAATCATTATTCAAAAATGGGGGGGAGGGGTAACTCTCAAGTTTCAAAGACAGAGGATTCAAAAAGTACATTTTAGAAATTATAAGAACAGGAATAAGATTATAAATGGAATCAATTAATTGAAGCCATCCTGGAAAAAATAATAGTCTGCAAAAAAAAATCCTCACAATAAACTGTGGAGAATTCTGACTACTGAACTTTTGCTGCATAGTTTTTTAAAAACAACTGTTTAGACTTCATTTTAATGTATTAAGCAATTTAAGTTTTATTTTACAATATCTTAACGTAAATTTAATTTTAACAAACTATATTTTATTGTGCATAAAGTGTATATATAACATTATTATTTAATTGTTTGATTTAAGGAGGAAGTAAATGTCTTTATAAAAAAAAAAGATTAGCACTTGTTGCTGTCTATAAATACTCAAATTGCATTTTAAAGCAGTTGAAATAATAATAATAAAAATATATTTAAAAAATATATATATAATATGATTTGTTAAAATTTTATCTTTTTTAAAAATGAGAGAGAGAAGAAGAATGTTTTTTTTAATGTGAAATTGTCAGCAAATATGTAAAGTTATATAAAATCAAAGGTGTAATACGTGAAAAGTGTACACACATATAAAATAATTAAAGGGAAATGTCCAAGTATTCAAAACAATAACTATAGTATAATTATTAGTTTTAAGTTAAATCAACAGAGTTCATTTGTATATAAATTAACCTTCCTTTTGATTACTGTTAATTTTATAATATAAATGCAGTTGTAAGATCACTGTTAAATGGTTAAAATATATTATATCAATATGGTGGATTTATTCATGATTTTGTTCTGCAAATTTGGAGTTATATTCAAAGGGTCACTTCAGTTAATAAAGTAGTATTATTATTAAATTTAGGATGTCTTAAATGAGCAACCTTTTTGAGTTATTATTAAATCAGGATTCGAACATAAATATCATTGCAAGTTGTATTAGTTATAACAATCCCATACTAAATTTATCATTGCAAGTTGTATTAGTTATAACAATCCCATACTAAATTTATATGTGTGACAATGCTATGAAGCTAATGATATGAATGAATATATTGTATTTGTGGAAGTCAGCCATACATAGAATTATATGCAGGGTGAATTGCAGGGCAGAGATTTATTCTACAGTATGCATGCTTGATCATATAACCATGTCATTATAATACATAATTGAAAGATTAATGTTTAAAATTAATCAAAATAAATATTGGACACTTTACAATGATTGTTTTCTAACATGTGTGTAAATTAAAAATTAAAAGATAGAAGAGAAATGGCTAAAAAATTGCTATAGAAAAAAGTAGATATCATAAAGAAAGATGATATAGCGAGTTCTGATACAGATAATGTTGACCCAAATAATGAGATATATAAGCAAATGAAACAAAAACAGACTAATAAAGTAAAAATTCCTGAAAAAATGCTGCACCATTAACATACTTGGACTGATGCAGATGTTCAACATATTATTGGAGAAAATGGAAAATCCACAAAGAAGGTGAATTTAAGATAAAAAATGGACAAAAGCAGATGAAATATCTTGATGAAAAATATAGAAAATGAACTAAAACAGAAAAATATTTAAATCAAGAGAGAAAATGGCCAAAAGCAAATGAATCAAAACACAGAAATTGGATAATGGCAGATGAAATTGAAGATAAAAAATAATAGAAAAACATTTTGATCAAAAAATAGAAAAATTACAGCAAAAATTAGAACAAAAAGGAGGTGAAACAAGTGATCCTAAAGATGAATAGACAGATTGAGGAAATATAGAGAAATGTGTAAGAAACCAAGTACAGGTTTAAGAAAAAATGATAGAAATATATGATAAAATCCAAAAATAATAAAAATAAGATGAACAAAATGCTGGAAAAAAATACAGGAAGCCATGGTAAACAAATTTCAGGAGTTCAAGAATAAAATGTTAAATCTCAAAAAACAGAGGCAAACAAATACAAAAAATGAATGAGATACCTGAAGTGATGATAAAGGAATTATAAGTGCTGTCTCAGAATATAGAAGTGAAACAGGTTAAGCTGCAAGAATTAAACTCATTAATAGAACAAAGGAAAATACATCAAAAAGATCAGCATAAATCAGAAATAAAAAGCTATGTTAAAACAATATAATCAAGTAATACATGACAACCTGGACATAGAAATTGTAAAATTCAAGACTAACATAATGGGAGATGTCATAGAAAGAATAGATAAATTAGAAGAGTACATGCATACATTATCTCTAAATTATTCTGAAGTAAAGGAACCAAAAACTATTGTTGAGATGGAGCAAGGCTCTGATTTCTGGATATTAGAGAATCCCTATTACTCAGAATAGATGTAGAAAAGAAAGTCAATCCTATATAGATAACCAACCAATAAATTTCAAGAAGAGAATGGTTAATTGAATAATAAATATATTCCACCAACACAAACAACTCCTTATCTAAGTTTGTTAGGATGAAAACCTTCAAAGTAATGTCATGTTAAAATCCATTGGACTATTTGAGTAGACTTTCTGAACTATTCACATTTTATAGTTTATCAGATAATGAAAAAATTTATCATTATTTAAGTGGTGTAGCCATGAAATAATAGAACCCAAAGTAGTAGCATCATAAACAGTATAAAGAGGCAATAATCCAAAGTATTTAGAATGAAGAGTGACAAAATAATGTATTGCAGCAAGTGGCTCAAGAAAGATACAAGACAGGCATTGGTGAAAGCTTCTCAAAATTCTTTTTGAGGCAGGTGGCAAAAGTAAGAGCTCTTATTATTTTTCTAGTCAGAAAGTCATATTATTCACCTTATAAGGCATGACTTACCTGCAAATGTTCAATGCATCATGTTGTCTTACAATTGGTTGAGTATTGAAAGATTGGCAATTTACTAGGTGCATTGACTTGGCAATGCTTTACATAGCTGAAAAGAATCACAATGAGACTCATCATATGAATACTTGCTATGATCTAAGATATAATGTAGTACGTAAAAGAAAAGTAAAAAAAATACACTCATTTGAAATAAACCTTATTTTCAAAAACTATGGAGAAAAGAACAATTAAATAGATACTAGTCTCAAACTGGGATGAAGCAACATTGTCAGAATAGTCAATTATTTGTTCAGAAAAATTAATAAGAAATTTTGATGGAGCATTCCTCACCTCAGAGTTCTCCAGAAAAATGTAAGAACATTAAATGCAATAAGAAATTGTGGGGATATTATCTATCCAATATAATCTTTAACAATAACAAAGATTTTGCATTTCAAATGACACAAGTCTGTCAAATGTTGGTGGGAATAAAGATAGGAGAAATACATTTGCAGATATTAATTGATACTGGAAGGCAGGTGTTTATTATATCAGAAGTAACATTAAGAAAACTTGAAGGGACTGAAATAAAAATCCTTACTCTAACATTGTGACATTATTGGAAAACATGTTAAGCTGGAAACCAGATAAATATGGGTCAAGCCTACAAATTAGTAATTTATCTACAAAACATGTATTTTGATTATGCTGGATTTAATATATGAAATTATCCTGGAATTAGACTTTTTTGTCTCTATCAATACACTTTAGATTATAAGGAAAATACATTGACATATAAAGATGAAGAAATAGAATATGGTAGGATATTAATTACATTAAAATCCCAGAGTTTGACACTGAAAATAAGTTAAAAGAGTCAGGTATGTTGATATCAATATATTATGTAAAGACTGTGAAAATTTTTAAGATATATAGATGTTATATTTCAAACCAATCGGGTATTCTCAATAGATATATTCATAGAATAAGAGTAAAAGAGAAAAATCAGTTTCAAAGTAGATCATATTCCATATCTTATTAATATAGAAAAGTTGAAATGCAAATATAACAGCTGATAGAATGGGATGTTATAGAGAAGTTTCCATTGCCATATAACTATCTGCTGGATATTGATTTTAAAAAAAAGATGGAACTGTGAGGTTGTGCCTCGATACAAAAAAATTAAATGCCATCACTCTGTCAGGAAAGAATGTGTCTCCATCTGTTAATCTTTGACCTGACTTCTAGTTACTGAGAGATAATCCTGAATCCCCAAGATCAAAAATATATGGCTTTCAGGTAACCAGATTATATATGTTTTCAAGTGTATGTCCTTTGGTCTCATTAACAGTAGTGGTCTCTTAAGATGCTTTGTCAAGTACTGTCAGAAAAAGTGAAGTGCCTTATAATCTTTTACATGACTAATGTAGTGATCACCTCAAAAGATATGGAACAAAACCATCATCATTTATAACTACTCATTTTCCATAAAGAACATCAAAATCAATCTGTAAAAGAGTACTGTCATAACTCATGAAGTCACCTTTTTGGAGCATCTATTAAGACAAAAAGAAATTCATCCTCATCCTGACAAAATCAGTGCAAATTTTCTCTCAGAGTTTGTGCTTCCTCTCACAATTCCGTCATAATGAATACACATACAGTTTCTTAGATGATTCATTCGAGCTTTAACTTTGGTTGATGTGTGTTAACCAGATGACTATGTGAAGAATCAATTGGAACACATGGCATCAAATGTAACAGGATAACATATAGAATGATTTGATCAGGCCTCACTTGGGCGGCCATCAACATGATACGTTGCAGCACCATATGTACAGCAATGACTATGTGAAGAATCAATTGGAACCCATGGCATCAAATGTAACAGGATAACATATAGAATGATTTGATCAGGTCTCACTTGAGCAGCCATCAACATAATACATTGCAGCACCATATGTACAGCAATGATATATATAGATGTAACCATAAGGGACTTGAACACAGACTTTAAAGCTCCCTCTTCATCTATCCCCTCTATCACGTAATTGATACATATGACCACACACATGTGAAAGAGATAAATGATCAATATATGTATTTTGTGCTGAACCAGCATTCACCAGTTAGTGATATCAGTTGTATGAGATAGAGGGGATAACTGAAGAGATCTTGAAAGTCTGTGTTCAAGTCCCTTATGTTACATCTAAACTTCAAGTATATAAAAATATATTTGTATTGAATCAAATATATATATATATGATGCGATTATTTGCCACTCTTATTGAGCCACTCATTATCTACACTGAGCATATTAAAGGGTGTTAGCAGTTTTAAAACATTCCTGATAATATTGATTGTATAACAGTATTTTTTCCTGTTCATCTTATTGACTAGGCTTATGATACCTGAGATTACTATAATATTTATTATTTTGGGCTGGTATCACTATTTAATATCTATAATAGAATCACTAACCACTCAAATTTTCATTTATTTCCATTTAGCGGTCATCCCATCAGCACCAAGCCTTAGCTTGGAGTTCATGAAATTCATTTATGATATTGCACTACTTGATTTAAACTTAAACAAAGGCAAAAATATATAACATTAAACAACAGTTTTATTCATATAATGGCAACCATGTAACGTACCCAACTTTGTGTGTAACTTGTATTATCATTAAAAGTATTTGAATTACAGTGTGAAACATGAACAATTAGAAGAAAAAATCAACTGAAGGCTTTTAAGATGTAGGTTGATTAATAAGATTAAATACTAAGTTCATCATCATCATCATCATCATCAACCATTATCAATCCACTGCGAGATGAAAGTCTCTCCAAGTTTAATCCATCTTCTTCGATCTTTAGCTTCTCTTCTCCACATCACCCCTGCACACTTTCTTATTTCATCCATCCATCTCACATGTGGTCTCTTTCTGGGTCTTTTACAATCTCTTGGAATCCAGTTTAAAATTTCAATTGTCCATCTATTATCATCTCTTCTAGCAATATGTCCAGCCCAACTCCACTTCAATCTTTTAATTAATACTAAGTTACTGAAGGTAATTAGAAAAAAAAAAAGCAATTAATTAGGAAATTATGGAGAGGATGGACATAAATTCCTAAACATAGAAAAATATATTAAACAAAACATAATTAGACTCTCTTATCATAAATTTAACACCTATATTAGCAGCAGTATGCCCCTCTAAATTACTGTAAAGCTTTTTATGTAAGAATGAGTAGATAATAAATGTCAGTTAATAGTGCCAAACAAATCAGCAGATCCATACTAACAATGTGTTTGTTATTACTATTTGTTTCCCATTGATTACTTTGTTTGCTATTTACTGTAGAATGAATTACTAATGTTAAAATATAAAATTAACAATACACTATATTTACACTGATTATAAAAGATAAAAGGAAACACAAAAAATAATAATAACTTATCTTAAGCAAGGAATCAATAATGGTTAGAAACAAAATAAAATGATTTTTAAAAAAAGCCCAATAATAATGACATAATATAAACTGAGCTTAAGAGTATATTAATAATTTTTATTAGTCATTTAGTAGACCAGAGATTATCCATTATAATGAATAATATATCTGTAGTATAATTTTCACTACACCATTCTCTCGCAAAGTAAGGACTGATTTCTATCTGCTTTACCATCAATTTTAAAGATCTTTATAGTGTGATTAAAAACAAAAGTTACTCTAATCTATTTTTTGTTATTAATTGCAATTGCTAGAACACGTATATTCAAATATCTTGATTGAAACAAACTGCGTAAATAATCTTAATATACATATTTAGTGTTCTTAAATCTAATAATTTCAGTTTCTTAGTCATTGGTTTTAAATATAAGCAGTTGAAATTCCAAATGATTATTTCTTCAATTATGAACAAATCTCTTATTGTCTTCCAATCTATGTATAAAGACATAAATTTATTAAATAGTTCCATTACATAGAGATTGTGATAATTCTTATTGCTAATATGTGATTTATAACAGCAGTAGATGAACATGAGAACTACAAATCTCTAAATCAAAGCTTAATCGATCACTTTTGATGCTAATCTGCTGAACAACTAATCATTCGATTTCAAAATGGAAAATCTAACTTCTACAAAATATATATAATAAAAGTTCATCATGATTTGTTTTCAAATGCTAATGAGCATCATAATACATAAAAGTGGATAATCCTGCATAAATATATGACTAACTTTATATACTGTAATGATATAAAATAAGGAGGTATATAGGGTGGCAGACATCATCATTAAAAGCAACACTTTTTACTCAGCACAGAAAATAAGCATAAATCAGCATTGGAAATAAATAATATAAATAACATATGTGATTATAAATGATAAACATAGCATCCCCAGCAATATTTATCAAGAATCAATAGTTATTTCTTATGATTAGATTTTATAATGACATAATATAAAATTCTAGGCTAATCCTCATCAAGTCAATGCCAAATTTGGAGCATGTAAAACCTATCACACATATTTAAGTGCTAAAATATTCACAATAATAAACATAAAAAAATACTGGGATCATAACATCAATGCTGATTATCATCAATATTCATGGCCATCTGGTGGTACTCATTCTAAAATACATAAATAAAATGAAGTGTGGACTTCAAAAGTGACTTTACCTTTGTGCTATCCAAATAATTCAACAAAAAAAACCATATGGATGTCTATACACATATACTCATAAGTATATATTCACATGGATAAATGAATTCATAGCATTATTTCCAGGAGCTTCTTTGTAACAAAAATATAATAGCTAAATTCAGTACAATAACAAGTATTTTCCTCAGAGCTACTTCTTTCTCAAATCATAAGAATGTGTGTGTTAAGATTTAAAATCATTATTTTTTCTTTTGTTATTTTCTCCTCATTCTTAAATTCTATTGGTTGAGAAGTTTTAAAAAATATTTTATCCTCTAATAGCTTTTTCAAAATAATGTTAATTTTCTTTAATTCGCACTTTTCATTTAAGCTCATAGATCTTTTAAAAATCTCTATAGCTTCCCTTAGCAACCTCTGGTCATATTGTTCAATTTTTGCCAGAATATGTCTCTTATTAAAATTGATATATGGCTTGTTAATTTAATGTGTGAATAAATAAATAGTTGATGAATCAATTTTTCCCTAATTGCCAAAATGTGTTCTTCCTTGTTTATGTTTATTCTACAACTGATCTGTCCAATGTATGAATGTAAACAAACTTCTCATGGAATTTCATATTTTCACTATGAGACTCAAAAGAAATTTTATCTTTAGGGCGTGGAAATACTTCATTAATTTTTTTAAATGTAATATAAATTGTGTGGATATTGTTTTTCATTAAAACAATACCAATTTTATCAGTTACTCCCTTTATATGTGGCAGAACAATCTTAATTTTTGAACTAACAAAATCTTTTTTCATATTACATAAAAAAAAGCCCTATTAATAATCCTGTGATCAAAACCATTATGAAAAAGCATGTTTTTAGTAGCATAGATATCTTGGTAAAAATGGCTGTCATCAGAAAGTTTCTTAGTTCTATCTAACAATTTGTGCTGGATAGTGATGAGAAAACATATGTAGATATCTCTGTTTGCGTTTGCTTTCTATAAATACTATGGAATAAAAAAAGATCCTTTCAATTAAAACATCTAAGAATGGAAGTATATAAAATTGGTAATGTTTTAAAGAAAAATAATATATACACAATTTCCACACAATTTGTATTACATTTAAAAAAATTAATGAAGTATTTTCACACCCTAAAGATAAAATTCCTTTTGAGTCTCATGGTGTATATGAAATTCCATGCAAAGTTTGTTTACATTCATACATTGAACAGATCAATCATAGAATAAATCTAAGAAGGGAAGAACACATTTTGGCAGTTGGAGAAAAATCTAACTCAACAGCCATTTATTCACATATAAAATTAAATAATGACATCAATTTTAATAAAACACATATTCTGGCAAAAATTGAATAATATGTTCAGAGATTGCTAAGGGAAACTATAGAGATTTTTAAAAGGTCTAAGGGCATACATGAGTGTGTGAATTTAAGAAAATTAACAATATTTGGAAAAAGCTATTGGAGGATAAAATATTTTGTAAAACTTCTCAACAAAGAGAATTTAAGAATGAGGAGAAAATATAAAAAAAATAATTTTAAATCTCATCACACACCTTATGATTTGAGAAAAAAGCTCTGAGGAAAGCACTTGTTGAAATGCCAGCTATTTAGCTATTATATTTTTATTACACTGAAGCTCCTGGAAATAATACTATTAATATATATATATATTGCAAATACAATTATGCCTAAATTAGCTTTGGGATCACAAAGACCCTAGGGATTATGAATAAAAAAATATACACATAATTCATTCTATTAGTAAATAATTTTATTGAAATGACATAAATCCCTTAAAGCTCAAGTCTATGATGAAATCAGTTTCATCTACAGGTAATTCACAACAGATAACAAGACAAATAAACACATCAAAAAAAATAATTTCAGAAATTATTTAATAAAATTAACTAATAAACAAAAGAATAAAAAAAATTATAAATGATATTATGATAAACTCAAAGTTAATACTTATATTGATCAATCCTATTCTTGCAATATACAATTTCATATAACATATACATATTCCCTTCTAATTCTTAATTAATTAACATTTAATTTAAATGATCAAATTCTAAAAAATATTTTACAATAAAGAAAGAAAATAATTTTAACTTGAACCTCTCTCTCCCTTTTCTTTGGATGAGGTTGTATTTTCAACAAAAATTTAAAAATATACAATATTTTCAATTATTACTTTCTATAAAAAGTAACATTTTTAAATATGTTAGATGTACACCCTATAATACCTCATTTTACCATGGATTTTTTTGCCCTTTTGTAGTTGCCTAGTTGAGTGTCTCTTCTGGTACATCTTGCAAATAGTAATATTGTCAACTGTTTGGTTCTAGGTTTTTTTTCTTTTTTATAATAGTTTTCCTGATCATTATTAATCTATTGAACATTTTATTTTTCTAGTTCCAGGTTTCCAATTTAACAATTATTTTCATTTCAGGTTATCATAAGATGAGTTGGAATAATTTTGAATGGATCAATACATAAGATTAGTTGAAAGTTTCAGTAATATTTTCCTTCTACATTCCTTTTGAAAAGATTGGTTGTGTAGGTAGATCAGTAATGATCAGCTTTTAATGTATGCAGCACCTAATTCTTATAAACACCATATTATATTGCTTTGAAAACATTTCTTAACAAAAAGTGGGATCAATTTAGCATCAGACTTCAATGCTGAGCTTCTGACTTCTAACTTCAACACTATAGTAAATTTTAATGGCAACAACCTACTGTTTTTAAAAAAACAATTGTGATATCAATCTTCCATTCAATCACATGACCACCTCAAAATAAATTAATTTATACACTAATTGAAAAACAAACTCCCTTTCTTCAGAAATAAAAATCCCAATCTTTTCTTGTTTTTAATCAATTTATTAAAAATCCTAATCCCATCTTACATTTTTTAATAAAATAAATGGAACTACCCAAGAAAAAAAAATTATACTTTTTTTTCTTTTACAGCTATATCTAATATAAATTACATTTTTATATTATAAAAATGTATTAAATGTGTCATATAATCACTTCATGTAAATCTTTTATTAAATTTAACATAACTAAATTCTTATTTAATAACTAGATTATTCTGAAATTAACATGAAAAAAAATTTCCCAAAACACATATATATTGTAACGGTTGCTGAGGATTTTTACCTCTATATACTACTTCTGACCTTTATTTATTTGAATTTAGATATAGCTGTAGTTAGAAAATTATCTTAACCTGAACTAATAATACTTTTTCTTTCCAGAGAGTGATTTTATATATTTACATTGTGTCTTATTAAACGGCCCTTTCCATATGAAGTTTTCCATATTCTGAGTCATTCCTCCTTTTTAATGAAGTTTTCCCTGGTAGTGGGTCATTCAAAAGGTTAGAGAAAGAACCGACTAGACTTCTATGTTTATGAACAACGGCCCTTGTTTTTTTGTGTGTCCATTAATAAGCGCCAATCTTGCTTATTAGCAAGAATTGTAGGGTCTACTAATAATTTGTCTAACTCAGCCTTTTTAAACTTATGCCTATCTTAATTAAAGCTAACGCGTGCTCAGGGGAAGTAGCACAATATTCCATAGAAGAAATGGAGAGAAAATTAACTTTCAAACTAAATATTCTTTCGGAATTTTTATTTATCTTAATTCCCACTAGAATCTGAAATGAAACTCTTAAAATACTCTTACACCTTTCTATCTCACTTTTTTTTACTTTAAATATCTATTGGAGATACACCAACACATACACTAATGTACTACTAAGTTAATGCTAAAATATATAAGAAATTGTGTAATACATATAATAAAAAAAATGAATTAATGGTTTAATGGGTAATCTATTAATATTTTAACAAGAAATAAAATGGCATAAATCATGTATGCAATTAAACAGTGTTAGTATTTTATAGAAAATTACAATTAAAGAGCAATAAACAAAATAATACACACATAAAAGTTTTAGTAATACACATCTTGACTGGATTGTATTTAAAAATTGAAAATGAGACAAAATCTATATTTACCGGCTTTCAGGAATCAGCAACCTATAGGTATGTTTCTGAGTGTACTCGTTACCTTTAATCCCAGGATTAGCATGGGAAAAACTTGGCATCCATCTATTGTATTGGGCATTCCAATTATTGAGTCTATCTTCGAATAACATATTTCTTTTGATTTATTTTTATATAATTTCCAGGGATGGCGTATGTCATGCACTAGATCCATTGGTTTTGGCTTCAGATGACAAGTAGTATGCTTAGGGTGATGAATATCCTAATGGCTTTTATGGCATAGATGGCAAAGAGAGCTGGAGTCCGAATGTAGACTCTAGCATGATTATAAATTTACCCCATATGGTCCATGGAGTTGTCCTTTAAAGTTTTATTTTCCATTTCACAAATTCTGTCCAGCAATGAAGGTGGTAATGACAGTTTATTTCATGTCTTTTTTTACTTTTACTGCCAAATTTATTTATTTTCTGTTCATATGTCCATTGACAGATTTTTAAGCATATTGCTTGCTCCTCAGTCGATTAATCAATAATATAATCAAATTTCCTTTTCATTATCTCTGGCATTTTTTCTTTGTTCCAAAAATATATTTTGACAAAAAATGCATAAACAAAAGAAAAATCACTAAGCAACATCGATCCTTTTACTTTTTTCTTTTTGAACTTTTTAGAAATACTTTTTTTTTTGTTTAATCTAAATTTGGACAAAGGCAGTCGAAAAGAATTTGATTTATAATGGGCATTCCACATCCCTGTGTTTCCTTTCCTTAATTAAAAATTATTTAAACAAAGTCCGAATATTTGAAGCAATCCAATCCATTAAGCTAGAACAAGATAGCCATTAATTAGTCCCATCTGTTTCTAGAACAATTACAGAAACCTTTAGCTAATTAATTCATGAAATCATAACTGTAAAAAGGAACTTTTTACATGCTTTAAATTTTTTTATTTTATTTTTCTTTTAAAACAAATTTATCTATACACACGTATTCCAAATAAAAATATTAACCCATAACTACCGTCATTCTTTATTACCTCAATAAATACATAAGCGCTTGTCTGTGACCTTTCCAATAAATAAACCAAACAATAAAATAATAAAAAAATTATTATAAAACCTACCCACTTTCTCTTCTTTTGTAACAGGATTTGAACTCAGTTCCTGTTACACTATATATTGTACCACTAGTGAATAGCGCTACATGTTTCATAATTTTTTTTTAAAAAATTATGGTTAAGATTTTAAATTGAAATTTTAAAAAATAAAAATACTGCGGAATCATGTATTAGTAAAGAATCAGATTAAATTTTACAATAGAAATAAATAAAGTTTTAATAAAAGAAATATTAGTCCTAAAATGCTTAAAGAGATTTTTTTAAAGAAAAGCAAATCGCCAAAAGATAAAGCATTGCATCATCTTGTTATTTAGAAAAAAAATTTTAATACACCTGGGTCTCATTTTATGCGGTAGATAGGTTCCTCAGAAAACATGCACAAAAGAAATCGCACAAAAATAGACTTACCTTGAAAAATGGGGGATACGTACTGTAATTTTCCAAAAATTGCATAAAAGCAAAGCAACAACATAAAATTACTTTAAAATTCACATAAATAAAAAATAAGAAAATAAAATATGACAAATAAAAAATTTCAAATTTGAAAAAAATTGATACAAGACAAACTTTTTTTTACTTTTTTTTATTAACTACAGTATGTAATTTTATTCAAAACATAATATTTTTATGCATAATTTACATTTTTTTTCATACATGTATGGTATTTTAATCATTATCACTATTTGAAACATCACACTCATCACAAGAGGAAATACAATTAGCGCCAACTTCATTTTTTTAAATTGGTCTTATAGTGGATTCGCCCAAACTAAAATGTTTTCCAATCGCTATTGATCCTTCCCATTTCGCTAAGCGATCTAAAATTGAAATTTTTGTTTCCGAAGAAATTCATTTTCTTGGATGTTTTTCCCTCTCCAGTTTAAAATAAAAATAAGAACTTAGACTTACGATAATAAAAAGACACCGATTCACCACTGTTGGACAAAATTTAATTAAAACTAACAATTAAAAATTAAATTCTTATTTTTGTCTTTAACTTTCAACTTGGTTTAAAAAAAAAATTTAGTTTCACATCATATTAATTTCAGATCATGTTACGTAATTTTTAAATTGTTAATTACAATTAAAAATCAGATTTTAATTGTCAAATTTAATTGTTCCTAATGCTGTTACTCTTTTTTTAAAAAGCAAAAATAGAACGTAATTTAAAATGCAAAAACAACATACATAGTATAGGCATCTAAAACGTTTGAACAGATTTAGATTATAATCTTGTAAAATTTATTAGTTGCATACACTAAATGATTAATTGATTACATACTTTTTTAAAAAGCAAAAATAGAATGTGATTTACAATGCAAAAACAACAACATATGTAGTATACTATACATAGTATAGGCATCTATAATGTTTGAACAGATTTACATAATCTTGTAAAATTTAATGTGTGTATATAAAATGGGGGAAATCCTGATTTTAAGTGAATTATGAACTTCTTTATTGCATAAAATCTATTACAGTACTATTATAAAGCGCTGAATATATTGAAATTATTAGAAGGAAGTCGAACTCCCATAATGCGCTATTACTTTAAATATGACACGAGTGCGTGAAATTTATATTTAAAGTAATAGTGCACTATAGGAGCTCGACTTCTGATCTAATAATTTTTATTACATAAATGAAAACCACATACAAAGATATTAAGAAGAAACATGAATTGCATAACTTCAAAATCGCATTAAATAAATCCACATAAAATGAAACCCGGGTGTACTTAAAGAGCAATTAGGAAAAGAAGGGGAGGGGGGATTAACTAAGTTTGCTCTTTTTTTGTTTATTTAAAAAAATAAAATATAAAAATGAAACTTGAATTAAAAAATAAAAAGAAAGCTTGTAAACTTAAATCTACTTAAAGATTATTTGGCTAATAAATAAAAGAAAGGAAATAATAACTCTGATTACATTAATTGAAGAGACAAAGAAAAAGGATTCAGAACTGTATCTTATCAGAATGCTAGATTAATCTAAGCAAAAATGCAGATTAAAGCATAATGGAAAATTGATTAACAAATTGTAAATGAATTAAATCAGATCGGAGTGATAACTAAAAAAACAATAAGGAGGAAAAGTATAAAAGGACCGGCAAATACATTCATTATTATTAAGATTCACTATATAGTACCATTGTATTCATTATTGCTACCATGTAAGAATTTCCAAAGAAGAGAAGACAGTGAAGGCCATTGAAATCTTCAGCATGTGAGCATGTGTATTCACATTCACCGAAAAATCACCTAGCATCATGCAGTGCTAGACAGTCCTTGAAGTATGACCCCAGTTTTCAGTCCCGGTCCTCTAGAACAGCAGAAGTTCTCCATCTAGAAATCATGCCTATCTTATGATCTGAAAATTCAAAGAATATCTCTTTCTTTCATTGAACATGGAAAGTCAGCAAGGAACAAAACTATTAATAGAGTCCAAAACCCAACTGGTTGGTGATCAATATAGCAGGAGAAAGTGAGGAGTCATGTCTCTCGGAGTGTAAAGTGCAATACGCCAAAAATCCTAGGTAACTATGAACTTTATTCCATTTATAAACTGAATCATGTTCGAATAAAATACTTTGTTGAACTATAATAGCCACAGCCATAGCAATCTTTAAGCATCTCCCATAAGTTATTACACAGAGTTAAACCTTCATATGTATGTGCATATTTAAATTTTTTCATAATGTATTTTTAATATGTGTAAAGCTTTACAATGATTATTGAATTCTTATTATAATATATTATAATGCATGTGCACGTGTTTAAACTTATAATGTTCTTTAATTATAATATTCTTTATTATCATATATTTTAACTAGAAGTGTTTTTAAATAAATTTGTTTTATTATAATACTCTTTATTATCATCCTTTTAATTAGAAATGTATTTAAATAAATTGTTTGTTTGCTAATTAGTGTTTTGTCAGTTCTCTTTTATAATTGCGCCACTAATAGATAATTTATAGTTAAGTATAAGCATTAAGCAAGGTGTCAGTTTGTTTTCCAACAATTAGATAAAAGAGCTAGCTTGGGATAGATCAAGTGCTAAATTATATACCTGTTGTCTGAGCATGCTGATTATATAACTTATGACTAGCTGGCGCTAAGGTTTTACCTCAAAACTAATAAAAATGCTTTGGATGGCAGGGGTTTAAATTTAGCAGCCGAGAAGTTCTATAGCCTGGAAATGTGGTTGCAGGTTATACTTTATATAGCTTCAGTCTGGTTATAGTTGTCGTTGGTCTTATCCACTTCTACACTTGAAGGGACAGTTTGTTGTAATAGTGAAAATGCAGCCGGAGTAGATCAAGATTTTTTATATAATCATAGCGATCATTTTTAAGTGTGTAATCACTAAACTAACAAAGCCAGTTCATGCTGAAATATTAATGAGCTAAAAAATACCTCCTATCTTTATATATTTTTTCTTTAGTTAGTTTTTTTTTCTATATGTATGTGTCAAAACCATTACACATATAAATAATTCAATTGATTTAACAATCAGATATTGCCTATGTAGAATGTTAGATTTCTAGGCCTCAGAGCTCATGGATCATGGCTAACTGTGCACTGGTACTCAAATTTATAATAAGATATTAATGATGATAAATTATAATTTCAACAAATAAATAAATGATTATGTGCATGCAAATATAAAGTTTTTTAGATTTAACAAAGATAATTTCATTTTAAGTTATGAATTATTTATATAATAATAGTTTTTATCCTGAATGGGGAAATAGTTGGGAACACTCCTAAAACATAACTGATAATCTAATTAAGAAGTCATATTTCTACTTTTCTGAAAGCCAGTTTATTTACATGTTTTTGATCTATTGACTTTCTTACTAAAATTAGTAAAGTATTCTGCTGACCATTTTAATATTATGTAACATCAAAATAAGTAGGCTTAGTTAAACCATATGTACCATGATAAAAATTTATAATGAATAAGTTAAATGTTTTCTATTTAGTATTAATAAATTAAGCCATATAAAATGATCAACTAATCAATCATAAACAAAACAAAAATACATATTTCCTGATTAACCATTTTATTTATATGTGATATTTTAAATAAAATCCTTTGAATAAATAACATAAAGATATTAGAAAATTATTATTAAACAAAATAAATATTTTATTAATAAAAAAATTATTAACAAAATATATAATTTTAATAAAAGATATTAAAAAATAAAAAGGAGTATTATATTATTAAACAAAAGAAATAATTTATTAATAAAAAGAAAATATATACTGTAATATTAAATTTTAACTTCCATGCTTTTCATTTTGCAAATTCCATTACCCTTTCTTCTTATTCCATTTTACTGATATTTATGTATTCCAATAAAATTATTGATGAACCAATAAATGTGAATCACATTGGCCATAGACAAATCTTTTTAAATTAATTCCAGTTAGGAAAAGCTTCTCTATCCAACTACATAAACAAGAAGTGTTAAAATATACAAAGTATTTTAAAGAAAACTGTTTAAATTAGAAATTGATAATCCTCATTAGACTAAGATTGGTAATTTACCATATCTATCAATTCACAGGTAACAAGATGACTATCCTTGATTGGTACAATGATCACATAGATTTAAAAATGATTTAATGCAGAAGATTATAATTAAATTATTCATATTAAAAATTTATGTTTAATTAGTGGATAGTTAAAAAACTTTAAAAACAAGATTATAAATTCTCTCTCACCTGTTATCAGAAATGCAGATATTATCAATATAAAACAATTCTTAAACTGGATCCCAAAAGATTATAAAAGACTTAGAAAAAAATCATGTGAGATAGATGGATAAGATAAAGCAGTTTTCTGGAGTGAAGTAAAAAGAAGTTATGGATTGAAAATAACTGTATTAAACTTGGAAAGACTTTCATCCTGTAATAAATTGATAATAATTGAAAATCTGTAATTTTCATTTCATGATCTTATTCAACCAGTCTTACATACTCAATTAGTCATGGGTTTGTGATAAAAGCAAAGACATTTGCTGCTGTAAATTATCAAATCAAAATTTTGTTAACATTTAAAATCTAAGGGAAGCCAGAAAATGTTTACTTTGTACAAAAATATCAAAATATATTTATGAAGGGAGAGTCAGAGAAAGCTAGCAAGTACATTCACTCATGCACTCACTCATCTAAATTTTAGTAATTAAGTGCTTAAAAGTGCTCTCTCTGCTTATCAATGAAAATTATAGCTAAATACAAAGTCTACAAAATCAGAAACATCACCTAACTTTAAAATTAGCATAGTTTTGCCTCCTTGGATTACTCCTCATAGATCAATATAGAACAGAATTGCCCTAGAAAAGGTCTTTAAATATAAGAACATATTATAAAAGTCGGGTGTATTGGAGTTTTACCATATCTGCCGTACAAGAGCGCCACCAGGCCATTCAAACCTGGAAAATTTATATAGTAGGTAGATACTGTTAAGATCCAATTTTTATAAATATGACCGAAATGCCCCAGACACTAGTCATGGAACAGCTGAGATAATATATAAGATTAAAAAAATAAAATAAGCCACTGCTAGATTAACAATACACAGAAACATTTATTTTGCACATATATAAAATTCAGAATTATTTACTTTAGTATAACTTTACTTTAGAATTTAATTTAATTTACATTTTAACTTTTTATTTTAGAAGTTCGCACAGATGGATTAATTAATATTTTATTAGTGTCGAGTATGGATAGACTACATAGATTGCACTCGAAAAAGAAAATATTCTATATCACTTATTTAAACCCAGGCCAAAAGTTTGTAGTCAAACTAACGCCAATCTATTTAATATATCGATGTATTCAATGCAGCATGAATACGACAGCACAATACTCTACTGTCAGAAATGTACATCTGAACAGCGTGGTTATTTAGAAGAAATGTCCCTCGTCCAGTATAGGAATGCTATGTCTGTCTGGCGAGAAGAACAATACAAAAAAAAAACTTCATAGGAAGGGATTGCGGTCCCTTTTGCCAACTTACGATCCCATTCCATAGGCTAAAGGAGTGATCCAAGGAGCAGGAAATACTGCTGTCTCCGATGGGCAATAAGAAATAGGCTTATTTTGCCCAAGTGCAGTGTATAATGTGATTTTGCACATAGCAAATCTTCATACTACATTTACTAATTACACCAATACCTTCAATCCATTAGCCCAATCTAACTGCAAAACAAATAACCTGAGATTACTCTTCCCTTAAACTGACATAACTTTATGAAACTACGCAGCCATCCACATCCAACTTAAATTTAACATGATTTAAAAGTTTTAGCTTAATAAAAAAAAAAATTCATAATAAATACTCAAAGGAAAAAAAAATTAATTAATGGAAATGTTTTAAAAATATATATAATAAAAATAATTATTAATGATTTAATTTGGTCAGATAGGAATTCATATTTCTATTTAAATATTGAAAATCTTTATATTTAAAGTTCATGAATTATATATATATATAGTTCTTACAGTTTAAAAGTCCATCCTTAATAATTGCTTGTGACTTGGATCCCGTGTTCTTTCTAATTCCCATGTTGTCCTGAGGAGACCGGTGTGGTGTTAGCTGTTCTGTTGGTATTTATCTGGTGGTCCTTTACTGCAGCTGATATAGTTCTTTGCAGGATTTTATTGCAGGACCCTGATGTTCTGGGATCCACAATATAGGAAAATGATATTTCGTTTCTTCTTTTGGAAAAACTTAAGGGATTGAAAGAGTGTCTTTCAATCCTTTCTCCTTCAACTCTCCCCAAAACTCAAAGCTGCAAACTCAAACTGAAAACTTCAAAAACTGACTCTTATTTCAAATATTTTTGTTTTTATATCAAACCTCCAGATTAACTGAACATGATGTCATGATGATGATGATTCTTTCACTGTGGTCCATTTTCTGAGGGATTTTATTGGTTATTCTGTTCTTATTATTTTTATCTCCTAAACCCAAGGGCTAGTTTACTTAGACTAATTAAAAATAATCATTTCCATTTTTTAGCCTTTTACACAATAGTAATTAAATTTTGTACATTCTTAAAGATATATTTTTATTTTTAAATCTTTAAGTTTTGGTTGAAAATTTAGTTTTAAAATACTTTTTTTTAAATAACGTTTTCTTTTAATAATTTTCCATATGTGCGATTTTATATATATATGAGTTTAGATGACTTTTAATTTTTAAAAACAACTTTTTATTTGCGAACTTTTTATTTTTAATTTCTAATCTTTTTTATTGGAATAATGTAAAAGCATGTGTGCCTGTTACAATATCTTTTTAAAAAAAAAGTGTCTTAGCTACAATATTTCTTCATCTACAGATGTGTAAGATAGACTGCATAATGAAAATTGGAAAAGTATTCATGAAAATACTATGAACAGTAAAAAAAAAAAAACAATTTGAATTATTACTAAAATAACAGAGTGAAATTCTTTTATTTTAATCATGGGTCAATGTAAATTGATATAGAGTTCATCGTTATAACAAAATACTGTATATCAAAAAAATTTAGATATTAAAAACAAAATTTCAAATAAGTTTACAATGCTGCAGTAAAAATTAAATATGAATTAATAACTCCATTTCTCATAAATGCTCAATTCTATGTTAAAATAAAGTGTGCCTCTCTTTAGTGCATTTAAAAGCAATTTTTATTTTTTTATTTCAGCTTATTTGCAGTTTTCATCAGAGATCTGTAAATAGTCTACATTTTATTACATTTTACAATGTGTCAAAATCAAATATAATACATTTTAACTTAATTTATATTTATACACACACATAATTTGTCCTGTGAAATGAGTAGTTCTCTTTTCACGCTATGCCTGCAGCTCATTTTTAAATCAGTGTGTTATGTAGCAACACAATTTAGCTATTTACCATAGAAATTTTAAGATCACTAAATATCACATGATCATCATTTCAGAGGCTAAACTCTCCATACAGTAGCGCCAAACTTTCTTGCATCCATTGGTTACTTGACTTGCACTGGTGATGCTATTGTATGGAGAGTTTAGCCTCTGTGAAATTTTAAATGTTAATGTGTCTGGGTCATAAATTAGCCGTGAAATGTGCAAGAATGTATTGTATCTTAATTCTATGATAGTACAATGCATTAACATTTTTTAATTGGACGAAACTGCAAATGACTGAAATGATTAAAACTATGTATGACAATCATGCCATGAATCCCAAGAATGATTTTAAATAGTTTTTAAGAATTCATAATAGCATGGAAAGTATTAAAGAAGCTAAAAAGATATGAAACATACCATCACATTTCAAGATGTAACTTGTAATCCAGACACACTAGTGCCTTAAAATTTTTGTGGTGAATAAACTAAACTCAGCTACTGTGTAACACGTATTGTTTCAAAAAAGCTACAAGTGGTTTGGAGAGAAAACCAATCACCTTTTCACTGGAATACTGAGTATTTTTAAAAAATGATTATAACTATAAATAAATTTATTTTCTCACATAGAAAACAAATTTCAAACCAGACTTTAATATTACTAATAATTTCTGCATTTTGTAATTATTTTAATTAAAATTTCAATAAGAATTTTCAATAAGCATTTAATACATACAATTTGTTTATTATATTCAAATACAAGAAGATAGTTTTGAATGGTCAACAGTTTTCCTCAGAGCTTCATATAATTGCTTTCACTTCATTTTACTGTATAAAGCTCTGAGGAAGAATGTTGAACAATCAAAACTGTCAGCTTAGATTTGGACACAATAAACAAAATGCATATATTAAGTGGATATAAGAAGTGATTATAGTTATTTACAATATAGCTCAAGCAAAAAAAGAAGAGAGAAAAGGTGAATTATTTTATTATAATATAAAATTAGAAGCATCTATTATTCATACAGATCCAAATAAAGCTATGCATTCTTAATTTATGTTTGAAACACATGAATATTAAATGTCATCATCTAAGTGAATGAATTCCAGAAAATGAACCAATATCACTTTGCCATTAATTAATAATAAGAGTATTAATTTTAGTTATGAAGATTTGAAATTTTCAGCCTTACATAAATGTGACTATGATTAGTAAATAAAAGTTTTTTTCTTTTTATTTGACTAACTTAGATTCAAATTGAATGATCAAATGTCAATCAATAAAGATGAATAAAATAATTTTATTAAATGTTCATTTTCATTGAAGCATTTAGTTTTCCAATAATATATATATGTAATCAGCCAAATTATGTTGTCATTCTAGTTAAATCAATTTTAAAAATGCTGCAATAATAATTAATATTACAATTGGTTTTAGCAGTCAAGATTTAAGTAGTAAATGAGCTAGTAGACATTGTTTTACCTCAAACTACATTTTTAAATTATGTTTTATTTATAAAATAAATTGTATGTAAGTGGGGTGATGGTTTTTTAAATAAGTAATTTTTACACTGAAAATATTTAGTCTATTGACTGCATTTTCTTACAAATATTTTTATTATATGGTAATTTATTTATTACTAGTAATTTTCATTACTTTCTCATAAGCACTTTTATTAAAAAGTTAATCTGATAAACTTTTTTATATAAATCAATATTTACTTACTTTTTAATTAATTTTTCTTTACTATTTTTTTTAGATAAATAATATTCTTTGTTTGAAGACTTAAAAAATTATTTATTTATCTGAACTATAATATATTGAAATAATTTTTGGCGAACCTTTTCAAAAACAAAACAAATTGCTTTTTAATGACAAGAAAAAAAATTTTTGCCATAATTTAAAAAGAACATTATTAAATATGAATTGATGTTTAATTAATTTTTGTAATACAAATATTTATTACTACTGTTAAAGTATTTCAGAAAAAAAAATTTCTACTGAAGAAATTAAAAGACATCTAAAATATCAAATAAATAGAAAAATGTAGCATTATTGGTAGTTATTTGGTTTGTATAATAATCACAAAACTCATTTCTAGAGCAGTTTTTTTCTCTCCTTTTTTTTATCTTGGAATAGAATTGACCATACTCATTTACAAATGGTTGCTTATTGTTCTTATTGTTAATAAATTCTTTATAATTAATTGTATAAGTGTCAAAATTACTGCCCAAACAACTATAATACCATTCTCTTTAGATAAATATCTGAACAATTATTACTAACCACTTTTAGACTAGAAAAATGATTAGTAATAATCATTAAGGTGTTTATTTATCTGGGAAGAATGGTGTGACAGTTGTGTGTGCAGTAAGTTTGGCATTTTCCCAACAGATTGTATAATTTGATATTGATAAATCCTGAACAAGTACTGTAAAATAAAGATATGAGAGCTGATTCAGAATGAAATACATTTTGGAGATCATTTACCTTTATCAAATATCTTTAAAAAATACTAAATTATAGAACACCAGTAGAGAACAAAATTAAAATTTACGTTCTATAGTTAATATTGTGCTGACAGATGATTATTCAATCATACTGGTGCAAATTCATCATGGTCTCATATCACTAAGCATTTTAGTTTACAAATATTTAATGATTTTTTTTTTGTTTGTTTTCCAAATGTGTGTACATACTAATTTAATTATTATATCTTTTTTTTTATGCATATGTATTCACAATTAAGTTTTAAAAAAAAATTTAATTGTGATAATTTAAAGGCCTTTTCATAATTTAGTTCTAAAACATATGAATAATATTAGTAAATACATTCATATGAATAGTGACTGTGTATGTGGGTAATTAAGGTCTGTGAATATATTTTGCCTTGATGTATAAATGCTTCCAGAAGAAATGATATGGATGGGCAATTAAAAAATACCTAGAAAGAGATCATGTGTAAGATGAATACATGAGATAGAAAATTTTCTGGAATGATGAGTGAAGCTATGGATCAGAGAAACTGAAATAAACTTGTGACCATTAATCAATTCAATATTTATAGCTATATCAGGAACTTTAATGAACATTTCCCACCACTATAAATTAGATAATAATTATTGTGCTTTATGATAAAATAGAAGTTAGAATCCTGCTATCCAAACTGTACAAATGAAGGGTACGAATGCACTTACAATCCATACCATTAATTAACATTCGATTACTTGCATTGTCACATAAATCTAAATATGACATCATTATGATGGTCAAATATCCAATATAATTTATTTATCCATAATGTTGGTCACAAACACATAAATAAATAATCAATCAAACAAGATTGAAATAAACAACTATTAATAAGTATATTTAAATATTTATCAAATCGGCTTTCATCTTCATTGAGACCTTCTCAAGATATTATACTATATAATTCACAAGTGATGTGATGTACTGTGACTTCTCCTTAAACGGAGTCAGCAATCTCTCAGCAGCTATGCCCTGAGAAACCAGTTAGCCACTTTACCTTCCTTTTCCATTGTCCACCCTAAGTTTTCCCATAATCTGCTCCATCCCATTTCCACAACATAATCTTTGTCAACTCCATGACCTTCATATCTAAATCCCCCTTATTTTTTCCCAAACCTAGCATAAAAACCAATAACTCACTTTCTGTATAATCACTTTGTTCATATTTAACCTTCCATAACTTCATTATTTGTACCCTTTCTGCTTCCAAACATTTACATTGAAGTAACAGATGCCTAATATTTTCTATGCCTTCCTTACACACCTTGCAGACTAAATCACCCATATTTTTCCATTTACGTGTATATTCCCTTGTTGCGAAAGATCCCATTCGAGCCTCAAACAATAAACTACTTTGCTTACTATTACCATAAATTAACTCACACCCAATGTTCCGTTTACTTCTATATATATTTAAACTCGTTTTACTCTCCATACTAGTTAACCATCTCTCCAACTCCCTATTCTTTATTAATGCATCTATTCTTCTATCCCACTTCTTCCCACTATAACACTCAACAATCCTCCTAACACAATCATCCCATCTTTTGTACAAGTATACTGACATAACTTCTTTATCCAAATCTTCTGCATACCACACTACCTTTCTCACCCATCGTGTTGCTTGCCCTTTACTTGTAACCCAATTAAATACTATTTTGGCTATTCTTTTATTATCCATAAACTGCAATCTACCGAACATTTTCAATTTGCTTTTTGCATCCCTCATATAAAAACTTGACCATCCCATTTCTCCTTGAATTGCCTCTTTTGCTGTCCACACCTCAACATCTAATGCATGTCTTCCTACTTCCCTTTGTACTTTTTCTAAGCAATCTAATACCCCTTTACTAACACATAATGCATCATTGCCGTATGTTAACCCTCTATTGCCACTCCCATACAATTCTAGCTAATCATATTTATTATATGAAAACACTGTTAATTTCTCTATCAATCCCTTTCTTTTCTTTGCTTCATTTATCAATTTTTTCTCCCATTCATCCTAGCGATTTTTCTTATTACTCAAGATGATTCCCAAATAACTATATCTATTCACCACACTTAACTTTATATCCCCCAATAAGAAATCTCCGTCTTCTCTTTCCCCAGTATTCACCATCATTGTATTTGATTTTTCTTCACTAAATTTAATCCCCATATCTTTACCTACCCTTGCGCATGTCCTCAGCATAACTTCCATATCTTCTCTTCTTTCTGCACACAAAAAGACATCATCCGCAAAAAAAAGACTCGACAATGTATATACTCTCTTGCCACCTATTAACGGTATCTCTATCCCTCCTCCTAGACTTTCTATTGCTCTTTCCATTTCACTCAAATACAACACAAACAAAATAGATGACATAGAGCATCCTTGCCTCAGTCCCATCCCATTTTTAACTTTAACTGATTCTATATCCCCTAATTGATATATATAGTAATTATTTTCATATAATTTCTTAATAACACCCACTAAAGTTTCATCCATTTCCAGATTTGCTAAACTTATCCATAATCTATTTCTATTCACTCTATCATATGCCTTGTCTATATCTATAAAACTCATATATAACAGTCTACCTGAATTTCTACTCATATCTATAAGTTGTGTAACTATAAATAGACTATCTCCTATATGCCCATCTGACCTAAAACCTCCTTGCATTTCCCCCACTACATTATTTTCTTCCATCCATTTTGCAACTCCCACCATATATGAAAAAACTTTATATAAAACTGATGTTACCGCTATCGGTCTATAATTATTTAACTTTCTACAATCCTTACCCTTTCCTTTAAATAATAATCTTATTCTTGTATTAGTCCAACTACCCAGAAAAACTCTCTTCTGTGTCATCTTATTAAAACATAATGGTAACTTTACTTTTGCCCTATGCCCCAAATTCATTACCATTTCTGCTACCCATCCATCTAATCCTCTTGCCTTACCACTTCTCAATTCCTTCCCGGCTTCATTCAGTTCATTTTCTGTAAATGTAATATTCCCATTACTATATGCTTTCATATTTTCTATCCCTCTGTCCTTCACATCTAACATCTTTTCTATATCCATTACATAACTATTCAATATTCTCTCTAATTCTTCTCTAGAGCTACACTCTATTCCCTCCTCATCCAGTAATACTCTCTCTCTCTCTCCGCTAAATTTATCCTTTTAATGTAATTCCAAAATTTTTTACTCCCATCTCTTCCACTTTTATTAATATCATCCAATAATTTACTATTTAGTTTCATTCTCTCTATATAATTATCTATTTTGGCTAACTTCTTCTTTTCTAAGTACTTTTCCCATTTAGCATTATCTTTTTCACTTTCTTTGTTCTTAATAGCACACTTATATTCTCTGCATGTTTTTTTCATATCTTTTACACTTTTACTAACTCTCATTTTTCTATTACTTTTATTCTTCTGAATATTCTCACCTAAAACCCTATTTGCGACTTTTTCTATTTCATCACACCAGTCCTCATACTCATTTCCAATCAACTCTTCCATGGTTTCTTCAACTTGTATTTTATACTCTTCTAACTTATTCTTATCATTCACTCTCCATGCACATCTTTCACTATTGTTTCTACTTTTATTTCTATTTTCCATCACATTACTAACCATTTCAATTACAACAAAATTATGACCACTATTACATACTCTCTCTTCATTATCAAACATCTTAATTTTCCGTATTTTATTCATTCCCTCTTTCTCTACCAATATATAATCTATTGTATGGGATATATTATTCCTAAACCATGTATATTGTCCCTCATAAATATTAGATAAGTTTCCAATGCTCAAATTTACTCTCTGACAAAATTTCTTCAAAAGCTGTCCATTCTTATTGTTTACATCATCAATTTCTTCAATATGCCCATTCATATTTCCTATAAACATTATTCTCTTCCCCTTTTCTTTAAAACTCTGTATATCCTTAACTAGGCACTCATATATGCTATTGTTCCACTCCATTATAGTTTGACTATTTCCAGCAGCTATACAAACTATAGCCACCATCCATTCTTGTTTTCCCAACCTGATGTCAAACCACAAACGTTCTTGGCATTTAACAGTATTTAAATATTTTTTTGATATAACACCTATACCACCATCCTTTTTTTCTTTCTCTTTTCTATTTATACCCTGCCATACCAAATCTTCCAAAACAGGTTCTTCTTTTTCTCTTAGATGTGTTTCCACTACTGATAATACCTCAAGCTCCTCATTTTCAATTGCTTTGTTTAATTCCTGCCACTTTTCTGGTCTCCTATCACCAGTTGGTTATGAGTCTAGAAATTTAGGAAACCTAGATATACTTTCTCATCCACTCTGATGGCCTATTAAATACACCACTATGTAAGCCGAGGACTCATTCTGTTTCAATATATTCTAGCAATCTTAGGTATCATGGGTTATATCCGTATGAGGAGCAGGAAATATTACTATCTTGGAGTTAACATTGTCAGCAGTAGGCTTTAAGCTCATAATTCCCTCAAAATGCTCATCATAGTTTATGATTGGGTCAATAGGCCATTATAAACTTGAGCCAGTTATCTTTGCCTACCCAATTGTGGCCTGATCAAAACATCCTATGTGATAAATACTTCAACTTTCCATTAATTATCTTTTCTAGTAACAACTCTATCTCAATATATAGTATGTGCACATATATATATATATAATATTTTTAGGATACTTAAAATATATACAATAGAAGTGAGTAACTTATTGTTTCATCTCGATCATCTGTGAAAATATTTAACATATACAAATATACAACTTAAGAAAAAATTAGTTATTATTGGGATTTCAGAGAAAAATGTAAATCTTCTAAATCTCATATACAAAAAATCTGATTTAACTATATATAAAACATTTTAAGCACTAAAATAAAGGTGTACCATCTTTATTTCCTAGTAAAATTCAGCCAAAAAAACTAATAGTAAGTGATTCAACTTAAAACTAACAATGTTCATTGTTGATTGTATTTTATATTGGATTATTTCCATCATCTAATATGAGAATTGAATGTCTTTAGAAAAATTTAACTTTAAAGTAATTTTCTAAAGACATTCAATACTCATATTAGATGAGGAAATAGTACAATATAAAAACACAAGTAAAACACCATCATCACAAACCTTCAGGAAAGCACTTCATTGTTAGTTGCTTGGTAATATCATTGCTGGATAATTTTCTCTAATTATTATACAGAATTATGCATTTATTTTATTGTTAGCACATATGTATGAAAATTTCATTAAGAATGACAGTGCATTTTAGATGCATGACTAATGCTCTTTTGTCATAAAATAAGCTTTTTTAGTGGATGGCTTTATGTACACATACATCCAAATATGTATATTGTACACATTCATAAATGTAATCATTTTGTTTTAATAGTGTCTTGCATATTTAGGATTAAACTTTATTACAGCTTTGCAAACAGTATTTCACACTTATTATAACAAAAAGTAGCTAAAAAATCTAAACAATATATACTGTTTACAAAACTATTAATAATACTAAATAAATTGCAAATTTGAATAGGAAAGAAAAAAAATATTGTATATATATTGTAATATATATTTTAACTTATATTCTCAGTATGTAGTATGTGGGTGTGTGAATATATATAACAAGCAATGTGTATAAATATATATATATATACACTCAGACTTTCAAGTTTCTATAGCTATTCACTCCATCTTCTACAACTGATACATGTGACTACATACAATTATCTGCAATATACGAATTTCATGCTGAATCAACATTCATCAATTGGTCCAGATCATCATCTCCTACACATATATAATCAATGCTCAGTTTATATTAAAATAGCAAATCTTCAAACTTTAATGGACAGGCTTCAATCTCTTCATCATGGAAGGGTGAAGATTGAAACCTGTCCATTAAAGTTTTAAGATTTGCTATCTTAACATAAACTGAGCATTGACTATATTATGTGTGTGGGAGATGATGATTTGGATCAATTGATGAGTGCTTGGTTCAGCATGAAATACATATATGGGAGCTTTGTCTTTTTCACATGTACATGGTCACTAAATATCACATGATCCCCATTCAGATACATACACATGCTAGCGTCACTCAGTCCAAGCCAAAGTAATCAATGGATGCAGGAACGTGTGTGCATAAAAGCCCTATCTAGTGCCTACTCATCCAATATCCCTTAACTAGTTTCTAGCTTGTGGCTTTCATCAGTGAGGAGCCTTGAATCTGAGAACACTGCACCTAGATTTTAAACTGTAAAACATCACATGATCACTATCTTCCATGCTTGCTCATAATTGTTGTTAAAATGGGCAAAACTCTCTCCATACAGTAGTGCCACTCTAAGCAAGACAGAGTAATCAAAGAATGCCAGAAGGCTTGTGCATAAAATCCCTATCTAGTGCCTACTCATCCAATATCCCCAAACTAGTTTCTGGCTTATGGCCTTCGTCAGTGAGGAGCCTTGGATCTGAGAGCACTGCACCTGCCTACTCATCCAATATCCTCAAACTAGTTTCTGGCTTATGGCCTTCGTCAGTGAGGAGCCTTGGATCTGAGAGCAGGTGCAGTGCTCTCAGATCCAAGGCTCCTCACTGACGAAGGCCATAAGCCAGAAACTAGTTGGGGATATTGGATGAGTAGGCACTAGACAGGTATTTTATGTATAAGCCTTCTGGCATCCATTGATTACTCTGTCTTGCTTAGAGTGGTACTACTGTATGAGAGAGTTTTGCCTATTTTAACACCTAGATTAATGCAACCCTCCAGCAGCCACCTTTTATCTTATTACCTAACTATAAAGCCCTGAGTCCAAAATGAAAACACAATATTTTCAATTCAAGCTCATTAGCATGTATAGTCATATAGATCTGAACTCAGTTCAGAATCCATATTTCTGGGTGTCTTTCGTTCTTTAATAAACACAGTCACCATAACCCTATTGGGCAGGATTGGTATTAAACCACTAAATATCACATGATCATCATTCTTTATGCTTAACACAAGCAGTTTACATGAAGGCAAAACTCTCCATACAATAGTGCCACTCAGTGCAAGTCAGAGTATTCAATGGATGCAGGAAGGTTTGGCATAAAAGCTCTATCTAATACCTACTCATCCAATATGCCTAGACTAGTTTCTATCTTGTGGCTTTTATCAGTGAGGAGCCTAGGATCCGAGAGCACTGGGCAGCTGGAGAGTTGCATTATATCCTAAGATCTAGGTGCACTGCTCTCAGATCCAAGACTACTCACTAATGAAAGCCACAAGTAAAAACTAGTTTGCGATATTGGATGAGTAGGCACTAGATAGGACTTTTATGCACAAACCTTCCTTCATCCATTGATTACTCTGGCTTGCACTGAGTGGCATTACTGTATGGAGAATTTTGCCTCTGTGCATATGTAATCATGCGTATTGGTTCTATAAGATAGAGTTAATAGCTGTTGATAGGTTGAAAGTTTCTATAAGATAGAGTTAATAGCTGTTGATAGGTTGAAAGTCTGAGTTCAAATTTCTTCTAATTATATTAAGTTCAATATAGACAATATACTTGTATTCAAATACTCTAAATGTAAACATATATATATATATATGTACAAAGCATAAAAACAGATAGTTAAATACAAAATTAATTATATTAATTACATACATATATACACTCTCATATATTTATATGTAAACGTACATATATATGTACATAACATAAAGAGATAAATAAATAATTACGTAAATAATAATTATATTAATTACATATCATTAAAATAAATAATGACCTGGCAAATGTAAAATTATCTGCTAAATCGCCTTTGGATCCATTGGAATGTCTCTGATAAAATCGCAGGTAAATCCAGCTACAAAACATTCCAGCTGTAAACATGCATGGATAAACATCATCTATTAATCCAATCAATCCAAATAAAATGGCTATAAACATTAACAAAAGCGGAATGTGTCGATTCCGCAATTTCCCGATAGGTAAAACTAATAAAACATGATCAGGCATTATTTGTTTTACTGCTACACAAACTCCAGCAACATATCCAGTCAACCCATGAATATGAACTTGGAATAAATATTCAATATCCATAGCAATCATATAAACAATTAAATAAAATATCGTCGACAATATCGCAACTCCTATATTAACCACCGCAAAAAATGTTAACATTTCCATTGCTCCCCATAACGGTTCTATTAATTTTCCACATAAAACAACTACAACAATATCTACAAACACAACCCAAATGTGTATCTCCAGGAAGCAGTAAGTAAAAATGGTCCAAATCCAAAAACTAGGAGGTAGAACATAACCGGGTGTAACACTAATAACATCAACAGCACTTGGTGCAAACGATAAAAAGTAACAAGAAAATATTGTTATACAAAAAAACTTTAATACGACACTACTATTACCAAAAGCAGCTGTGATTTGCTGTTTAATATAAGGAATATTTCTTTGTAATATGGAAGCCGCCATATTTAACAAACATTTTGTACGTCACGATCGCGTTCTCGCTTGTTAATACTTTTTTTTTTTTAGATTTATTTATTTTTAAGTCTCCCTTAGATAATAATTATATTTAAGATATCTGTTTCTATTTGAAATAAAATATATTTTATACATTTATGTAACAATATTTCCATTTTTGCATGAATAGATAAGTGTTTATATGTACGTATTCCTGTATTATATGAGTTTATAGATTTATGGCGTAAGTACCATAAATGGCGCGTAATTACTATTTCTTACAAAATACTCATTTATACAATAAAGTTTTTCCCCCAGTTATTTATTTATGTAAGATCTGTTGCTTGCGTTTGGAGGTCAAGTGACATTGAAGTTACAATTGACACTAGCTACTCATTTTTGTTCTTTTTCTAATGGGAATTGATCCACACAAAAAAAACTAGTTTTTGAATAATTATCTCACTGCTATGCGAGTAAATTATTTTACTATGCTTGTCTTTTTCAGTTTGCTAGATAAATTTCACTTTATCATCATTTCCTATGCTTCACAGCTATTATTAACAGTAGCAAACTCTTCATACAGTAGTGCACTCATTGCACGTCTTAGTAATCAATGGATGCAGGAAGGTTTGTGCATAAAATCTCCATTTAGTGCCTACTCATCCAATATCCCCAGACTAGTTTCTAGCTTGTGGCTTTGATCACTGGGGGGTCTTGGATCTGAGAACACTGTACCTTGATCTAATGCAATTCTCCGCCAGCCACCTTTTACCTATTTAGTTAACTATAAAGCTAGGAGTGTCAAAATGAAAACATCTTAATGTCTTTAACCCAAGATCATTCACTTGTATAGTCATATAGATCTTAATTCAGTTTGGAATCTATATATTTTGGTATCCTTGGTTTATCAAAACTACAGTCACCAAATGATGTGTTGTGGGTTTTATATCATTCCTGCCTATAGGACAATGGTAACTGTAGTTTATGATAAACCAAAGACACTAAGATGTATAGATGCTGAACTGGATTCAGACCTATTTGACTATACTCTTGAACTCCCAGCTTTAAAGTTAACTAAATAGGTAAAAGATGTTTGCTGGAGGATTGCATTAGATTCTTGGATCTAGGTGCAGTGCTCTCAGATTCAAAGCTCTTCATTGATGAAAGCCAGAAGCTAGTCTGGGGATATTGAATGAGTGGGCACTAGATGGGAATTTTTATTCACAAACCTTCCTGCATTCATTAATTATTAAGGCTTGCACTGGTGGCACTACTGTATGGAGAATTTATTACTGCTAATAAAATTTTGCTATCATGATATTTATTAATGGGCTAAATTCATTTTACAATGCCATCATTAAGCATTCAGTTTTTTTTTTTTTTAAGTGTCTTATTTCTCTTAAAAATACAGCCAACAGGAAATGATTATCAGTGGATAATATATATAAACAAAGCAATGAAAATGACTTGTGAATTAACATTTTTTAGGTAGTCCATTCCTTTTGATCTTAGAGAGAAGAGGAATTGTCTCATAGTTTTTTATCTGGGCTACAACTGTTTAGAAGCTTAAGGAGTGGTTGCAGTTTTGAAAGAATGTTTATATTCTTATTATCCAGACATATGTATATGTTGTGGACAAACTTCATATTGTTTGTGAGATTGTGCTTTACTCATTTATGTTATTGTATAATAAAACTAATTTGGGTTTGCCTTTGCTATACATAACAACAACTGGTGATGAGGATGAGATTTTCCAGATAGATAGTGTGTTATGGTATCTGGCTAAACCCTGATGAAGTGAAAAGCAATGTTCACTGATTTGTTGATAATGGTTCAAATGGGATCTCTTGAAGACTTAACAAGGGATCCTTGCTAGCATATTTTGACAAACTGAATTTTTATATGGATGCTAATGAAACTAAAGCAGAACTAAAGTTGGCCATACTCATGAATGTCTGCAGATTAGCTGTTCTTGTGCCACAGACAACATCTCTGCACCCTTCTAAACTAATGTTTGATAAGCTCTAGAACTTCTAAATACCTATTTTAAACCAAAGCCGTGGTAGTAATGCAAAAGTAAATTAAATGAATGCGATCAAGAAACTGCTGAAATGGCAGTTAACTATGCAATTGAATTGCAGAGGGTGATCTTGATCATCTTGAGAAGTTCTGTGAGATCAGTATAAATTTGTTATGAAAAATTATGCATTAGGAGTCAGATTGTTGATGAAACACAACATTTTAAATGTCCCCGGTGACCTTAAGAAGCAATCAATCTGCATGTTTGCCGAATAAAAATGCTGAAATAAAAATGACATAAGAAAAACATGGTCAAACACCAATCATTTCAGCACCAAGCAATCGCAAAGATAAAAATGGTTACTGTTGCAAAAAAAAAATCATTTAGCCCATAGTTTGTATATTAATATGAGCTATCATTTTATCAATGCTGCTTGTCTTCCAAAATGGAGACAAAATAGTGATAAATGTTCCTTTAATAAAACCATCAATCAAATCTCAAAAAATTAGATGCTAAATGCATTTAAGAAGCAAAATGAAGTTCCAGCTTTTAAAAAACATTTCTGTGGCAATAGAAGTTTGATTCTGGTTCAGCAATATCCATTACCTCAAGTAAGTGTATGCGAGAATAACTAGAAATCAAAAGATTGATCTAATGCTCAGCCCAAATCTATGACAATCGGTACAAATAGTTTACACCCCTGGAAGAAGCCCAGTACAATGTCCAGAAAGGATTAAATATATACAAATGTCATTACTTGTTTCTGCAAGAGAACTTAGTAACTAAATGAGTTGAAATTGATTTAAGCCAGTGAGCTCCTCACCAATAAAACAAATCAAGTTGCATGACATCAGAATTTAAAAGACAGTATGATAAAGTTTTTTAACGTGGTTTTGATCATTATCAAAAAGCATCCACACAATTATTCATTAAACTGATCAGATGTAACTATTGATCAATATCTTTTGTTTTAAGAACTAGTTTTGAGGAGTTATATAGGTTGTAATTTGAGGAAATGTTCAAACCAATATCTCATTCTGAATAGGCTATATCAATAGTACTATTTATTAAAAACAACTGAGAAATGTGAAATATGTGTGATTATCACTGTACATTAAATAAAGCCTTAATTTTTAATAATTATCCTCTCCATCAATTAGACATAGATCTACAACATGCTTATTTTCAAATACAAGTGGATGATGAAGCTCCTAGAACCCTATTCATAACTGACTTTACAAAGTTAATTAACAGCCATTTCGCCTTTTGGTAGTTCCAGCCATATTCTAGCAAGGAGTTGATCAATTAGCAGCAAAAATTTCTGGGACCATTCCATATTTTGATTATTTCCTATTAATAATCTGGAGTAAGGAGCAAAGAGTGTGAGGCAGAGGAAATAGAATTTTTCGGATTCACAATTACAGTAAGGTATTTTTTTTCTACTAATAACAAAATAAAAGCTATTCTGAATGCATAGACTTCCACTAACAAAAGAGCTTCAAATATTCCCTTGGACTTATCATCTATTATGAGAGCTTCATTTAGCACAAAACAGAAGCTGCCAACTACTATATCAACTGCAAAATAAAAAGGCTGAGTGGATATGGAGCATTCAATAAATTTGTTTTTTTAATAAGCTAAAGGGGCTAACAATGCAATTCGACTAACCCACTATGACCCAAATACAGATTTGTATCATGATGCTTTACCAGTAGCATTGGAGCAGTACTAATACATTGTAACAGAAATGTAACTGACATTCCCATTGCATTCACTTTTTGCACATTGACAATAGACAGAAACGCACTGGATTTAGTAGCAGGTGTTAAAAAATTCCATCAATATGTATACAGAAATTCACTCATTTTACAAATTCATCATAAACCCTTATTATGCATATTTAATGCCAAAAGAGAGGTACCTCAGCCCATCTCATCTTACAAGTTTGGATGGTTTACTTGCTGAGCACATATACTTTAAATGTCATTAGGTAGATGGAGGGGGGGGCACATGTGATGTTCTCAGTAGATTATCAGATAAGAATAGAAAAAACTCAATTGCAAGAAGAAACCATTAATAAATGTGATCAATTTAGAAAATAAGACCAAATAAACAGTAAAATGATAACTCATTGGTCACACAAAGTGGCCAATTAATAAAACACAATATATACATGAAGCCTTTTGGGTAAGAATAATGTGGGCTAATCAAATCATATTGCCCAGAAGCTGCAAACAGATGTTAATGTTATTGCATTATGGTCATTCTGGAATAATTAAAACAAAAAGTGCTGGGTAGATTATATGTTAATTACCTAATATAAAATATCAGGTACACTAATATCAACAAAGCAAAATGAATCAAACTGCCAGCTAAAATGAGAGACAATCTTTGGCTACAAGAAGCTGGATCCTAAAGAATACATTTAAATCATGGAAGGGCAAAAATTATCATCATTCATTATACCTACTCTAAAGGTCACACGATCAGCATTCCCTATGCTTACTCAAACTGTTATTAATCAGATTCCAAAACTCTTCACTGATGAAAGCCACAAGCTAAAATCTAGGGATATTGGATGTGTAGCCATTTAGAAGGAGATTTTATGCACAAACCTTCCTGAATCCATTGATTACTAAGGCTTGGACTGGGTGGTACTGCTGTATGGAGAGTTTGCTACTCTAAATGGTTAAAAATAATTATTGTAACCAATTTTAATGCCTCAACCACAATTGACATTTTAAGGAAAATATATGCAACTCATGACTTCCTTTAACTATTGTTGTGGATAATGGAACAGCTTTTACATCAAGCTAATCCAAATACTTCTGTACATGTGATAAAATTAATCACATATTGACATTTCACACAAAGTGCAATAGACAAGCTGAATGTTTGGTCAAAAACATTTAAAAAAGCATCCAAAAGGAAACTGATTGGAGCATGTACATAATACCCACTCTGTCTACTATTCATAACAGAATTTGTTGCAATGTTTAATGAATCATGGTTTGAAAAACAAGTTATCCAGTCTCAAATATAAAGTATTGTCTTGTTATATGTCAAAACAACCAGAGTACTTGAGTTTTGGGGGTTTATTTAAAATATACTATGATATAAATGTCCCTTCTTAATTTATAAGATAATTAAATTATCGTTTCTAATATACAATCATAAAGATGTAAGAATAAGAAAAATGTAGACTTCCCAATTAAACAAGTAATATGTCTAAATGTGCTAAAATGAAAACAATGGTGAAGTTAAGTACAAATTAAAATATTAATTGACTGAGCACTTTCGAGAAATTTTATCTTCTCATAGTTGTAGTACACCCTAAATCAAACTTTCCATGCACACATAAATTTGCAGGTCTTTCATCATTCCTTTTTTTGTAATTATTACTTATGTAAATTTAAAGCCACCTGCAAAGATAACATAGATCAATATATAAAAGATCTCATTAACATTGGATTCAAACCCAGCCATCTCACAAGAAGATGACAAATCATAGCTTCTTCCACACATCCATTCCCTATTAAAAACTTTTATTAAAACCTTTTCTTTTTCCTTCAGGCTAGGTTTTTGTACCCCCCCCCCTTCAACCAAGAGACCACCTAGCCTGTGATCAGACTTCTCACATAATAGACAATATCCCCATCTCCCAAACTGGCTGCCATGCCATATACTATGGTGAATCCCACATGACCACTTTTGTCTCTCAGCACTGCTACTTAGACAAAAGAGTTCTGAATAAACCTGAATATAATCCCATCATTTTAGAACATCAAAGATCCACTGGCCATATATTTGAGCTGTCTGTTTTCATTGCATGAATAGAATTCCATAGCTCAAAACATAAAATCAAAGAAGCATAGTTTATAATTAACAACACCTATGCTATAAATCAGAAGGAATCATGCTTCACTCACTCCAAAAAGTGGATTTTTTTAGTCCACTTTGCATATATTTAAATATTTTCCACATACTTTTTTATTATGCTCACACAATCAACTTCCTATGATTATGAGAAGATAAGCACTCAGCTAATTAACATTACAATTTATACCTAGCTTCACCATTGCTATGTTTGAGTGCATTTAGACATAATCATAAAAACGCATGATCACATGTGGAAAACCAGTGACATTTTTTTATTATCTGGCCCCTCTTCTAGGTTGTAATTTGTTAAGATGATATTGAAAGAGATCACCCCTTACTTAAAATAGCTTACATTTGAAAGCCAGCATTAATGCAAATTATTAATACACTATCTTAATAATAAGTGGAAAGTAATCTGACACTTTCTCTCTAGCTTATTATAATTTTTTTACCATTGAATTGCTTGTTTTAGGCAATTACATTATAAAAGAATCTGTTGAAGTTTATATATAGAGAAAATACTAACAATAATAAAAAAAAACAGTGTTACAATTCATTTTGTCTCCTCCACAACCCATTCTACAGTACATGAGAGAATAAAAAGATTAAGTGATGCAAGTATTTTTAAAGAAATATACAATTAAAAAAATGTCTAAATTTAAATCCATATAATAAAATATTAATATATTGTTTACATATTTTATGAAAGGTCTTTGGTAATTAATTAATTAATTATTATTACAAGAATATATTACTGATATTTTCAGATCAGTTCAATTATAGGTATCTTTTTTATATATATATTTACTTTTCTGTCTCTTGATCTTGGATATTTCCATGCTGTTTTGATGTTCTTGATGATGATTTTCATCTTTTTACATTTCTTTGGATAATAAGTTGGTGTTGGGTCATCTAAAGATAATTTTGTAGATGAGTATAAATGGTATTCAGTTTGTAGGTGAATAATGGGAACAAACTCAGAATAGGTATGATTTATTTGGTCAGAGCAACATTTTAACACTCAGAATATAGGACAATCAGTGATGAACAGAATGTAGCAAACTTTAAGCCCACCATGAATAATACTTTGCAGTGACATTTGATGGCTTCCATAACTTTAAATAAAATAGATAATGGACTACTTAAGGTTTGGTATTAGCTACTGTGGTTCTTGCTACTTTCACATTACCATTGATTTCAAGTTTAAATATCTTATACCTTCTTTGCAGCAGAAAAAAAATATATGACAGAAAATGTAACTGACACAGCTATGTATACCTAATTTAATTAGTCACTGCTTTTTTTTCATAAAGTATCTTTTTTTCCTTTTAATTTTACTTTTATACGTACAATTACATTTAGGTTTGCAATCTGCATGAAAATTATCTCCAGCCCATGACTTGTTCACTTCTTTCAAGTTTTACAATTGTTGTTTAGCAACAGGGTCCTTCTTAAAATTTTATTACAAATAAAACATATACATATATTAAAGTTCAGGATAGTATGCATTTTTTGTTTTTAAACTTTGTAAAATATATCTGCTAATAAAATGCATACTTTACATTTAAAATTTCCTTTTTAAAAAAATTTATTCTAATAATTACATTTTTATTAAAACTTTTAATCTAGCATGGGGTAAAATAATGAATATTAAACAAAGTACTTTAAAAAACTACTTTTACTTTGAATAATACAGCTTCATTTCTACGTACTAATAGTTTTTGTGCCACTGAATGACACAATATATATATATATATATATTATACCCTTTTGATTGGTACAAATAGATTTACTAAGTCAATATTTGAAAAATTTTAAATTAAGTGTAAATTTAAAATAGTATAAATGCTATATGGTATTGATAACATTTTTAAAACTTTGTTAAAATAAAATTGGGAGTTGTAAATATGTAAAGACTGTTAATATGCTAAAATTATAAAGTAAAGCTAAATATGATTTTTGTATGGTTGGGAAAACTGACCATAGTGAAATTATATAGTAAAAGTTCTAGTAAACTAAGTGCTAAAAGCTAATTTTAAAATAATGACTTAAAATTAAATGAGCTAATGTATTTTAAATAAAAATTAGATTTAATATTTATATTATAAATTATTTATTAAAAGTATAATATTTTGTGGTAGACAAATGTATTTAATTTATTACAGTTTAAATAATTTCAAAATTTATTATTTCAAATTGTATCATTTTATTATTTTTTAATATAATATTTTGTAATAAAATAATGCAGTTTTTAGATAGTAATTATAAAAAATTGCTACATTTTGTCTGGGTTTTTTTTTTAAAGTCATGTGACCAGTGAATACTCATGCTTTGTGCTTACAAAGTTTCTAAAGAAAGTTTCAAAATTACTTTCAAAATTGTTTTTAAAAATTGAAATATTTGTGTATCATAAAAGTAAATGTTAGGAAATTTATGTAATTGAATAGCTTTAAAATAAATGTAGTTAGTAAAGTTAAATTTTAAAAATAGATAAATTAAAATTAAATATTGGATAAATTAATAAAGTATTATTTTTAAAATGTTATTTAGAGTGTTTAGTTTGTTTAAATAAAATTGTAGAATTAATTTAGAATTAAATTTTCTAATAATATTTGATATTTAATATAAGTCATAGATTTTATTTCCAAATTTGAATTACATAAACTTGGCAAATATGTAAATTAGATCATAAGTTGAAGAGTAAATAACCAATCAAATTGTCAGTTTAATTTGATATAAAAGTAGATGTTCTCATTTTTATTGCATGCTTAATAAGTTGTTAACTTATTATCAATATTATTATCATTATTTTTAAAGAAAAGTTTTGAAGGATTAATAATTTATTAAGTTAAAGTAATAATGCAGCCCTTAATATAAAAAAAATTCTCTATTGGTCATTTTATTGAAGCTTAAGCCAACTTCACGGTAAAATATGGATTTAATACCAAGGATAATGTATTCAAAAGAATTAATGAAGAAAGTACAGCTAATAAAGGAAAGTATAATTTTAAATATATTATGGAAAAATTTATATCATTATTTATTTTTAGTACTTTGAACATTGGCAGGAATGTTGAGTAGAAATATTTTTCTAAAAACTAGCATTTTTATGCATTATATTTTAAAGATAGATAACTTTATTTGGAGAACAAAAAGTTATATGGAAAAAACTTAAATTTTAATATTTTTGAAAAGTTAAAAAATGAATTTAATATTGAACCTAGAATAAAAAGATACCATTGATGCTTACATTAGTAACTACTTATGTCTTTTCTTAGAAAAAAGTTGCAGTGAATATTTTTTTTTAAATATTGTCTTTCTAAAAAAAGTTTATTATTACAAATTTCCCTTGAAACATGATTAAAAAGAAAAACCGATATTATTACGGATATATTTTTTATGACAAGTTGTAATTGAAAACTACAGTAAATTATTTAATATCATAAATTATTAGTATAATATAAAACTAGTTTTTTTTCTTTAAATTATTCATCAGAAAAAGAAACAAATGGATAATTAAAAAATATTATCATGACAAAAAGAATAACTTTATAAAAGACTATATCTGAAGTAACATAAAATAATATTTTGAATTGAATATAAAAATGTGTATTTTCAGTAAAAATATGTATAGATTTATATCATCGACACTGATGCAGTTAAAACCCATATCCAAGTGAACGGGAAAAACCCAGAGATTATTTTTGAAACTTTTTTCCATCTGATATCACATTAAATAGCTGTCATATTGTGCTACAGATAGGACTGTATTGTTAAAAGACTTTCCCAACAGGATGAATAGCTACTTTTTTAAATATTGTTTTTTGGATTTAAAAAGTCGACTTCATTCATTTATTTTTTTTTATTTGTGAGCAACCACGCCAAAAGAAGAGAAAGTTTTTGTTGTGATGTGATGTGATGTATTTGGCTTCTCCTTAAACGAAGTCAAGAATATCTCAGCAATTATGCCCAGATAAACTGGTTAGCCACTTTATTTTCCATTCCCCACTCTAAGTCTTCCCATATTCTGCTCCATCCCATTTCCACAACATAATCTTTGTCAACTCTATAGCCTTTATATATAAATCCCCCTTATCTTTTCGCAAATCCAGCATAAAAACTAATAATTCACTTTCTGTGTAGTCACTTTGTTCCTACCTATTCTCCCATAACTTCATTATCTGTACCCTTTCTGCTTTCAAGCATTTACATTCAATCAACAGATGCCTAATATTTTCTATACCTTCCTTACACAATATGCACCCTAAATCACCCATAGTTTTCCATTTACATGTATATTCTCTTGTTGCTAAAGATCCCATTCAAGCCTTAAACAATAAACTACTTTCTTTACTATTATCATAATATTGACTCACATCCAATATTCCGTTTACTTCTACATATATTTAAACTCTTCTTACCCTCCATACTAGTTCTCCATCTCTCCAACTCCCTATTTTTTTATTAATGCTTCCATTCTTTTATCCCATTCTTTACCACTATGACACTCAACAATCCTTCTAACACAATCATCCCATCTTCTATACAAGTATACTGATATAAATTCATTATCCAAATGTTTTGCATACCACATTACCTTTCTTGCCCATCTTGTTACTTGCCCTTTACTCATAACCCAATTAAACACTATTTTGGCTATTCTTTTACTATCCATAAACTGCAACCTACCAAAGATTTTCATTTTACTTTTTGCATCTCTCATATAAAAACTTGACCATCCCATTTCTCCTTGAATTGCCTCCTTTGCTGTCCACATCTCTGCATTTAATACATATCTTCCTACTTCCCTTTGTACTTTCTCTAAATAAGCTAAAACGCTTTTACAAACACATAATGCATCATTACCATATGTTAACCGTGGTACTGCAACTCCCTTCCATACAATTCTAGCTACATCATATTTATTATATGAAAATACTGTTAGTTTCTTTACCAGACCCTTTCTTTTCTTTGCTTCATTTACCATTTTTTTCTCCCATTCATCCAAGCAATTTTCCTGATTACATAAGATGATTCCCAAATACCTATATCTATCCACCACACATAACTTTATATCCCCCAGTAAAAAATTCTACATCTTCTCTTTCCCCAGTATTAACCATCATTATATTTGATTTTTCTTCACTAAATTTAATCCCCATCTCTTTACCCACTCTTGCACATGCTCTCAACATAATTTCCATATCTTCTCCTTTTTCTGCACACAAAAATATATCATCCGCAAAAAACAGACCCGACAAAGTATATACTCCCTTGCCACCTATTAACAGTATCTCTATCCCTCTTTCTAGTCTTTCTATTGCTTTCTCCATTTCACTCAAAAACAACAAAAACAAAATAGGTGACATAGGGCATCCTTGCCTTAATCCCACCCCATTTTTAACTTTAACTGATTCTATATCCCCTAATTGGGTAAGTATAATAATTATTTTCATAAACAGAGCAAAACTCTCCATACAGTATTGCCACCTGTGCTAAACAGAGTAATCAATGGATGCCAGAAGGCTTGTGCATAAAATCCCTATCTAATGCCTACTCATCCAATATCCCCAGACTAGTTTCTGGCTTGTGGCCTTCATCAGTGAGGAGCTTTGGATCTGAGAGCACTGCATCTAGATCTTAGGATCTAATGCAACCCTCTAGCAACCACCTTTTATCTCTACTTAACTACTAAACTATGAGAATGAAATTGAAAACACAAAAAATATTTTCAATCTAAGCTCAATAGCTTAAATAGTCATATGGGTCTGAACTCAGTTCAGCACCCATACATTTTGGTGTCTTTGGCTCTTTTACAACCATAGCCACCATTATCCTATTAGGCAGGATTGGTGTTAAACCATTAGGCATTAGATAGGGATTTTATGCACAAGCCTTCTGGCATCCATTGATTACTCTGTTTAGCACAGGTGGCAATACTGTATGGAGAGTTTTGCTCTGTTTATCAACAATTAATGTGCTAGTATAGGAAATGTGATCATGTGATGCTTAATGGTTTAATTATTTTCATATAATTTCTTAATAATACTTACTAAAGCTTAATCCATTCCCAAATTAGCTAACCTTACCCACAATCTATTTCTATTTACTCTATCATATGCTTTCTCTATATCTATAAAACTCATATATAATGATCTACCTGAATTCCTACTCATCTCCATAAGTTGTGTAACTACAAACAAACTATCTCCTTTACGCCTATCTGACCTAAAACCTCCTTGCATTTCCCCCACTACATTATTCTCTTCCATCTATTTTATAACTCTTCTAACTACCATATATGAGAAAACTTTATATAAAACTGATGTTATCGCTATCGGTCTATAATTATTTAACTTTCTATGAACTTTACCCTTTCCTTTAAATAATAATCTTATTCTTGTATTACTCCAACTACCGAGAAAAACTGTCTTTTGTGCCATCTTATTAAAACATGATAATAACTTTGCTTTTGCTTTATGCCCTAAATTCATTACCATCTCTGCTTCTGGTAATTATAATGTAATCAGGATTGGCCACTTGATGGCATTGTTAGCAGTCAAAAACAATACAATGTACGGTTTACGGAGCTGTGTGATTTTTAAATCGCTGTTTTTTTTAGTTATTAATTTATTGATTGCTATAACTTTTTTTTTCATGCCTTTTTAATTTTGTATTTAGTAAATGACAACCTTTTTTTTTATTTTTAAATCACTGTTTTTGGACAAATTATCATCATTCCTCCTTTTTAGTTATTAATTGATTGATTGCTAGAACTTTTTTTGCGATGTCTATTTAGCGATGTCTTTTGCTTAATTATTGCTTTCTACATAACAAAACAACTGTGTAGGGTTAGGATTAGGGTTAGTTTTAGGGTTAGTGTTCTGTTGTTTGTAATGCTAAAATAAAAAATATCGTAACTGTAGTCGGACAAAAGAAAGAAACTCAAACTTTTTTAAACAACAACAAACACATATAAATGTCTTCTTTACTTATTAAACATGTTTATAATATGTGCTTTTTAGGAAATTTGCAAAAACTTGTGTATATTTTTATTGAACAGCAGAAATAATCGGCTTCTGTTTTAGGCAACTGCGGAAAAAGTTACGCGAACGCCATTTTATGAACTACGTGGTATTTCACGTGAAAACGAGATTTCGCATGCGAACTCTACCAAATTCTTTTTGACGTATCCTCGGCAAGCTTTTACACATTACACCTTCTCTAAATAAGGGTGTGGCCATTTGGAAAATTACTATAAAGTCCGGTTTCTTAAATTCATTAAAAATACAAAGATTGTGTAACGTATATTGTAAAAATTTGACTAATCAAACTACACACACATATATATCGAACTGTAGATAAAAGATAAGTGTGTGGATTCACAGTAACTGTCGCAAAGCAGAAATAGGCCATATTATTTCTGCGTTATGTCATCATCAATGGTCTTCTAATGGCTAAGACAAACATTAGATGTTTTAATAGCCGTAATGAAGGCCTTGTAAACGACATTTGTTAGGTGTTTTGGTGAGCCAGAATGCCATCAAGTGGCCAAGCCCAATTAGGTTATAAGTACCCTGCTGCCCATCCATCTAAACCTCTCACATTTCCACTTTTCAATCTCTTCCCTGCCTCATTCAGTTGATTTTTTGTGAACCTAATATTCCCATTACAAACTGCATTCATGTTTTGTATCAGTAATTCCTTCACATCTAACATCTTTTTTATATCCATTACATATCTATTTAAGATTCTCTCTACCTCTTCTCTAGAGCTACACTCTATTCCCTCATCATCTATTAATACTATTTCTCTTTCCCCTACATTTCTTCTTTTAATGTGATTCCAAAATTTTTTACTCCCATCTCTTCCACTTTTATTAATATTCTCCAACAATTTACTATTTAGCTTCATCCTCTCTCTATAATTATCCATTTTAGCCAACTTCTTGTTTTCTAAGTACTTTCCCCATTTAGCATTAATATTGTTTTTACTTTCTTTGTTCATAATAGCACACTTACATTCTCTGCACGCTTCTTTCCTCTCTCATTTTTTACTACTTTTATTCTTCTGCATATTCTCAACTAAAACCCTATTTGCCACTTTCTATTTCACCACACCAGTCCTTATACTCATCCCCAACCAACTGCTCCATGGTTTCTTCAACTTTTATTTTATACTCTTCCAACTTATTCTTATCATTCACTCTCCGTCCACATCTTTCAGTATTGTTTCTACTTTTATTTCTATCCTCCATCACATTACTAACCATTTCTATTACAATAAAGTTATGATCACTATTACATACTCTCTCTTCATTATCAAACACATTAATTTTCCGTATTTTATTCATTCCCTCTTTCTCTACCAATACATAATCTATTGTGTGAAATACATTATTCCTAGACCATGTGTATTGTCCCTCATACATGTTTGATAAATTCCCAATGCTCAAATTTACTCTTTGACAAAATTCCTTCAAAAACTTACCTTTCTTATTATCTACATCATCAATTTCTTCAATATCCCCATTCATATCCCCTATAACCATTATTCTCTTCCCCTTTTCTTTAAAACTCTGTATATCCTTAACTAGGCATTCATATACACTACTGTTCCACTCCATTACAGTTTGACTATCTCCAGTGGCTATATACACTACAGCCACCATCCATTCTTGTCTACCCAACCTTATTTCAAACCACAGATGCTCTTGACATTTAACAATATTTAAATATTTTTTCGATATAACACCTATACCACCACCCCTTTTCTCTTTTTCTTTTCTGTTTATACCCTGCCATACCACCTCTTCCAAAACAGGTTTTTCTTCTTCTCTTAGATGAGTTTCCACTACTGATAATACCTCAAGCTCTTCATTTTCAATTGCTTTATTTAATTCCAGCCACTTTTCTGGTCTCCTACCACCTTGCATATTCAAAAACCCAATATTAACAATTTCTTCTTTCCTAACTACTCTTTTATAAATTCTTTTGCTACTTTCTTCTCCATTACGTTTATAACAAACTTTCTTACCATTAATCTTACAGAGCCATTCCCTCTCCACATCTACACTTATATCTAAATCAACCATATTTTGCTTATTCCTTATAGCCCATCCATTCTTCTTCTTTTTGATAATATTACAATTTAAATGCCTATCCCCCTTTAAAAGTTTCCCAAATTATATTCTTTAAATATTAGATTCCCTAAAACTTCACTTCCTTGTTTTCCTAAGTGCAATCCATCTTTACTATATAACTCCATCTTTCCAATAAAGCAATCCCATACATCCACAAACACAACATTATTTCCTTCACACAATTTTTTCACTCTCTCATTTATAGAACATGCCCTATCTAATAAATGCCTCTTGTCAAATCTTGGTAATACTCCAACTATCCCTATTCTTTCTTTAATCTCCCTCAAATTCCTAATCAATTCTACATACTCATCCATTACTCTCTCTGATGGCTCTAACAAATTATTAGTTCCTACCATAACATATACATTTCTACTACCTTGATTCCTTAATTTATCTGTCACATCCCTAATTTTTGCTCCAGGCAAACATACTCTAACATACTTGCTTCTATTTTCCCTTGCAATTATATCCCCACATTCTCTTATTAGTGAATCTCCTATCAAAACTGTCTCATAGTCTACCTACTCCAGCTGTAACCTTTTCTACCATCTTCTGCACCTCCTTATCCATTTTTTCATTATCATTTTTACTCAATAATTCCTTTATCTCGTCACGCTTCGTCTCTAACAATTTTAATTTTACTTTTACATCCTTCACTTCTTCCTCTATCTTACTTATTCTCTGGATAACCATCTCCATTGCCTTTCTACTTTCTCCACCCATATTTCCTGACACTCCATTAAAACCATACTCTGTTCTATCTTCCTTAACTACATTTTGCTTCCTCTCCTCTGACTTTCTAGACTACCTATACTACATAACCAGAAACCTGTTACATCCTTCCTATTTTTATTCAAACATTTCAAATGAGACACCTCAGCACACACTGTACACTCTACCAGTGCTCGCCTAATTCCTTTCTGCCAATCATATATACATTGTGCCATACAAATGCAATCCATATTATTTTTCAAGTCACCTATTCTATATTTGATTTTATAATACCTCTCCTATTCTCCAAACACCCTTATGCGGAAAAATACCAATAAAAAAAAACTTTTTTACTTTTTCACAAACCTGATCAAACCATAACTACGTGTTTTCTAATGTTAGGCCTCCCAAATGTTATCTTTTTTCTCAGTAACAAACTTAACTAAAACAAATTAAATTTACATATAACTTTTTTGTAATATATTAAAGATCAGCCTTTCCAGCTATTGTGCATGCACTTTTTACAAGTGTTAATAATAAATGAATACTTTCACTCCCAAAACAAGATATAGTATTTATGAAAAAATAAAATGAATCCACTTATTCTTTCCAACCCAAATGCTTATATATGGGCAAAACTTAAGTACTGGAAATGAAAGTATGAGGATAGACCACTCACTTTAAATTACTGTTCATGATGTCTGAATGAATGATGTCAAGGAAATTATCTAGAATTTACTAAACGTCACTCTCAAATGAAACTTAAACATATGTAAATAAGCATTTATTTTTAGAGCACTATGTCTTATAAATTGTAATACATTAAAGATTAGCCTTTCCAAGCTATTGTGCATGTACTTTTTACGAGTGTTAATAATAAATGAATACTTTCACTCCCAACACAAGATATAGTATTTATGAAAAAATAAAATGAATCTATGTATTCTTTCCAACCCAAATGCTTATTTATGGGCAAATCTTAAGTACTGGAATTTATTTATTAACACTTGTAAAAAGTGCATGCACAATAGCTTGGAAAGGCTGATTTTTAATGTATTACAATTTATAAGACATAGTGCTATAAAAATAAATGCTTATTTACATATGTTTCAGTTTCATTTGAGAGTGACGTTTAGTCAATTCTAGATAATTTCATCAACGTCATTCATTCAGACATCGTGAACAGTAATTTAAAGTGAGTGATCTATCCTCATGCTTTCATTTCCAGTACATAAGATTTTCCCATATATAAGCATTTGGGTTGGAAACAATAAGTGGATTCATTTTATTCTTTCATAAATACTATATCTTGTGTTGGGAGTGAAAGTATTCATTTGTTATTAACACTCGTAAAAAGCACATGCACAATAGCTTGGAAAGGCTGCTCTTTAATGTATTACAATTTATAAGACATAGCGCTATAAAAATAAATGCTTATACAACTTTTTTATAAATACCTCTTTATCATACTTCTTCTATTCTTCAAACACCCTTATACAGAAAAATAAAAAACCTTTTTACTTTTTCCCAAACCTGACCAAACTATTGAAATGGTCAATTTCATCCAGCTGCCCGTTTCACTTATTTTACCCACACATCTATCCATATGCCAGGTTTAAACCGTCTCAGAGTACCCATTTAAATAATATTAAATTACATGCAGAATCACATATATATATATATATGCGAGCAGTATGTCTGTAATTTAATAACATAGGTAGAGATTACCTATATGTATCCATTTTATAAATATTTCTAATTTGGGAAATATTTTAGTTTAAATTATTGTTACGTTATTGGTATATATTACAAATATGTATATTCATTTTATAAATATTTCTAGTTTAAGAAATACTTTAGTTAAATTATTTAACTAATTTTATTGTTGTATTATTGAAATCGCATACGTATATTTCCTATTATTCTGCATGTATAGTTATAAAATTAGTTTTCTACTAATTATGAAAGTAACTTTGTCAAAATAACATTTGATTTTTGTAAACAATTTTCGAAGTAGGTCACGCATTGATCCTAAAATAGTGTGGACTTGATTTTGTAAATATAAAATGTTAATAACAAAATACACCTGGGTCTCATTTTAGATAGATAGGTTCCTCAGAAAACATGTGCAAACAAAATCGCGCAAAAATAGACATAACTTACCTTGAAAAGGGGGGGATATGGACTGTGATTTTTCAAAAATCGTGTAAGCACCAACGTAAAATTACTTTAAAATTCGCACAAAAAAAAATAAGGAAATAAAATATGACTAATAAAAATTTCAAATTTGAAAAAAATTGATACAAGACAAACTTTTTTTAACTATAATATTTAATTTTATTCAAAATAATATATTTTTATGCATAATTTATAGTACAGTAATTGACAATTTTTTATACACATTTTAATTATTATCGCTACTTGCCGATAAACAGGTTCATTTGCAAACTGGTAAAAAATCAGATTCTTCACAAGAGAAAATACAACTAGCGCCAACTTCACTCTCATATTGTGTTAATCGTTTTCTGGTGACAACGCAATTAGTAATTAATCTTTGAGACAATGATTTTATTGTTTATGAAGCTAGTGATATCCAGACATACAACCATTTAGCTCTCGTTGAAATTTAAGAGCACGTTCATGATTAGTATCATTAATAAGAAAATAATTAAAAATAAACTTGCGGACACTAAATGATTAATAATTGATTACGTTCTTTTTTAAAAAGCAAAAACAGAATGTGATTTAAATCGCAAAATTAACACGCACAATGTTTGAACAATTTTACATTATAATCTTGTAAAATTTAATGTGTGTATACATAAAATGTGGAAATCATGATTTTAATTTCATTATTGCATAAAATCTTACTATTATAAAGCACTGAAAATATTGAAATTACTAAGATGAAAGTCGAATTCCAATAATGTGCTATTACTTTCAATATAACGTAAGTGCATGAAATTTATTATTTAAAGTAATAGTGCATTATCGGAATTTGACTTCCGAAGAAACGTGAATCGCATAACTTCAAAATCGCATTAAATAAATCCACGTAAAAAGAGACGCAGGTGTACACAGAAAAACCAAAATCTCAATTAGTTGTCATAATTAAAAATATTTTTCTAAAATAAATAAATGGGTTTTTCTACTAGTAGTAGCTATTAAATATGTTTTGCTAAAATAAATAAATGGACTTTTCAGCTACAGACAAGCTTGTAAAAATTAACAGGTGGCCAGAGTTTGAAAAGTATAAATACTAAAAGTTTTGTCGCCAAAGATTGATCATATATATAATAAGTGAGTTGTAAGCAGAACCTATGCCTGTTTTATCTTCAATATGGTTGAGTAGAATGGCAATAACTCACCCCTCTCCTTGACCGGGGATGGAGAACTTTGGTCCGATAAAACCTAATGCCATACACCAGCAAAGCAGCCCATGGAAAATCTCTATTAACTTTAAATCATCATCAAAAGTGTTAACTTAATATCCTCCCAAGTGCTCCAGAATTAACTGCAATGAAAACAACTGAATGGTAAATTTTCTCACAGAGCTCTGTTTATAAACTGTGACTTTCAATTCTTTGTTTTAAAAGCTAGCTATTTATTAAATCTGCCTTTCCCAAACACCTTTTACTAAAACCTACAAAGAAGACTGTTAAATGCTAGATCTTACCCGATTGTAAAACTTGGAATTCTCTTTTAAAATGTAAAACTCGAATTCCCTTTTAAATTATAAATCCTAATAATCTATTTTAAATGTATAATTTTCTGCGGTCTTTTATGCCTATTTCTAAATCTATTCGATTTATTCTATGATTTTATCATTTTAATATTATATGTATTTAATATGCCAAATGACTCGAAACCACAAGTATTTATAAATATAATTTTAGCTTATCGACCTGCGAAGATAATTTCAAATCTTCACTATAATAAATATTAAATAATTGAATTATTCTTCTTCTTTCTCACTCGCTGTTTCGAGATCATATTTTACTGATTAATTTTTGGGTATTAATATTCTAATAATCAGTCATTATCTAGTTAAGATTGTAGTTTGCTTGATTCTAGTTATGAATTCTAACTATTTATATATGTAACTCATACATCATAGGAACTAGCCACAGAGATATTCTCAAAGCATATTTTAATGTTTTATTTGTAATTATCCCTCAGATATGGTTTGTCCTCCTTACATTTATATATGTTGAGATGCAGGTAATAATATTAAACTAGGTTACTAATTAATTTAGTCCCTAAATAGTATATTTGAAATACTAAATTTGAGAACTGGATTGTGTAGATATGCAAATAGACCTTTCTAATTTTAAGGCACGCTAATATAAATTTACGTATTTGCGTTATATATATGTATAAGTTGCAGATGTGTTCTTACAAAGTACGCAATGTACAATTATCTGCTTGCTGCATGATTATTGATGAGTTGTTGGCGGAGGTCACCCTTATCCACTTAGTTTGGGTTAAAGCACACTTTTAGAACTAGGGCATAAGGACCTAGATTATTCATAATGCTTATCCGACTACCTGAACTACTAATGTTCTTATTCGTAGCAAGTTGATCGGTTTTAGGGCAAACCGAGCATTCGATGCTGAAGCCCGTGAATAATGACCGATTCGCACCTTTTTGCTTTATTAATATTTTGATATGCGCCATAAAGTATATAGGTAAACCTATTATAAACCAGTTTTCTCTCCTTTTATATTAAATGCTTATCTGGCATTAGTGTATATCCTAATCTAGGTTAACATGCTAACCTGCGTATCTCTGAGCCTAATTACATGCTCGATTTAACTTTGTATAGATAGATGCCATAGGAGCGCTATTACAATTAGTTATATAACTTTGGCTATAAAGTTCCATATGATCTAGCAGACTACATGTGAGCTAGAAATTTGGCATATTAATATAGGCATAAACTCCAATACCACACTACACTTTATTAAATGCTTATAATGAGATATGTAACATTAATCTCTTTAGTTATATAATGCCTGCAAGCGTAATATCTCACATTCTCATCACATAATTTTGTATATTTTAATTTTACTATTTGTTATTGTTTTATTAAATTAATAATATTTAAAATTATAAGTCATTTTCATATTTTATTGTCCGTGAGTTCATTTTATCCAGCTCTAGATTAATTTGCACATACATCATTTTATCTATATGTAGGCCACTATATTAAATTTCATAATCAATCCTTGATATATTAATTAATCACTTAGTCATATGTGTGTATATCTGACCAAAGCAGTGTTAAATTAGTTAATTTGCGAGTCTTTTGTTATATGCTGAGTGACTGCCAGACTGAGGTTAAATTGAATGTCTGTGTAAGTTGAGAAGTGTCATCCATAGGGTATTAGATCATTGAGCAGAGATGAAAGGATTGAATGTTGGTTGGATTCTGGATCCCAGTATCCGTACTTGATCAGCTTTAATGTATTTTGCCTATGTTCTAGATTTTGTTACATGGAGGGACAATTCTTATCATTACATAGGTTTTGTTTTTTCCCGGGTTCTGATCACCCAAATGTGGAGCTTTGTTACTTATTTACATGACCCTGAACTAACCATGAATGAATCTCAGCACACTTGGATGAAAGAAGGAAAATGCATATGTAAAAATTTTTTTTCCTGGGTTCTGGCCACCCAAACGTGAGTCTATTCGATTACTTCCATGGCCCTGAACTGAAAACACATTGGCTATATATATGTGAATTTTTTCCTGGGTTCTGGACTCCCATACATGAGACCTCATTGATTATTGCCCACAGCCCTGAAATGAATATATGTGGAGAGAAGGGATGTGTATATACGTGTGTATAATTTTTTTCCCAGAGTTCTAACGCTGCAAATTAGGGACTTCGAATAGTATACCCACACTCCCTTTGATTGATATATAATTTTTTTTTCTCTCCATGTTCTGGGATTTCAATAGTATAATCACTTGTATACCCTGAGTAAAAGATTTTTTTTCCATGTTCTGGCTTCAAAAAAAAAAAGAATAAAAGTTTTTGCTTCCTCAAAATATATACATTAGTTTTTTTTTCCCGATTCATTAATTATTTCCATGACACTGAATTGAATGCACGTGAGTGGAAAAGATATATATGTATTAATTTTTTTTTTTGCTCAGATTCGATAATTATTTTCCACAGCCTTGAATCGAATATATGTGGAAGGAGATATATATATATAAGTGTGCTAATTTTTTCCAAAATATGTATAATTTTTTCTCTCCAGAGTTTTAATATGACAGAATGGGTTATTGATAATGTAAACACCTACATACCATAAATGATAATTTCGGTTTAGAGAAAATAATTTGAGAAAAGTTTTTTTTTGTTATATATAGGATATATAAAGTTTTTTTTAAATATATTTATGTGGTATAAATTTTTTTTAACATATTCTGGATATCCAAGCATGAAATCCATCAATCTATTTCACACACTGAATATGCATGTATGTGTGTGTATAACTATGTATATATTGACTACTTAATGCAAATAGAATTTTTGTCCAGGTTTGAATACTTTATTGGGAATAGTAATTTATTTCATACACTGAATTGGTTCATTTCTTTATACTCTGTGTCAGTAATTATATATATATGAAAATTTTCCAGATATTTTTTTACATATGCCATAACTTTTGTTATCTAGATATATGTATGTTTATAATATATTGAAGCAGATGATCTGATGCTCAGATCCTGCTTCACAGCCCACATCCAATCTCCTACCACCTAACTGTATTCAAATCCGCCCTTATGCACGTATATACATAGCTAATAATATATATATATATTTCTTTTGGTTAGTATTATAACATAAATAATGTAAACACATATGTACTTTAATTTAAAAATATTTTATTTAATAATATTCTCATGTGTATATGGGCGTAAATAATAAATATCTATATATTTCAGTGTAGGAGATTGCAAATATATTAATTAAGTTATATTATACATAAGATATTATATATGAAACATTATTTTTTCATATATAATTCTGTAGCCAGAAATGATGCAATCTTGTTAAGAAGTCTATCGAAAAACAATTACCCGGAAGACTCCTTAGATTAAAGTAAAAGATTACGAATTGGTAATAATAAAATAAACCCATTAGTGGAAATTGTCCATGCTAGCTTGTTTTAAAAACATAAGATATATTTTAAAACAATCGTTCGAGAAACTGATAACAAACTTGCATTGTTTCAAACATCTTACTAGATAAGAGTATCCGGTCAAACTATTCCAGATGAAACTTAAGTGCTTAAACTGCCTCAGGTCCAGCAGTAGTTGCTAAGTTACAGTTTCAAAATAAAAGTATATATACTGCTGGATTTGAATCCACAAGGGAAGAGACCATTAAATAACTAAGTTGCTATACATATTCCACGCCAGTTTTAATTCTCACTCAATGTGTCGTGAGTATGAAATTTCACCTTGTCCCTCCGTTCTAATATGCTGTTCCCATGGCCGAAGCTCTGCATCCCATACTACTGAACTTTATGTATATTTTTCTAGTGAAAGTGAAGTGCTATCTCTCAAATAATAATGCTACCCTAGATCTAGTGAAATAATACCGATGGACTGATTCCTAGTGAAACGCTCTTCCAAATAATCAAGGTAAAAGAACTTTGACCGCTTATAATTCCTAAATCCTGCCTTCTCTGTAATATTTATATTTTAAATCATCTATATTAAATGTCTTCAAATATGTATTCTATAACTCTATATAACTAATCTATATTAAGCCTCCTATAAAATGTTTTTCCTTTTCTTTTATTTCCAAGCGGCAAATAATTTTCATTAAGATTTTTGTATTTATATTTTAAAATAAACGCCAATAATATTCTAAAATCGCAAGCATATAATTCATTTTTGTTTCCCCACCCATCATTTACCGGACAAATAATTTATAATTTGATCAAAACAAGTCTTATTCGACTTGCCCAGGTGCTTGTGATTTTATATAAATAAACTAATTATATTTTTATGTTTACTGTAGAAAAACAGATTGACATCTGTTTTTTTTTACATTTTCCATCCTAAATAATGCGCTATCTTTTATTCTTAAATTATATTATATATGTAAAATCCATCTTAGCTATTACCACCACCCACTTATTTTGTAATAATTTATATATTTTCACAAGGGCATTGATTAACCAAAATTGAGATTTATTAAATGTATGGGAAGTAATGAATAATATTAAGTAACATAATGTAAGGGAGGGGGGGGATCTTAAGAGCTTAGTTTTATATTTAACTATAATTATTATCCATGTTTGCTTAACGAAGCCATATCATTACGCCGAATATTTAATAATTTGTGGGCAATAAATATGTTAGATAATCTTTAACCTTTAGAGTTTTGTTTATATTACATTATTAAGCGCTACATGCATAAAGGCCATTTCGTATATATATATTTGGGCTTCTTTCTCACATGGAGGCATCCGCGAAGTCGGGCCCCATCGTCATTCTCTATGTCCTTAAACCAGTCTGTAAAACCACCCTGGGGACATCCTTGGTCTTATGTGCATGTGTTATATGGGGATCGCTCTGGAAAATCCAGCCCGATAATGACATAGCTGACCGTCATTCGTCTCGATACCGACCCTGCCTACGTTGCAGAGGAGATCGGTCAACTTCGTTCTTAAAATTCATGAAGTACACTCCAGGATCCATAATTGGACCAACCCAATCAGCCACCATGCACGCAATGCCTTTCAGTGTCTCATTAGTCGCCCAGAAATAGTCATAAACCATAATGAGATGATTTCTTTAAACAGACATATTTCCATTAGTTTAATATACGTATTAATGTGATAGATTTAATATCGTTTACATAATTATTCATTACCCACCCCACGCATTAATTATCTATAACTCTTCAGTGTCCAGCGGCACTCTATTGCTCGCTGGATTGCAACTATCAATAACACAATATAAAATAATTAATGAGGCAGACCGGCAAGTAGGTTTAAATATAGAAGATTTATTTAAAGGTTTATATATATGTTAATCACTATCAATATATACAAAGTACGAATAATATATACACGCTAATATTATTATATATAAATAAGGGGCCCGAAGGCAGAGTAAAATAATAAAGAGATCGGTACGACCTGTTATAGTTCCCTAGGTTTACTTTGGCATGTCCGGAGGTAAACCTCTCCGCAAGGCTAGGTGAAGCAAAGGAGCTGACTGGAGCACCCGAGGAAATGGCACATCTACCTTTCAAGCGCTTCACTTAGCAAGTGTCCTCTCTCAGTTCAATATTAGATCCATTACTTGTCATGCCTTTATTTTGGAGTAGCCTCCCTTCATTGGCCATCCGCTGTCCACGTGGTGGTCATCTCTTTAGTTCTTATAGGATCCCTGATTAGATAATGTCATGCCTTTAACATTGTCTATTCTAAGCAATAGCTTTGTTTATATTATCCAATCCTTCTTGATAAATTACTTTATAGTTTAGCGCTAATATCATTTAATTATTTACAAAACACAATTAGCGATCCGTTAGTTTTACATTTATTTTTATTATTGGTTAAACGTATTTTTTTCTATACATGCACATACACACACATGTAGCATACCTCCCCCAAGTTCAGAGATAGCGTTTTAGTTTGTTGATTTTTTTTTTCTGAACTTAGCACATAATCACTGAGGTGGGAGGGAATTTTACTTTCCCTCTTAGAACGTTGGGGGATGTCCAATTCCGCGTCTGGAGCGTCATCTTTTCTCGGAAATGGCTGCGGCATTTGTTGTATACTTTCGTCTTTACGCAATTGATTTATGTGTTTGCGTAACTCTCTTCCGTTCTCCATTCGTACAGCAACCACTTGCTTACTTAAATGTCGCACAATTTCCGCTTTAATCCAGAATCTATCCTGATTATTTCTAACCCATACGTGGTCTTGTGGTGAGAATTTATAATTTCTGCCTGAAGGTACTTCGGTGTCCTTCGTTGGTATAATTTTGTCAAACTTTGTTCGCAGTCTACGACCTAGATATTTCTCTGCGGGTGATTTACCCGACTTAGCTGTAGGCGTAGAGTGTTGGTAAAGAAGTGCGTTAAAGACGGCTTCGTGCAGACTTTGTTTTCCCATTTTATTGATGGCGGATTTTAAATTCTGTACAGTTTTTTCAGCCAGTCCATTTGATTGGGGGTGGTAAGGTGGAGTAAATATGTGGTTAATTCCCCATTCGTGCATCGAGTAAGCGAACTTTTCTGATGTAAAACCTGTGCTGTTGTCGGATACTAGGGTTTCTGGGAGACCATGGTGTGCGAACATTTCCAACAGTTTGTCGATGGCTTCATCCGAACCTGTGTTTTTAACTATTTTATATTCGGCCCATCCTGAATAGGCATCCACTGCTACTAGAAATAATTGTCCTTGAATAGGACCGCAGTGATCTATATGAATTCTCTGCCATGGCTTGTCTGCTTCTTGCCAGGACTCGAATTTGGCTGAGGGTGCATTTGCACATGACTGGCAGTTTGTGCAGTTTTTTATGCACTGTTCTATGTCACTGTTAATTTTCGGCCACCAGACATAACTACGAGCTAACGCTTTCGCCCTTACAATGCCCGGATGACCTTCGTGCAATAAATTAAGTATTTGCAACCTGCCGCTTATGGGGATTAGTACTTGGTCGCCTCTGAGTATACAGTCTTTGCAAATGGACAGTTGTTCTCGAGCTTTCCATAGCTCTATATGCAAGAAAGATGGTCTTTGTTTTGGCCAACCTTTGCTGATTTTTCCCATGATCCATCTGTAGCCAGCATCTTCTCTGGTCCAAGCGGCTACCTTTGCGCTGTTATGTGTCTGGCTGTTTAGTGCGTCGATATAATTAATTTCTACTTCGTTTACTTCTTTCTCGAGCTGATCTGGCATTCGCGATAACGCGTCGGCATGACCGATTTTCGTGCCTTTTTTGTATTCGAGATTATAATTGTAACCTGCTAGTATGTTAAGCCATCTCAACATACGAGGGCTTAAATGTTCAGGCATCTGTTTCATGCCTAGAATTCCCAAGAGTGGCTTATGGTCGGTTATTAATTGGAAAGGACGTCCATATAGATATTGGTGGAATTTACGAATTCCGAACACTATGGCGAGGGCTTCCTTGTCTAGCTGGCTGTAGTTCTTTTCCGCCTTGGACAAGGTGCGCGACGCGTATGTTATAGGACGTTCTCCAGAGTGGGATGGATGGCATATCACTGCCCCCACGCCATTTTCTGATGCATCAGTTGTCACGGTTACCTCACGCTCGCTGTCATAATGGACCAGTAGTTTATTTGATGTGAGAAGGGCTTTGGTGTGGAGAAATGCTTGCTCTTGTGCTGCTTCCCAATTCCATTTCTGGTTTTTTTTTAATAATTCGTACAGCGGCATCGCTATGTGTGCTTTGCCATTCAGGAAGTTTTCAAAATAGTTCACCAGGCCCAAAAAGGCCTGTAGTTGTTTTACGTTATTCGGTCTTCTGGCATCAGATACTGCTTTGACTTTTTCAGGGGAGGGGCTTATTCCTGAGTTTGACATTATGTGACCCAGGAATTTTATTTCAGTAGCCTTCCAAATACATTTTTTCGCATTTAATTTTGCTCCAAATTCCTCCAGTCTTTGGCAAACTTTTGAGATACGAGTGCTCAATTCATTTTCTGAATTAGCAGTGACCAATATATCGTCAAAGTAGGGGATGACGCCTTCGAGTCCGTTTAGAAGAGTCTCCACTTTTGCTTGGAATATACTTGGTGCTGAAGCTATTCCGAATGGTAGACGTTTGCATCTAAATAAACCTATGTGTGTAGTGAGTGTTAGAATGTTCGCAGCTTTGTTGGTCACCGGGATTTGGTGGAAGGCCGAGTTGAGGTCTAATTTTGAAAAATATTTAGACTTTTTGAGCGACGCTATGATTTCTCTTGAGTTAGGAACGGGGTATGCGTGTTTGTTTAGTGCTTTATTGACTGATACACGGTAATCGCCGCACAAACGTATTTGTCCATTTGGCTTGGTTATTACAACCAGTGGGGTAGCCCACTCGGCTTCTTCTGTTGCTTCAAGCATGCCATCTTTAACCAATTGCTTTATTTCCTCCGCTATTTTTTCTTTCTGGGCGTACGGAATCTTTCGTGGTCTACAAATTATAGGCACTGCTTCGGGTGATAATTCTAATGAAACTGGTTTTGTTTTTATCCTTCCCGGTTCTCCATCGAAAAGTTTAGGAAAACACTGTCTGATGTTTTTTTCAATGTCAATATTTTTGACCCAAGCAATTTTTATTCCCAGTTGCTGAAACCAATCACGGCCAATTAGAGGATTTATAGGGGCGTGTACTATATATAACGGCAATGTAACTATTTTTTTTCTCATTGTTTGAAGTAATTGGAGCCTGAATTACTCCTTTAATTTTTATAGCGTTACCATTGACGTCTCGAGCCTTCAGATTCGTACGCATCAGTCTAGGTGGCTGTCTCATATCTGCCACAATGGTTTTCCAATCTTTAATGGACAGTAACGACACCCCACTACCGCTGTCAATTTCCATCGATAGGGGTTTTCCGTAAATTTTGACAGTTATTTCGAATTTCTGTGATTGGTCCGAAGACACATTATTAATTGCCGAAAATTCCTCTTGTTTATATTTTCTCGTGACGCTCTCTTGGCTGTTATTCTTTGTATAATTATCGTATTTTTTATTTCTGCACATTTTTCCCCTGTGGCCGAATTTATTGCAGTGTTTACAGCGTTGGTCTTTATAAAAACAGTCACGTGCCATGTGACCTAGTTTTCCGCAGCAAAAACACTTAATTCGACTTTTCTTAATGTCTGTTGTTCCACTTTGATCAGGCACCCTTCTATCTGGTTTGTCTACTTTGTGGACTTCATAAGGATCGTTGTCCGCTATTTTCATGGCCACAAATTCCTTTGATTGCTGCAACACGAGTTCGTGAGCTATACCACGTTTGATAACTACTTTATAGTTAATATCCATATCTGCCAATAACTGCTGTCTCCGACTATCACTGCTCATTCCACATAAAAATTGTTCGAGGAGGGCTTCCTCCAGGTATGAATCGTAGACGCAGTTTTTTGCGAGTTCTCGCAGGGCAGTATCATAATCTATCTTGGTTTTTTTTTTTTTTTTGGAATAAGAGAAAAACAAGTACAATTGAATTTCTTTTACTTGTTTTTTAATTAAAAAAGAGGGAAATAACTGAACAATTCTTTTTTGTAAAAATAGATCTAATTGGCCATTGTTTAATTTAGTCATGTAAGAGACAAAATTGTGATTGTTTGAACACAAAATTATTTCAAAAATAGGGACATAGGTAAATCAATAGATCTGTCTTATAAAAAGAGATCAGTCTTAATCAAGCTGTTGAAGAGGGTGGTAGAAATATTGATCCAGCTGCTGAAGAAGACAGTAGAAGAGTCTTAATCAAGCTATTGAGAAAAAAAGTCATTCCTAATTCAACTGCTAAAGAAAGAAGTTTAGGTTAAAAAGTCTTCTAAAATGAAGTAGAAGAGAAATATGTACTAAGTTTAGTTAAAGCTAAACATCATCTACTTCCATGTAACCTGCTTCACTGGAAAGAATGTAAACAAGAAAATATTCTTGAAGTAATCTGCAACAAACCTTGTCTCCACTCAAGAACATGACTGCCTCTATCTTTATGGTCTTAGCCCAACCTGGAAAATTATTAAAGAAAAATGGATAAATTATTTCTGTGTGCTAATCTGAATATATTATATGACAGAATGGATAAATTAACTATGTACATTATTCTGGAATTGTGAAGTTTTCAAGAAAAAAATGTACATGGAAATTGGAAATTACAAGTGTCAAAGGACTCAAAAGGAAAATGAAACCATGGTTAAATGTATTTTTATGCACACATTATCTCTATAATTATACTTTCATTTAGTGATAATTTTTTATAGAAATAATAATTGATAAGAATGAATAATTTTATTAAGATAACATTTTCTTGTAAAACATGTTTTTATTAATTATTCATTTGATTTTTCCTTTCAAAATTATAAAAAGAGGGTTTAGATAATCTAATTTTTATTAATTTAGCACTTTCTTTTAAAAGATGTTTTTTATTCATATGTTCTCCAAAATTATTCAAAGGGTTAAACTAATTTAAAATTTCTTATCTCTAATGATGAAGAATTGTTTTACAATGTTTAGTACTTAACAAAAAATAACTTAATAAATTAAAAGTTAATTAATTTAGTAAATAAAAATGAAATAGTTAATTATATTTTTTATGTAATTATATTCTTTGATAAAAATGTATACATTGGAATTATATTATCATGTCATTTTTTAATTTTCTGAATTAGTTAATTTATTAAATAATTGTTTAAAATATTATAGAGTTAATGTCTTTGTTCCTCCAGCTATTCCATGAATTGGCATTGTGCGATTTGATTTTATTGCAGATTAGTGTTTTAGGGATTTTTAATTATCCCAGTAAAATTTTTTAAAGTAGAGTAAGCTGTTATATTTAACATTCTCTTGTTCACAGCTACAGTTCCTAAAGTCTTATGATTTTGAACTAACTCTAAAGAGCATAATGGTTAGTTATATGGATGTAGGGATTTATGTTTGGACATCCAGATGACAACTCTGGATTCTACAAAGGTATCACCTCTAAAGTCCATTACTGCATTTTGTCTTTTTATTAGAAATTACATTTATAATTGGCTGACACACTAATTGTACTATATGGCCAGAAGATTGATAATGTTCAGCATGTACCAGGGTCTCAGCACTATTTTATATTCTGATGGATATTTTAGCACTTAACTATGTGCATCCAAAGGGTTGGTCGATATTCTGCCTAAGAATGACACTGGCTAGGTAAATAACCTGTTTATGTAATGGATCTCTTTTAAATTCTGACTTATGGATTATAATTATCTGTTGATTTTATTATTTATGTATAATGCAGGTAATTTGTAATTTTAGTTTATAATTTATAATTAATATAACTACTTGTGGTTTTGTTTTATTGCTGACCTCATGTTCCTCATATATTTATACTTTTTATATTTTATCCCTTTATATGCTCAATGATAATTGTGGCCATTCTGTAAGGATGATAATGTTTATTCATTTCCTGATATGTACCCCTTCTCTTCTTACCATTACAATATATATTAATTAACACAAGGATTAATCCTTGCAATATATATTTTAAAATTCAATTTTAAAAATGCTTCAAAACTGTTAATGAATAAGACATCCTTTTATACCATTATTTTATCAGTTCATTTTGATTTGCAGCAGTATAAAATTTTCTCAATAAATTAAAAAAATAAAATAAAATGATTAGTTACTTAAGAAATCCCATGATGTTCAAGAATGAGAAGAATGAGTTTTAATATAAAAATGTTTAGCTCTGAGATTTATCACCCTATTACTGCACCAAACTGCTTAAAGTCTCTAATGTGTTTCAGGATGGTCATAATATCCTGATAAATTAATAGTCAAAATTAATCATAAAATTAAACTTGGAAGTTGTGCTTTAAATACAAATAATAATATTAAAAGGAAATTTTCTGAAAAGGAAGATTTTAAATATATTCTATTAATTCTTAAATATAAATTTAATACTTGGACACTTATGAAATCACAAACTATAGATTAAAGTACCAAAAAATAAATGTTACAATAAAACTGTCAACAAAATAATACTCTTACCATTGATAATAATAAAAAAATTGAATGGTTTATCATATGGGAGGTCATATAATGTTCAAATACTGGAAATGACAGGATTGAATTGTGATCCAAATATTTTTAGTTTACAAGTCTTCCAATTTATCATGTATTGAATCATGCAGGGCTATGTCATTAATATACAAAAAGAATTAAGAATAAAATACAAAAGTGAATTTATTTAATATATAGATTTTTTTTAGACAGCTTAACTAATAATGAAGTATCATGAATGAATCTGAAGAGATTCCAACCGGAAGATAAAGTCACTAGTATAAAGATCTTTAATTATCCATAGAAACCACAGATTTGATAATCATTATCTATGTAGTTCATGAAACAGATGCATGCAACAGTCAATTGTTATTCTGAATTTGTTGACACTACAGTAACATTTAGGAAGATAAAATCCAGAGATTTTACTGTTGAATGTGAAAAAAAAAATTGAAATCTCATTAGAATGTAATTTTATTCTATAATTCTTTGATTGTAGATTCTTCATTGAAAATTCAAAAGGGGAACCTTGATTTGAAATGAATCCTAGATAATGAAACTATATCTTGAATTATTTGCAAGTTCAATCTATTCAACAGGCTTTTATATATTTTCTATGAGATAACTTGTCTTTGTTCTGGTGAAGGAATGTGTGAAAGAACAGGAAACCTCTGTGCTACCAGTAATATTTCTCATGATAAAATGTAATTGAGTATTTGGAGGTTTATTGAGGACCTTTTCTCAAATTAGGGGCACAGTATTTATTAATAGAATCATGCTAGTGCTAAGAAAGCAGTCTGAATATTTTCCAAGGAGAGTATTCTTAGAATTTATTTTAAATCTAAATGGTTTAGATGAAAAATTGAGCATATTGTTTTTGTTCAATTAGGAATAAGAGTCCAATTATTAAAAAAAAAATCCAATTCTATTTTTGTAAATGATTTCTTTTGTGAAGGCAAAAGCAATGTCATCACCATAGATGATTTTCCTGCATTCTGTTTCTAGAAGATCATTGGTGAATATATATTAAGTATAGTAAGCAAGATGACTGAAATCTATGGTAGATTCTGTAAAATTTTATATCTACTATGATGATGGCTGCAGAAAAGAGTTTGCTATTAACTGAAAGGAGACCCTTTACTTCCTCTTGGAGACCTTAAAGGAACTGAGCAGGGTAAATTCTTAATGTCCATTCCATATGTTCTTCTTATTGCAGCTGTTATTACTATGTGATTATTCATATAGTATACGAACATGGATGGGCTGCTCACCAACATGCATTAGCCAGCGTGGTGAGTTTATTGGCTTTTTACCTCTGAGTTTAAGATTAAGAAACACCATGGTCTTTCTTCTCAGTTGCCTGATAAGGCAGAATGAATGTTTGTGTAAATGATAAATATTTTTCCAATATATATATATATACAATTATGATAGACAAAAATAAATCATGTCCCTTATTCCCAGGAGGCTGTAAAGTCACCAACCAAGGCAGCAGTTGGTGACCAAAGGCAGAGGGTGCTAAGAATCCCGATTGTGGATCCATGCTGCCATTTGATAACAACTTTCTATTTAGGTACTTACAACTGCAGATCACTTTCAAGTGAAGGAAGATTGCAAGAATTAGAAGAACTGTCTTATATTAAATGGGACATTATTGGACTTTGGGAAGTTAGAAGAGGTGAAGAGACAATTGATTTAAAAAGTGGACATGTACTCTATTATAAAGGCACAAATATTGGAAATACAAGTAGAGTTGGATTCATTATAAATAAAAAGTGGAAAAACAACATTGTGGAGATTGATGCTGTATCAGACAGAGTAGCAAGATTAGTTATACAACTTAATAGCAGATACCAAATGCAAATAATTTAGGTTTATGCCATAACAAGTTCTCATAGTGAAGTAATAGAAGATTTTTATATGAATTTACAAAAGGCTTTTGATCAGCCTTTTGTAAGACTTTAATGCTAGAATTGGTAAACAAATGAAAGATGAAAGTGCTTAAAATTGTTATGGAAGACTTGGTAAACAAATGAAAGATGAAAGTGCTGTAAGTAATTTTGGTTATGGTAATAGAAATGAGAGAGGACATAGACTTGTGGAGTTTGCAGAAAAAGAAAAACTTTATATTATGAATTCTTTTTTTGAGAAAAATATTAAAAGGAAATGGACATGGAAGCATCCAAATGAAGGTACAGCAGAATTGGATTATATTTTGACTAACAGAAAATACATATTTCAAGATTGTAATGTTCTTAATAAATTTAACACAGGAAGTGATCATCGATTAGTAAGATGTACGATACATGTTAATTCAAAACTAGAGAGACTAAAATTATTAAGAAAAACAATATTTACAGTTGATATTCCTAATCTTCAGAAACAGTCTAATGAATTTAAATTAGAACTTACAAATCGGTTTCAAGTATTAGTAGATTTTGAACATGATTTAGATGAAATTAATATGAAAATAACTGATACAATTTTAAAAACTATAACAAAGATAGCTGGTAGAAAAAAGCAGCAATTGAACAATAAAATTTCTACCGAGACTAGAGAATTTATGAAGAAAAGAAGAAATATGAAGATATACAAAAATGACACATTAAAAAGGATTGAATATCTCGAATTTTGTAAAATGGTGTGGAAAAGAGTTGAAAATGATATAAGGAAGTATAACTGTGAACTAGCAAGGAAAGCTGTAGAAGAAAATAAAAGTCTCAAGAATGTAAAACAACATTTTGGTATTGGTAGAAAATTTATATCTGCAATAAGAAAAAAAGATGGAATTATTACTAAAAAGAGAGATGACATCATGAAATGTGTTGAAGACTTTTATCAAGAATTATATAGGAATAAAGAACAAGTACCTCCTATATCTATTACATCTGCCGAATTGCCCAGAATTTTAAATGAAGTGAGACATGCATTAAAATATATGAAGAAAGGAAAGACTCCAGGTAATGATGGAATTACAATTGATATATTAAAAGAAGCAGGTGAAGAAATAGAAAATATTTGAGCAAAGTTATATACCAAATGTCTAAATCATAAAGATGTACCAGATGATTGAAAGAATGCAGTATTAATATTAATATTTAAGAAAGGTGAAAAAGAAGATATTAGAAATTACAGACCTATCAACCTTTTATCAGTTTTATACAAAATTTTTACCAAGATAATTACAACTTGTCTATAGAGAACCTTTGATTTCCACCAACCAAGAGAACAAGCTGGATTTAAAAGTGGTTTTAGTACAGTAGATCATATCCAGATATTGAGAGAAGTTATAGAAAGGACAAATGAATATGAGGTGTCATTATGTTTTGGATTTGAAGTTTATGAAAAGGCATTTGATTCTATAAACATTTATTCAGTGATTAAAGCATTGGATCATCAAGATATAGATCCAGGATATTGTCATATTTTAAAGAATATTTATAAAAATACAACAGCAACAATTAGATTACATAATGATACTGGGAAAGTCAACATTGAGAAGGGTGTAAAACAGGGTGACTCCATATCTCCAAAACTTTTTACAGCAGTGCCGCAAGAAGTATTTTGTGGATTAAAATGGGAAGCTAAAGGAGTGAAAGTAAATGGAGATTATTTAAGTCATTTAGATTTTGAAGATGATGTAATTGTTTTTGCAAATAATGCTTTAAAGCTGCAGGAAATGTTACAGGAGTTATCAGATGAAAGTCGGAAAGTAGGACTAAAGATAAATGTTAAAAAGACTAAAGTAATGTTTAATCAATTTTCTCAAAATATGAAAATAAAGATTGATTATGATGAGTTAGGAGAAGTTAACAGTTACAAATATCTTAGTCAGATTATTAATACAGATGGAAACATAATGGATGAAATTAATTATAGAATTAAACTTGGTTGGAATGCTATTGGTAGAAATAACTTGATACTAAAATGAAATATGCCTATGTGTTTGAAAAGGAAGGTTTTTAACAAAGATGTTTTACCAGTTCTTACTTATGGATCTCAGACTTGGACACTTAACAGAAGAGCAATACAGAGACTTCAGACCACTCAAAGAAGTATGGAGAGATGCATGTTGGGAATAACAAGAAGAGATTGAAAATGCAATGTATGGTTAAGAGAACAAACAAGTGTTACTGACATCATTGAAAAAATTAAGAGATTGAAGTGGAGTTGGGCTGGACATATTGCTAGAATAGATGATAATAGATGGACAATTGAAATCTTAAACTGGATTCCAAGAGATTGTAAAAGACCCAGAAAGAGACCACATGTGAGATGGATGGATGAAATAAGAAAGTGTGCAGGGGTGATGTGGAGAAGCTAAATATCGGAGATGGATTGAACTTGGAGAGACCTTCATCCTGCAGTGGATTGATAATGGTTGATGATGATGATGATGACTATGACGATTAACTATTATCATAATATTTCTAAGACTGAATAATTTGTCAAGTAAATTGATGAGTTTCTTGTATTTTGAATGTATTCTAAACATGGTGGTTATGTTTGTTTTAAACTATTATGTAAAGCAAATAACTATTGAAAATAGTTCAAACAATATTGCACTCACCATTTAGAAGAAACTCCCCATTATGAACTGCCTCTATCATCCTCTTTCAGATAGTCCTAGATTTTGAAAAGATGCATTAAAAATAAAGTAAATTATCAACTGATAGAATGGATGGATTTAAAACAGCATGCATTTATTTTATAATGCCAAGCAAAGAGAAACTTTTCAATTAAGCAAATGGAAAAGAGATTATCTCTGATTTATATTTTGTTTTAATAAAAAAAAATGGTTCACCATTACCTGCTGATATTGAATCATTTCCCTTATAGCCAAATAAAGCAATCTAATTTTTATAGTTCCTATTCTTATAATTGAAAGTTATTCTATTCTGAGATGGAATATAAAAAATGTTAACTGGAGTCAATATGCTGAATATCTTAACTGAATATTAATATAATCTCTTAATATTCTCTCTTTCTATGATAAAGAGAACAAACTCATAACAATATCAAAAACAATTCATTCTAGAGTAGAATAAAACTAGCAGTTCTTTTTAGGGGCAATATTGTCTACCAAAGATCTGGAAATTGCTGACAGACATATTAAATCACTTTATCGTGATAGAAAAATTGAGAGAAACTATGAATAATAAACTTTACTAAATTAAATTGAAATACTGGGCCACTTTTAAGCAGTCTTTATGGTTATAAACAACCCTTACAAGATCTAGTTAAAAGACCTGGTCACTTTTATGCAATCATGATGGTTATAAAAACAACTCTAAAAGAATTACTATTGTCACAAAATTAAATTGTCACACTTCTAAACCCAAGATTTTTAGAAGAAGAAAAATAGCATTAAGAGGAGAACTGCAAGTTTCTTTTTTACAATATACCTTTAATATCAATCTGATAATGATGATATTAACAAACATGCCCCTCGATTGGCTAAACGAGAAAAAGCTCTACGAACAGATATTTCCAGAATTTCTAAAAAAAATTAGGACCTAAAACCTAAATATAGCTGACAAAACTATTCAATATTATTATACAAACTATTCCAAAATTTGATATATATAAAAAATTAAACTAGTAGTCTTAAAAATTGCCCATTATCATTATTACATGTTCCCTACGAGTTATTTGAAAAAAAAATCATAATAAATTTTTGCTAATAATTGAGAGCCTGGATATAGGTCAAGACGTTGTATTTTTAAGAGCTCATATTGAAAAAAGGGTTTTTAAAATAAAATTAAAAACTTTTGCTATCTTCACTGATATAACCTCATCTTATGATTCATTTTTAATTATAAATATGCGACTTTTTTCGCATGCGTTAGTGAAGCTATAATTATATTATAATGTGTAATAAGTCTGCTTAGCGCTTTCGAGATTTAATGTTCGAATCTCATACTCATAGCTTTGTGAATGAAGATTGTTGTGATTTATTGTACACATATGCAAATGAGTTTGAATTTTTAATTAGTTAGTCCATTAACAGTTTCGTTGATATTATTAAAAATATTAAAAAAAGAAATGGAATTAAGAACATATTTGTAAAAGAAATGACAGTAGCTGATTAACTTAAGTCCTAAGCTAGATATTAAGAGATTGTAAGAAATTTATAAAAAAGCAAATATGAGAAAATAAAATAAAAACATTTTCAGGAGTGCTATGATATGAAAGTAATGGCATAAACTCGGAGAGACCTTTATCCTATAGTGAATCGATAAAGTTTGAAAAATTTATATTCACATTTTTCTATTACAAGAATAAACAAATATTGTATAAGTATAAATACTGGCAAAGGTTTTTGGCAAGCTATATTAAAAATCTATTTTTATTTAACTTTAAAAAGTGTAATTGCAACCAACAACAGTAATATATCTTAGACAATCTAACTAGATAAGTAATAGAGGAGTTAATTATATGAATAAAATTTATTAATTATTTCGGGAAAACTCAGAAAAATTATATTCTGTCTTCTTAATAAAGTATAGTAATAATCCTTTTTATTTATGATTTTTATTTTCCTAGAAGTTTTTTTTTTTACAAAAAATAAAGTTTTAATAAGGTATTTTTATTTTAAAATGTGACTGCTCCTTTATTTTTGTAAATTCAACGAACAACAAATGAAATTTGTCACATGATTAAATTAACCAATATAAATTCTTTAACTAAGATCCGGGATATAACTACATACCGGCTGATAATCATGTCCGATGAGTAAGTGGAATTCTTATTTTTTATATAAAAAAAAATAAGTCTACCAGCTGGTAAAATATTTTTGAGTTTTAAAACATTTTTCAAAAATCAAAATTTAAGATGATTTGTTTTTCACAAAAATTGCTATATTTGAAGCAACTTGTTGTTTTTTAATTATTTTTACGCTTCTTAAAGCGATCGATCAGTTTATAACAAGTTATTGGTCCTAAGTTTTATTTCAGCTTTTATTAGTCTGAAAAGATGAACAAGATCTTTATTATTTTAATCATCATTTTTTTGTCATATAATAAGGAAATAACTTTACTGTTAAGTTTTGAAACATTATTTGTTTTTACAATGACGAAGGTCCAATATTTGTTTGTTTTTTAACTTGAGATTTTATAACCGTTAACTTATTTACTTGTTTTTTAACTTAAGATTTTATAACCGTTAATTAATTAATTTATTTTTAAAATAGCAATAATGTTAAATAATTTTTGAAATCATGTCAGTGTATGAATATTAAAAGACTATTGTTTGTTAAAGACATAAACGATAAAACATTTTTTTTTAAAATAATTAAAATATATACCTTTAATGTTATTTCATTGAAAATTATGTATATATTAACAACCTCTACATTTCTATTCGGTTAAACGTCTGTGTATACTGCGTTAGTGGAAGGAACAGTTGTGGTTAGTTTGTTTAATAGTTATTGTATGTTATAATTTTTAATTTGTCTTGTTTTCAGATACTGTAATTTAATTGGAGATTTGGATATCCCATAATATGTCATTGTGCAAAATAATACGGTACTTAAACTAAATATTTTCTTATTCAATTTTGATTTACAAATGTAAAATTTTTTGCACTCACAACTTTGACACCATCCATTTCTGATAAAATACATTAATGATTATTATTAATCATTTATTAGACTAAAGATAATCGGTTTTAAACTAGAATATTTACATTCTTGATTTTAAATATTAAATTGCTTTTTAAAATCACGTATATATGGGGTTCGGGGGGCGTTAAATAGCATGTGTATCTTATTCGTAAATGTAATACAAAAAATATACAGGCATGCATCAATTTTCAATTTATAACAATAGATTAAGAGTTTTGAACATTTACTCTATTTCATAGACACACACATATATAATTTTATATTTATATTTGATAAATAATGGCAAATTTCCACTGAGAAGTTTTATCATCTAGTTTTTTGTTTGCAGGCAGAGAACTTAATATACACCTAGAACTTATAATAAAATTTTAGTACTTTGCAAAAGCTATGAAAGGAATAGTAGCATTTAATGTAAAATTGTATTAATGAAGCAGTAATGGATTTTTTTTGTCTACTATTTTATAAGAGTTAGATGAAGCTACAATTGTTAATGCCCAGGATATTTGGTTTATTAATACTTTATGTTAATTTGTAAGACATCATTATTTGATAAAAAAGATTTGTATCATTTATCCTGAATTCATGCTATAATTACAGTATAGTAATAGAATAATGAGTTGAGCCTCATGAAATTAGAAATGGAAAAAGAATTACAGTATTTTATTAGAATGAGGGTTTGGTAATAGATTCTGAGGAGCAAGATGAATCCAATGATCAACTTCATGCTTTTGTCATTTTTTTTGTGTGAGAGCAGCATTTTCTTGTCACTATTCATTTAGCTGTTTTAAAGTTTATAAGTAAATCCTATATACCTAAATTTCTGACAAAAATAAATAAATATTCAGATTAAGATATAAACAAAAACTTGATAAATTACAATATATTTGAGTAAATTATCTCTTTATATCCAAGTAAATATATTCTATATTAGAGTTCTAGTTTAGTATATTAGTATGAAATAATACAAATGTAAAAAATTTTTGATTTAATTATTCACAATTCTTTTCTTAATTATACAGATGTTAAACAATTTCAACTATATTTTTCATACAGTTCTCTATATAAATAAAAATTATAATCCCTGAAATTAGGATAATTTTTTGACATGATATAAATAAACTTTTAAGTATAAATTTTTTCCCATACTAAATGATTAGACAAAATCATATAGCATGGAAATTTTTCCATGAACATAGAAGATTAATAAATTCCAACAGTTTTCATAATTTCTTTATTACTATCACCATTTAAATAGGCAAGAAAAATACAAATTTTAGTAATTTTATCTTAAGTACAGTTGGATCATCAATAAGAAATATTGTTAAGTAGTTTATACATAATTCTGAAGACATAAATTTTTTTTTCATATTTTTAATTGTAATTACAATATCATATTCTTTATATCATGCCTAGCCCTTTTTATTCTCTAATGTAAATTCTTGATGATTCTTCCAGTGTTAGTTTTTTCTCAAAGTATTTTTTTTTATTTTGTCTTCTTTAAAACTGTTTTTGAGTCTTTTTGCAATATTTTTAAATCAAAAATAAAGATCATTAGAGTCAAGAATATATTATATATTTTGCCTGCCCTCCCTTTTTTTTTTAAATTTGTGTTTCTGTTTTCTTTCTAAGCATATTTACAGTTTTTAATGGGATATTTATTAATATTTCAATCAATCTACATGTTTATACAATGCCCCCCCCACCTCTATAGCTTTTAATAAAAAATTATTACTTTTACCAATATGGCTGCCATGTTCAAAGTACAATGAAAAGCAATAAAGCTGAGAAAATGTGGATAATGTAAAATAAAAATTTAAATATTTTAAAGTTATTAGTTTTGTATTTATTTACAAATTATGAATTTTGATACATAACTTTAATTTATCATTTTGGTAACATTTCTTATAAAATTATGATTAAAAGGATATGTCACTTTCCTATGATAAATCTTGTATAGTTTATTTTTTCACATTTTTCATAAAACTATGATTAAAAAGATATGTCACTTTCCTATGATAAATCTTGTATAGTTTATTTTTTCACATTTTTCATAAAACTATGATTAAAAAGATATGTCACTTTCCTATGATAAATCTTGTATAGTTTATTTTTTATGCAATGTTCTCCTGTTTTCAAATGATACATGAGGAATGCATTTCTTCCTCAACAAAACAAAATATTAGATATATAATAATTTGTTATCAAATTTTGATTAAAAAAAACATTAAATTATAATTTGAAAATGCAAATATTTATGATTAATTGCATGTGTTTGTACATTTCTGAATAATTCTTTGCATATATTGTTTCTTAATTTTTTATAATTTTTTTTTAGTATAAAAATGTAATAATTCGTCAGAATTTTCATAAATTTTTATATCTTATTATAAAGGGATTATTCTTATTAATGAAAAATATAGAAAATTCAATTTCTCCATTATTTTAAATTTGGATTTTGCCTAAAGTTTCTTAAAAATTGTTCTTTAATATTTCAAAATCATGTAAAGGTTATTAAATTATCTATAAAATGATGTGTCGTATGCATGTATAGTCTATTATTTTTCCATCAATTTATGATATAAAAAATTGTGGGCAGAGGAGAGTGGTATGAACCAGATAAACAGTATTTGTTTATAAATTTATTTAAACGCATAATGATTACATATAATATTTACTAATATCATTGGATCTGCTGTATTTTTTTAATAATCATTTTTTTAATTGTATTCGATAATTTTGTGATTTGATATAATTATATAATAGGCAAATGATTAAGTCTTCTGTTACTGATAATTTGTATTGGTACTTTTGTTTATTGTATGGGTTGTTACATAGGTTATCTAAAGACTTTTAAGGTCAGCAATATGATTTAATTGATCTTATTTTTTATATTATATTATTGGGAATTGATCCATAATTCTTTAAATTTTGAATCTACCATTCTTATTATTAAATTAAACTATGCAGAGCACATATTAATCACATTAATTAAAATAGTATTTTCCATTTTTTACAATTAATTAGCTTTGCAAAAAATGCATGATAATTGAATTTTTGTTAAAAATGGAGGTGTATTTCCAAAGAATCTTCTTAATAAGATTTAATATAAATTGCAAAACTTTACAAAATGTAGGTTTAATAAATATATATGCAGTATACTATTGACAAGATTCTTTTTCTTCAAGAAAGGATTTATTGTAAAACCATTATTTAAATACTGAATTAAAAATTAATTTATTATAAATTCAGTGTGTAATTTAAACCCCTCTTATTACTTGTCATTGACTGGTTTGTTTATGAATTTTTATACCTTATTTAATTTTGAGAGAAAAAGTGTGTGTGTATGTGTGTGGGGGGTTTAATATCAATTGTAAATTTTCTTTTGAAAATTGATTTCTTACAAAAATAATAATAAAACTATAAATAAAAAAATCAATCTTTAGGTTTTAGATTTCTTTATCAAATAAAAACATTTTAATAATATAAATGAAAAACACAAGTTTTTTTTTATATATTATATTATAAAAACAATAATAAAAAAAAAGGATTTATTGTAATGTTCATTTTTATCTTTTCTAAAAAATTTTAAACTATTTATGTATGTATATTTTGCATATACACAGTAGGCTGGATCTTAAATTTATTTCTATTAGTTATTCCAGAAGGAGATAGTCATGATTCAAAGAAAAAATGGAATGTAGATATCCTAATCCATTGGCAGGTAAACTTCTCTATTTATCATTTTGACACTTTACATACTTATTTATAATACCACTTATGAAATTTTAATGATTTTCTTTTGGTGTATATTGGTATCTATTATAACGGTCGGGGTGATTTGTTAGTTGGAGTCTTACTGTATCTGCCATACAAGGGCGCCACCAGACCATTCGAACCTGGAAAATTTATATAGTAGGCAGATACTTAAATTAAGATTCAATTTTATTTTATTATAGACCATTAGCTCCAGTCGCTGGTTCGTGGAGCAGCTGAGATAATGTATACTTTATTTTAAAAAAAAGAAAGATAATAAAAAATAAGAATAAGCCACTGCCAGATTAACAATACACAGAGACATTTATTTTGCACATATATAAAATTTAGAATTATTATTTTAGTCTAACTTTTACTTTAGAATTTAATTTACATTTTAACTTTTCATTTTAGAAGTTTGCACAGATGAATTAATTAATATTTTATTAAAGTGTCGAGTATGGATAGACTACATAGATTGCACTCGAAAAAGAAAATATTCTATATCCCTTATTTAACCCTAGGCCAAAAGTTCGCAATCAAACTAATGCCAATCTATCTGATATATCGATGTATTCAATGCAGCATGAATATGACAGCACAAAACCATACTGTCAGAAATATACATCTTAACAGCATGGTTATTGAGAAGAAATGTCTCTCGTCCAGTACAGGAATGCTACGTCTGTCTGGCGAGAAGAACAATAAAAAAAGAAAACTCCATAGGAAGGGATTGCGGTCCTTTTTGCCATCTTATTATCCCATTGCATAGGCTAAAGGGGTGATCCAAAGAGCAAGGAATACCGTCTGCTTCCGAAGGTCAGTGAGAAATAGGACTTATTTTGCCCTAGTGTGGCATATAATGTGATACTGCACATATCGGATCTTCATGCTACATTTACTAATTACACCAATACATCCAATCCATTGACCCAATTTAATAGTGAAACAAATAACCTAAGATTTACCCTCCTTTAAACTAATATAACTTTACGAATCTATGCAGCTATTCACGCCCGACTTAAATTTAACATTTATTAAAAGTTTAGCTTATCAGAAAAAAAAATCATAATAAACATTTAAAAGAACAGAAAAAATAAATTAATGGAAATGATTTAAAAAAAAAATACATTCAATAAAAATAATTATTCTCTTATTCTTCTCTTTCACTTTCTTTGCATATCTTCATATAATCATATTTATTGCTTATAACACACTATTCATATACACGTTAATGCAACAAATTTTCTTAAAAACTTTTTTATTTTCTTACAGTTTCGATTGTCCAGCAGTCTTCATCAGAGCTCTATCTTCTTCACTCCCTTAATTGTTTAATTAAGGCAGTGAAGAAGATAAAGCTCTGATGAAGACTGCTGGACAGTCGAAACTGTAAGAAAATAAAGAAGTTTTTAAGAAAATTTGTTGCATTAACGTATATATGAATAGAGTGTTATAAGCAAAAATAATTATTGATAAATGATTTAGTTTGGTCAGATAGGAATTTCTATTTAAATACTGGGAAAGTTTTATAGTTAAAGTTCATTAGAGTTCATAAAGTTCTTACGGTTTTAAAAAGAAAAAGTCCATACTTTCTAGTTGCTTGTAATTTGGATCCAGTGTTAATTCCCACAACATCCTTTGCTGCAGCTGGTATAGTTCTTTGGAGGCTTTTATTGCAGGACCCTGATGTCCTGGGATCCGCAATCTATACATTTCTTCTTTTAGAAAAACTGAAGGGATTGAAAGTGCATTTTTTCAATCCCTTCTTTAACTCTCCCGGACTTAATACATATAGCACACCTAATAAAAAATTTCCAATCTTTTTCTTTTTATATTAAAATTGCGGATTGACTGGACGTGACGTCATGATGATGATTATTCTTTCGCTGAGGTCCGTTTCCTGAGGGATTTTTTTTTTTGGCTATTCTGTTCTTATTGTTTTTCTTTCCTATCTGATCTTTAATTATAAATTTTGAGATGCCCAAGGGCTAGATTACTTTGACTAAATTAAAAATAATCATTTCCATTTTACACAATAGCAGTAATTAAATTTTTTTACATTCTTAAAGATATATTTTTATCTTTAATATCTTTAAGTTTTTTTCTTAAAATTTAGTTTTAAAACTTTTTCTTTTTTTAATAAAGTTTTCTTTTAATAATTTTTCATCTGTGCAATTTTATATATATACGAGTTTAGATGACACTTAAATTTCAATTTTTAATTTTTAAAAACAAATTTTTATTTGTGAACTTTTTATTTTTAATTTTATTTATTAGAATGTAGCAGCATGTATGCCAGTTGCACTATATTGATGTATTTAATTCATGAAAAACAAATGGAAAATTCTCCCAGCAGTAAATTTCCTATCCTCAATAATTTCAAAAAACACATTAAAACATCTCAAAGGCTACACTGCTTATTCAAGCTAATAATTATATATTTAAATATTTTAGTTTTGAAGTCAACTACATAGATATATGAGTTTAATATTTAGATCAGTATCTCACTTATAAACTAATTGGACATAATTGATTTTTTTTTGAGCAAGTTCTCATGCCTAAAGATTTTTACAATAGTTAATTTTAACTAATCAGTTATTGTAATTTTTTAATTTATTAATACAAAGATTACTAAGCTGTAGACTACAACAAAAAAGAATTCAATAAAAGCATTGATCTTCAGAACTTTTTTTTAAATATATTATACATAAATCTCTTCAGCCATTTATTTCAGTATTTTTTTTTATTTGCTTTAGGTTACTAATTGTAAATACTTTTTAAAAAGTGTGTGTGTGGGGGGGTACAGTGCACATAATAATTATGCTTATAGTGTATATTCAGTATAAATACTATCAGGGTTTTTGCATTCAGGTACCATCTTTATTAAGCTTGATGTGATTAAAATATATGTCAACATGGATTTTAATCATACAGTCACAACTGACATTTATTATGTGTTAATGCATTTACTCAAAACAAAAGTTGGGATAAATAAAAATCTGTCTCTAAACTTGGACATCAGTTTTTTCGATGCTTTAAAAAAGTTAAATAAACTAAAAGAAAGATTGGAATATAATGTACAGATTAGGCAACTCAAAAATCATAACTTATATGCATATTATTAAGTTTAAACTATAATTAATGACAAGCAGACTCTTAAGGATGTATTAAATACATTATTATTTTTGCCTAATGTAGAAAAACAATTGGTTTGAAAAAAATGTATAACAATTTTTGATATGCTAATAGATTACTGTTAACTTGAAAAATTTCTATTATCTGGACAGAATTATAAACTACTGTTTCAATTTATGTTTATAATTATTCTTATATAAATTGTTTATGCTGATATATATATATATATATAAGCATATTCTATGTTTGAAAGTATTTCAATATATACAAACTGTATATAGTAAAATTATTGTCTATTTAAATTTTTTGCAGAGTTTTAAGTTTATAATGAGAATAAAAAGGTTGATTATTGAAGTCTGAAAAATTCATGAATCCAAAAATATCTTTGGAACTGAGGATTTTGAATTAATGGTAGCCTACCTGTTTATATATGAAATACATTTTATAATTTATTTTATTAAAGAGTTGAAACTTAAATTATATGATGCATTGTTTAAGGTCAGTCTTAACAGGAGATATCTACTATTTATATTGTAACCCTTAGTTTCTTTCGTAAAGAAACTAATGATTGGGAAGAGAACAATAGTATTAGTTAATAATCATAACAGAATAAAAAAAGAAAATTTTTTTTTTAATTTAAGAGCTTTATTTGGAGAAACCAATAATCGTATGGATTGCATGTAAGGGATAGATGAAAGTATATTTGTACTTTATTTAAAAACTATAATGCATCACCATAAAGAGGGAAGGGGGGTTGACTGTTGTGCGCACATTATGATATCTCAAAGCGTTGATTTATAAAAATCTAAACAGAAAGGTCTTGTTAATAATAATATTTACAAATAAAAATTTAGCTTGTTATAAATAGCATTTGCTTAACATTTCTTTACATGAGAATAAGTTTAAATTTTAGGAAATTTATGAAGGAAATTTAGTGTTAATAAGAGTATTAACGAGCAGACAACTATTTGGTATTATGTATATGTGCGTGCATAGGTGTGTGTGGTATATATATTTGTGTTTTTTTTTAATTATATAGGTAATCGTAAAAATTAATGCATCATACAGTATACTATTTGACAGTATAAGAAAAAAGAATTTGTTTTATAGTGGTTTTAAAGAAATTAATCATTATTTTCAATTCTAAATTTAATTTTAAAATTTAGTCAATTTTATTTATTAAAAATAAATTTCAATAAAATTGACCACCATTATTTTTGTCTTGTCATACAATTTTCTTGGGTTAAAGTGGGAAAAAGTTTCAAAATAAAGATGGAAATAAAATAAGAATTGAAATTAATAAACCAATCAGAATTTAGTACATAGGGTCATGTGTTAAAAGAAGTAGACCGATGAGGGGATGAGAATATATAAAAGGGAAAACGATGTTTGCAGGGGATTCTTTGTAAAATATAGTGGCTAGTGAACCATCAATTCTGGTTCTCTACTCCTATTGTCTGCTTTGCATATAATAGTCAGATAATTTTAAGAAGTGTATATATATATTTTGTCCATGAATTGCTAAAAAGATAGATATGCATACCTATCTCTTCTGTAAAATTAATTGATGACAAAATTTATTCATAACAAGAATTTGCTGCATTATACTTCAATCTCCGCATCGAATTTATAAGCTTCAATTTAAAGGAAAATGTTTCAGGAACAAATATTGATGAATACATATTTTATCCATGGCTTGATTAGAAAATTTAGATGGATCTTTGGATTCTTAATGTTGCCAGTTGGAAATATAGCTGAAAATATTTTCTTTTATTGTTTATGTGTATATTTAACTTAATACATGCCTGGATAAGGATTTTTGGACAAGAAACACTCGCCAAACATTGAAGAAATCGTGGAATGGAAATAAATTAGTATATCATCTTAAGCACTTATTAATACAAATCCTCGAATAAATATGTGAAAAGAATCATCTATGATAAATCTGGAAATCAAATTTGAAAAAGTGAAGCGTCTATAAAAGAAAACCCTGGAATAAAAGTGTGAAAGTAAAGCATCTATTATTATAAATCTGGGAATAAAATCGGTAAAAGTGAATCTAACCTTAAAAATTATCGATCAACAAATGTGAGTGATTGTTATTAAGTTTAATAATCCGGATCGTCGATGTAGCTACACAATAAATGAATATTGTCTTTGTGTTACTCCAATAAT